>JAKTZD010000002.1:0-391425 GCA_030564765.1 Saccharomycopsis sp. NRRL Y-5750 | reverse complement strand
CTGTATGCACATTCATGCATATTTTGGCAAGAAAATTTCCCATAGTAAAATATTATCTATTTGTAAGGATTTTTCTGACAAAAGTATTCATGGACAATAGAATAAAATGCAAGCTGTATTATTTTGCACGTATATTGCCCACAAAATTGAAGAAGCTGCATAACTCATATGTCTCTGTATTGTATGGGGATAATTTGTGACAGAGATTCTCAGCCAGTCCTGTATGCACATTCATGCATATTCTGGCAAGAAAATATCCCATAGTAAAATATTATCTATTTCTAAGGATTTTTCTGACAAAAGTATTCATGGACAATGGAATAAAGTGCAAGCTGTGTTGTTTTGCACGTATATTGCTTACAAAATTGAAGAAGCTGCATAACTCATATGTCTCTGTATTGTATGGGGATAATTTGTGGCAGAGATTCTCAGCCAGTTCTGTATGCACATTCATGCATATTTTGGCAAGAAAATATCCCACAGTAAAATATTATCTATTTGTAAGGATTTTTCTGACAAAAGTATTCAAGGACAATAGAATAAATGCAACTGGCTTTATTTTGCACGTACATTGCTCACAAATTTAGAGGAGCTACATAATTTACTCATCTTTTCACCGTATATTGATAATTTCTGCCAGGACGTCTGCATATATGCAGACGTCCAGGATACCAATCTAATGCCCTCAACAGATTAGATTTCGATACGTGAAAGATACACAGAATCACTACTCCCCTGCATGTTTTCAGAGAAGCTAAACCATACCAAAGATTATTGAGTTCCTGAACAGAGGAAGTATATACATTTTTTGTGCATGGAAATGATCACCTAAAAAAAATCGATCATGATCAGAAAAAGACAATTATGTTATAGTTAAAAACTACTACTTGATACCTCAAACAGATACGCTGATTTACTACTAAGTGACTTAATGTGTTCAACGGCGTAGAAACATCGCTTGACTGTAAAATATTGACTCATTCGATGACTTCACAAAACTGTTACAATAAAAATGCCTGTGATTGTACCAAAACGAAATATGTTAATAGACAAACAGGAAGAAAGAAATAACACCATGAAGTAGAAAAAGAATATCATTTACTGCCGGCACGCACTAATTTACGCAACGCTTCGGTGTAACGGCTATTAGCCTCTAAAGGTCCAGATCCCCCTAGTTCGCCGTCTTTCAATTCCTGGGAGAATATGAGGCGGAGCATATTTTTATTGTCATCCAAATTGAACAAAGACTTTCTTTCCACCACTTGTTGAATCAAGTGGTCCGGCCCTTTCTTGAACAAGTCAAAGTAAGCCAATGAATGTGTAAAGTCAACGTATTCGGGTCTGGCCATTACGTTTCTTAGCGACTGCTGAATAGTGATGATGTTCAAATAAAGCTTTTTGACACCATTATTGTTCAACACTGCAATCAAGCGTGAACCAAGAATGAATAGCTTGTCAATCAAAGTTGGCACCCCGTATAAAATTTGTTCGCGGAGTCTGACATCCATATTGCACAAAAGCGTAGTGTTCATGAACTGTATTAAATCCGTTAGCTCCCTGATTTCCGGACAGATTGTGTTTATGTCTGAGTTAGGATTCCACGTGTTGTTGCTCACCATGGCACCAACATAATGGATGATACGAAGCCGGATATCATACCGAATAGCCAAAATGGCATTTGAGAGTAACTTCTCAAAATTCTTGATGATTAAGTCGAAGTGGTTCAACAATGGGGAGCCCTCTTCAAAAGTTATTCTGATCTGTCTGCTGTTGGAAATCATAGTCTTGTTGCTTTCTAACAATGCCCAGTTGGACTTGAATTCTTCGTTTGTTGTGTCAGATTTCAATTTGGTAGGACGCTTGCTTACAGAAGAAGACGCAGAGCTTTTCGACACACGCTTCATGTCTGGTAACCACTTGAGGATCCAATCGACAGAAGCAATTAAATGACACAACAGATCAAAGTTCTTCGAGTGCAAGATTTGTGACTTATCGATTAATTTGAGGATCTTTGACCCCATATCAAGAAGCATATCTGTTTCAGCGATCAAGAGTTTGTTTTCGGGAGTACGGTTGTTGATGATCTGTAAAGAAATATGAGAAAGCTCTGGAGATTTGAGCCAGGTATTTAACTGCTTGAAACCGTGTGTGGTGTTAACCGTTGGTTGGTCAATGTTTGGTAAGAGCTCCCGGTATAGCGCCTCGTATTTTCCAAAAAACTTGTTCAAAATCTGAATGAGCAAAGACGCATATTCCTCACGGTATTTAAGGGTGGTGTTCAATATATGGCATATTCTGGTAAAGAGAACGTAAAAATCAATGCCTGACTTGAATATGCGTTGATCGTTAAACGCAATCGACGAGTTCAAATCGGTAGGCAACGACGATATAAGTCTGTGACTAGCAATACTCTGGACAGTGAACGGATCATTATTGACTGTGTTATCGTAGATATACTCTAAAGTCTCATCAAGCTGTGGCAAGAACGTTTTGTTCATGAACTGATTGAAAAAGCCGATAGGTTCGTCGGATTGTTCAATGATTTTTGATGGAAAGATACTTCTTGAACCCTCAACGAAAACCAAAAGAGAGTCCAAAATCACCCTCATATTGAAAATGTTTGGTGGAACCAATGTTTCTTGATACGTGAGCTCGTCGTTATCCAAGTAGGGAGAGGAAAAGCTACTATACCCGCCCGATGAGGAATTGCCGTTAGAAGTACGTGATAACGACTTGTTGATTTTGAACCCTGGGAAAACCTCTTTCAAGAAACTTTGCAATTCTTTAGAGTGCAAGTCGTCCAACGACTGGTTGTTGTTGTCGTACTGGAAATCATCCTCATCAAACTGGAATAAAGTAGCAGATCTTAGGGTCGACTTGTCATTCTTTTTAGAGCCAAATAAGTTGGAAACGTTCCAATTCTCCGTGAGATTATTGACAGGAGTATTGTGACTAGACAGTTTAGCTCCAGATTTTGAGTTCGAGTTTGAGTCGTTAAATACAACATCGTCGTTAGTGATATACGAGTACATCAAGGATCTGGCCTCATTTGAGATGTTTTTCCATATTTCAATGAAGTTATAAGAGTTTGTGTTTGAAATAAATGTATCCTCGGGCAAGTCAGACAACTTACGCGAGATCTCGAACACCACCCGGTGCGATTGGAGGACAAGCAAGAACTTTGTGAATATTTGCCAGAAAAAGTCCTGGAGAATAATGTTGTTAAGATCTCCAATACTGAGACCAAAATCAGCGTCCAATGCGTCGTCACTGTCTGCTTTGTCCAATGAAGAGCTGCCGTCACCTGACTTTGCGCCGTCAACACCACCTGTAGCAGTACCGTTGGCATTCAAATGATGTTTGCCACCAACAGAGGGAATACCGTTTTTGCTGCGGTGGTTTTTACTGAGTTTGCTGTTCTTTTCGGCATTGATTTTCGACGCTAAGCTCGGATGCTTCAACTTGACCTCTTCAGCAGTTTCGCTCACAAGCTTGTGCAACTCACTAGGATGCCTCTGGGCAATCATCTCTAAGGATCTAGGAAGTCTATTCAATTTGGACAAAGTTTGCAATAATGACCGCAAATAGCTGTACGGATCGTTGTCAAACTCAACCTTCTGGTAGTTTGCCTCAACGTTAGAATTTAAATCTTTGAGGAACTCCTCGAATTTCTGCCTAACCAACGAGGATTTCTCCAAAACATCGATGTTGACGATATTGTTGATGTACAACTCCAAATTTGAGTAGTCGCTTGCAGAGTTTCCACCAGCGCCTCCTGAATGGCTGTCTGACAGAGAAGTTATCGCACCAAGAGATTTTTTCAGAATCAAAGACATAAGCGACGACGATTTGGACTTCAAATAGATCGTTGAGTTCAATTCCTCCATGATGATCTCAAAGAGAACCTGTTTGGTTGTCAAAAGGTAATTTCTGATGTTACTAAGCGCTGGGATTGACCACAAATTGTAGCTTTCGGCGATCATTTCATACTTGCTGAGAATCTCCTCGATTTTGCTGTACTTTTTATCGGCAAAAAGAATGTCTATTTTGTTTGGCACATTTTTTATATCCTCAATGACGGTGAGAACCTCCAACATATCGCTGTATTTTTTGGAATCTTGGTTCAAGTCGTTCAAGACTTTGTTTTTTGACGAGATGTCCGCACTGGTCTGTTTCAAGATCGACTTGATCAGTTTCACAGACTCCTGCGACTCATTAACAGAGGTACACACGGCATCATAAGACCCCACACTGTTATTGAATGCCTGGTAGTGCTCATTGACAGCCACCTGTAGCGAATGGGCGATGTCGCTTGTCAATTTAAGAAAATCCGGATGCTTGTAGGCCATCCCAACCGAGGTGGTATCGAGAAGCGAAAGTGCAAGATCCAAAGGGTTGGTGCTTTTTTCATCAGTGGTGGATATCTTCCAGGTCCGGTTAGCCTGTTTGAGAAGCGAGTCCAACTTTTCGATGGATGACTCCATCTTGGACTTCTCAAGGTCAGAGAACTGAACAACCGAAAGTGTTCTGTTACGATTTCTGGCTCGATCTTTAGGCACCCCTAACATTGTATCGTGGATGTGTAAGTGAAAACAGGGTAGCCAAAATTGCCTGAAATATCCAACTCCTGGAAACTTCCTGACTCTGGATTATTTACAGTTACTTTGTGGCACTGTTGCATGCTCTTCTACTGAGAAAAAGGATCACTGTCAATTAATACCAACGTTTAACATTAACTAACGTAAGGAAAAAACACATCAGAGATCAGCGAACGAGACAGATCGGATCACAAGGGACACTAACCACTAATGCGCATTGTATGCTATCTGCACCAACTTTTCTTGCCTTTGAATGATCCGTTGTAATGGCGTAATTGTCGGCCCCCCTTCCCGCCCTTTTTGGCGACTTTTTAACCTCTTTCACCATTCCTTTTAAAGGACTTTTAAACTTACGCGTCTGCCATCAAATTTTAAAACAGCGAATTTCAGCCCGTTTCCGTCAAGCTCATTAGCGCAGCGAAGAGGACAAAAGTGCTATTTTTATTCACTTACATCCTCGACCTGGAATTTAAAACTTCATCCAGCGAATTTCCCTGAATCCACACTTTTCTCCGTACTTTTCAGAATAGACATTATCATGATATCAGTCTTTTAGCCGTATCTATTCTTATCCTGTGATTCTATATTGCATATAGACGGATATATGATGAAGAGCATCTGCAAAAGCCAGTAGAAGCACCCAGTCCAATCAGACGTTTTTCAGCCGTATAAACCATCACCCCTAGAAAAGCAATTTGTCCACAGAACTAAACACTCCCCTTCCCAATGTCAAGTCTTGGTGTCAAATCCCGTTGGATATCGCAGCTTGAAGGAGAAACTGTCCCTCGCCACGTTCTTGATAACTACATGACAGACTTGAAGGCTCGTATGAGCCAGCAAGCCGAGCGATTCCACAAACAGCTTGCCGAAAACAACCAGTCGATGCGCACGGAGCTTCAAGACATCAAAGACTCGATGTCTAACTCAAGTACCAATAACCGAAATGGCTTTGGAGATGAGAACTCTTCCATGTCGTCATTTGTCTCTGTAGGCACATATGTGGACGATCAGGAGTATCTTGGAAAAAAACATGACTCGCACACAATTCTAGAGACCCCAAATCAGCAAGCTAGGCCTGCTACGGAGGAAAAGAAGCCCGTGTATTCTGAAAGACTCAATAAAAAGCCCAGTAGAGTTCCGCTGGCTCTTGTTGAGAGAGTGCAAAGGTATGAGAACAATTTAATCGTGAGCTCGCAAGTGGCAAATAGGGAATTCCCGTTTTTGACTCGGCAAATCCATAGTTTGACCATGCATGTTAAAGACGAACACATGCTTCACGTCAACGAATCCCCAGCATTATACAGAGAAAAGTTGATCAAGGTTCAGCTGGAGCTCCAGTCAAATTGTGTGATGTTCAAAGACTGGGCTATTTATTTGATTGCTCATGTACCACAAATTTTGATCAAACTGTTCAAGCTAGAGTTCCCAGGAGTTACACTCGAGTGGGGCTGGTTAGTGTCTTATCTTTTGCGTGACTACCCTTATGAAGATAACTCTATCAAATTGTATTTCAGAATAATGCTGAGCTATCCAACCAAAGGTACTTTTCTACGACAATATTTTCGCAACTTGATGAATGACATTTTAGCTGCTCGTGGCAATCCTGTACTTCTCAAGCATTTGCAAACCATTATAGAGAGAGTTTTCGACGAGGTGCCCGATGAAAGAGTTATTCATCATCCATTCTTGCGCAAAAAACGCGAAAAGCTTACTGTGATCCACATCTCTGAATTTATCTCATCCATCCCTTTCAACCTTAGATATTCTCCAACATCAATCTAGGTTGATCGTAGCTGATCAGTGACGCACCAGTCTATAGAATCAACAGAATATGGCAGCTCACTATTTAGACACTCTTTCTCTTCTTCCAGTCATCTGAAATTGTTTTAGTAAATGTATTCTTTTGATTATGCTATGAGTCTCTTGCTATCTCTGTAATGCTTACAATTGAAGGAAACTAGTAGGGTCTGGTTTTTCCGAGACGTGACTCATAAATCAGAGTCACATATAATGACATTCTGCGGCTTTTTGATTTACTCGATGGTGATCCTTCATCAATGTTGCAATCTCGTATTCATTGCTCCCCTCTTTTCCAAAAGATAATTCTAATCACCTCCAGGCTCTCTGGTGACAGTGGTCCGTTTTTAGTTCACCTTTTTGTAGCTTACTGCTTCCGCAGATCACCACTAAGCCAAGAAGCAGGATAGGGAGAATGTTTATCACCAGGTTTCTAATCAGTGCGCAGGGAATCTAGTCTAAGGTAAAACCCTTGCGTGTACGCCTAGATTCAGTTTGGGGGGTGATTGAGTCACTAGCGTTGTTTTGCGTAACTAGTCGATTTGGATGCAAACTATTGTGCCGATCCTTTCTTTCAGAATGTTTTCTTGACCACATACCGACACTTCTTTTGGGTGAGATAGGTCTGATTGCAGTATATATGAGAGTATAATCTCTTAATTGCCATGTCCCAAAGATCTTCAAAGGCTTATAGTGTCCCAATTGTTTCCCCAAAGTTCAGCTATCCGATGTTTTTGTTGGATCCGATAAAAATTTGCTACCGGTATCCCAAATACGCATACGTCTTTGCTCCCAAATACGGTAGCCGATAATCATGGCATGCACGTCTGTTACGCTCATGGTGATGATACCATCAACCCCATTGACAACACTAAAGTTTACACGGAATTGATAGCCACTCCTGATGCATAAAGAAACACGCCACACCTTGAGAAACGACTTAAAAGTAGCCGAGCTATAAGTAACAGCCAAACTTGTTTTTTTCAATAAAGTTTGGCATGTTTCTCCTGTAAAAGTGAATGCGATTGGTTTGATTGTGATTCTTCTTTCTCCTTCTTATTATCCTCTGTACATTGGTTATCCTGCTGGAGTAATATGCTACACTGACTTGCTGACTTTAGGGAGATATGAAAGTCACTTTATCTTTTTCCATAACTTACTTTATATCTATACTACTGGTCAACTCAGTCCAAGGCTAAGCTAGAATTCACAGTAGCATGATACGGCTGATGATATTCCATTAAAATCCGTCACAATGGTATAAGGTCATGTGACGTTCGTGTAGCAATAAATCCCCATAATTCCCATATGGTTTTTTTTCTGTGATTTTCCTTTATCTGTTGTTTGCAGAGACAAAATATTAACAAAATAAATTGGAAAAAGAGAAAACAGAAGGAAACGAGTAGATAGTGTTAGCTACCTGAAGTCCGTGATATCGTCAATTGGCCAAGAAAGGGAATATTGTTAACTTAGGGAAAGCAAAGGAAGAGCGAACACTGTCATTTTTGCTATCTTTTGTCCTAAATACATTATACCTTAAAGGATACAAAAAAAAAGCGCAACTCTCAGATTGTTTGATAGAGGCAAAAATTAATAGAGCAACATGTCTAGCAGAAAGAAAACTTTGTTGAAGGTGATCGTACTAGGCGATTCCGGTGTCGGTAAGACCTCGTTGATGCAACAATTTGTCAACGGAAGATTCTCCAATCAATACAAAGCTACTATTGGAGCAGATTTTCTAACAAAGGAACTCACCATTGAAGATAAGAACGTGACGATCCAATTATGGGACACTGCAGGGCAAGAAAGGTTCCAGTCATTGGGTGTAGCATTCTATAGAGGTGCTGACTGTTGTGTCCTTGTCTATGATGTGACCAACTCCAAGTCTTTTGAGCATTTGGGTTTCTGGAAAGACGAGTTCCTCGTGCAAGCAAATATCAAAAACCCAGCCAGTTTCCCGTTTGTTATCTTGGGTAACAAGATCGATATAGATGAGTCTAAGAGAGTTGTTGCCAGTAAAAAGGCTATGCAATGGGCCGAAGAGAAGGGTAACATTCCATACTTCGAAACAAGTGCTAAAGAAGATGTCAATATTGACCAAGCATTCGATGTGGTGGCCAGAAACGCTTTGCAGCAAGAAATGGAAAACGAAACAGATTTCAACGAAGACTATTCAGACGCCATCAATATTCAACTAGATGGAGAGCAGAGTGGATGCTTGTGTTAATTGTTATGGTGCTCTTTATCGAGTAAATCCATGCCTGTGCATGTTTGCCTCTGCTTTTTTTGGGTCAATTAGTTTGAAGAATACTCGCGCGACTATTGCAAATCATCTACTTTGTGGTACTAATAATCTCCCACCATGAGCCAGCTTATTCGTTTTATTTTGATAGCTTCAGTATCGAGTTTTGTTACTTCCTTTCTTTTTTCTGGTTGATTTCCCTATGTTAAATGTCTGATATTTTTCCATTTTCTTTTGTTGATATCGTCATGTTTTTTATCTTTGTCTAATCTTATTGTTCCAATATAATTATTTATCAGCCTAAATCTCGATCTGGGGTGCATCCCTTACTTCATATACTTTCGGTCCTGACGGGGCGATAAAACAACCGTGAGGTTTGTAGGCAAATGGATACAAAGGTGCCCATAATAGAACAGCTGAGTCTTGAATTGATCATTGATATCCTGCTGCTACATAAGCTAAATGTGCTGCTGATCTCGTGGACTGATGCAAATCAACACCAAATTTTTAGCTGTAGCCTAGTCCATCATAGAAACCTGTGCTACGCCAGCTTATCGGCATGAATGAACATGTAAGCAGTAAAGTCTGATGGAATTCTGCATACGCTTAATCTTCAGCTGACGCTGGCGAGAACTTTGAATCAGTATTCACAGAATCAAGTTTCAGTAACAACTACAACTCATAAGTCAAGAGAGCTGAAAGACTTTCAGAACGCGGTTACCTTGAGCCATTATTGTAGGCGGAGAACTCTTTATTAATTATAGGTAGTTTTCAGTGTTTGTTCTATATTCAGACATTATATGGAGACAAAACGTATTCCAGACCTACATAAGAAACGGAACCTGGCAAGAAGGAGCTTCTCTGTGGCATTAGGAATCAGTTCATTCTCACAAGTGTCTCAGTTTCCTACACTTTGATTATCGATCGTACTGAAGCGAAGCAGATTGCCGCTAAGCGTGTATGTTCCGTTACTATCTTCTCATAAGAGTGGACCAGTCAAATGTGATCTTCGCTGAAAGTTTCAAATGTGACGTTAAAATAATTTGCCAGGTAAGGAATGTCGAAGAGAGCGATATCAAGAATTAACAAAAGCAGCACTTTCACGGAACAAGATGTGAACGTCCCATTTGTATAAATTTTCATATATTGCATATGTCTTAAAAATAAATATCCTTTTACGACCAATCACATAGAGATCTTCAAAAAGAAATGTGTACTTACAGGTACCCACAGCAGCAAAAGACTTACGTGAGTAAATATCACGGTTTCTTTTGTTTTACAAGGAAACAAGCTTTGAAATTTATTGTTTTGTTGAAGGTATGCTAAGTTTATAATCTACTATGAGTTATCACATCATATGGTATACTAAAAAGATGCAAGAACTTAGCTTTTGGTCCAGAACTAATTTGCGGGGTTTCTATTTATTGTCATCAATTGAATGAAAACCAGCACGAATGTATTCATATCAATACTTATATACATTTAGTTCTAGAAGCACCTTCTCCATCCTGTACTGACATGGATTGCGAATACATTAAACAAACGTCACTAGAAACTTTATAGCCCCAAAGAGTTCCTCTTTCAGCTCTCATTGGGATGCATCACACAAATATGCCGGTTCATTCATTGAATGGGAGTCAACAAGTTTGAGTAAATTTCTTTTTTGACTGATTGGGTAGCAAATGTAAAATATCGTGCACGACGACATTCGGCTTGTTCTTCAACATTGAGACTTAAAGTCTTCTGCATATCTTTTTGTTTCTTTTTGTTTCATCAATAGATTCTCGATTAGTCATGAATTATTCCTTGCTTTCTGCCCTTGTGTCTCAGTCTCGGCCATTTCTAGCAGAATTTTATGTTTGTTGCAGCTTTGATATTAAACAATCAACACTTGCCATGTAATATAAGATTACAAAAACAGTAATAGACAATTCAGTAGCTTTTTATCCACACATACGTCTTCTTTTGCATTCACTGATTATTTGTATGATCTTCAAGACATACTTTTTGTAGACTCAAAGTAGGTTAAAGGGTGGTATTTCTTTTCGATGCTTCATAAATTTTATTGTAACAAGCTATAATTTAAGAAACTTTAGGGAAATTCCTGGCCAGTACGGTAAATTACTGGTTCACTTACTTTTTTCGAGATAGCAATCAACAAGAAACTAAACTGCAAAAAGAAATGAGACGATAGACAAACATCGGCTTGTTTGTCGCTTGTCTGGATTAGCTTCTCCATTTTCAATGACATTTTTTTGATTGACATTGCCTGCTCATCATTTTTATTCTTTATACAGTGTGTTTATGTGTGTTGTTTATGATCGTTCCCCGAGAACTTAAAGCTTAAACTGGAAAGGAAGTGAAGACACAAGGAGGCAGCATTTGGATAGAGTCTATTGTCATTTCCAGTGATGCAATATTAAAGTTTGGAATGAGTGACCACAGACCCCAGTATATGTGTCAAACAGTTTAATGTAGAGACACCATGGTGATCAATATACTAAATCTAAAGGAATAAAAATCAGATGTTGACGATAGACGATGGCGGAAAGCTCTTAAAACACAAAAAATCTGCTAGGGTAAGCAGTATGTTCCACAGATCCTGGAAGTAATTAACGGGGAGGAAATCATCTCAATAGGCAAATCTTTTAGATTTGTAAGTTAAATTGCAATTCTGTACAGTACGGAGAGGCGGTGATGGTAAGGAATGCAAACCATAAAAAAATACATGATTGAATTCTCCAGGCTCGATAACGTTATAGTTTGCTACAGTTATGTATTAAGGACCATCTGAATTCTGCAAGTTATACGAAACTACGCTTCAGCTTTCTGTATACTAACTTAAGTACTTGTGAAGTGGAGGGCGGTTTGTCTCCTCCCTTTCCCTCTCTGTCAACACCTCGCACGGACGGAGGATAAACACAAGACGGAGGTCCTTTTCGGCATGGAAAGTTTTTGAGTTTAAATACAAGCGACACAGTTAGCAACTCAGCAAAGTTGACTAAGGATTATTATGGGTGTAACTTTTGATAATACAAAGGAGTACACGATTACGAAGGATTGTGTGCAAAAAAGACGTCAATTAACAGAGCCATATTGTCGTGAGTACAAATCACCATCGGTATGATAATCAAATGCTATAGTGCGCGGCTAAGTGCAAGCTTGATTTCCCTTTTTCCCGGGATTGAGTCTATCTTCATAGATTTGGTAGCATTTAGTGTAATTCTTGATCTTCAACTACTTGTTTCTTTATGTCTCTTCAATAAGTTAATTTTTTCTGCTATTACCCCTTTAGGTTGAGCTCAATAAGCTTTTCTTCTGAAACCTTAAATACCTTCCCGATGGCCCACACCCTCTTTTTCTGATAGACATTTACTGTTGGTTCAAGCGAGACAGCTGCAAAATAGCATCAACAAGCGCAAATAAATATTAAGGTTCGGCTGAATGCAAGCAGACATGCATAAGTGCACAAATGCATGAAGAATGCATGAAAAATGCAAGTCTGAATGTATCATAAACGCTTATTTTTGAAAGTCCCACACCTCCACTATTAATAGTAAAATAGCTTGCCTGAAACCCATGTCAAATATTAATGTTAAAAAGTAGCGACATCAAGCAATCCTCCCAAAAATTCCAGTATAAATTCGATGCACTTTCTCGTATTTCCAGACCTTGTTCTTCCCTACCCTTGTTTTTGAGTCGAGGCTTTTCTTACCCTTTCATTACTTTCCAATACTTTTTTCTTTAAACATTATATTGTTGCAAACCAACCCAACTTCAACATGAACCAAGCACCTAGTCCAAACTCCAATTTGAACTTTTTCTTGTTAAACAATTTTGATCCGGAGGATATTACCACGCTTCTCCAAGATCCAGATTCGGACCAACTTGAAGAAGACATTCAGCAGCTTGTCAGTCCAGATTTGAACTTTGACATTTCCAGTGACGATGGCAAATCGCCATTGGATCCAAACACGGTGTATTGTCATCAGGGAATCCCAGAGAACGGATTCTCTAATGGTGGCAGTCACTGCAATACCATGCATGCCGCGGTATGTCCTAACTGCAACTATCAACTCAACCAAGAGTTACCACTCAAAGAGATGAGTGCTCTTTCTGTCGATGCTTCTGCAAACGGAAATCGGGGTCTATTCAAAGCAGGGTATTACGGAGTTCCTGAAACGGGTATCGCTGCTTACGGGTACCCTTTTACTGCTACTGCGATCGACCCTCTCTTGATCAACTATAGCTCCTTTGGTGGTGGTGTTGGTAATGGGCAATTTTCTGATGGTATTGGAAGAACCGAAAGAGTTCATAGTATCGACGCAACTTTTGACCCAAACAGCTCACAGCTCACAGATGCTAAGCAAGCTGATGAGAGTTCTCGGAGGGCAAGTGTCGCCACAGTCGATGAAACTCCAATGTTGATTGAGCCTCAAATTCGGAATGATCCGTTTCTCTCCGAGCTGATCAAAGGCGAGAACGACAAAAAGAAAGGACGGTATAAATGCGCTCACTGCAACAAATCATTCACGAGCCTTGAACGCTTTGTTCGCCATCTTGACGAATACCGTCTCTCCGAGTCTCGGAAATACCGTTGCAATATTAATACCTGCGTTTGGAAATACCTAGGACTTCCAAGAAGTGCAGAGCTTCGCCGCCATATGAAAGCAATTCATGGTGTTGATATATCTGCGGGGAAGGACGACGATACCGACAACACTGGTTCTGGTTCTTCGTACAATCCCCTTAGCTATGGGCAGTCTAACCCAAAACGTCCTCCTTCACCAGAACTTGAGAAGCAACTTATCGAGAAGGCTAGATTCAATCAGTTTCCGTGCCAAGCTTGTGTTCCTCATTGCAAGAAGGTGTTCCCAAGAAGAGACTCGTTGCTTCGTCACATTCGTCTCTGCCATTGCAACCCTGAGAGCAGATTCAACAAGACCCTCAGAAAGCAACAAATGCGTGAGTTTCAGCAAAGGGAAGACGAAGATTCTCTGTCTGAGTGAACGACGTCTGCTCCGTCGGCAATCCCCGACTGCCAAACTTTTTATCAATTTGTTTTATGTTTACGCTCTTGGTATGTAGGTTATATATGGAAATAATATTATCAATATTTATATGCTGAGTATTGAGTAAGCAATGATGGGAATATTTAAGTAGTATATCAAAGATAAAACTGTCGAACTGTAACTAAAATTGAACATCCCATGAGTCCAATTTCATGGTTCCGTTTTTCTCAAAATTGAGATGCATTTTGAAAACGTCCCTCAAAATATGTGGCTCATGCAACGATTTTTTCTTGGTTGCGTAGTGAACAGATCTGTTGTAGTAATCCAACAACTGGTCCTTGTAGTCAGGATGTGAGCACTTCTTGATGATCTCTAAAGCTCTCTCTTTTGGAGACATCCCTCTCAAATCCGCAAGCCCTTGCTCGGTGACCAAAATGTCCAAGTCGTGCTCGGTCTGATCGACGTGGGAAGCAAAAGGCACTATACACGAAATACCGGTTTTGTCAACCTTACTAGGTCTTGCAGAAGGAGTGTGCATGATAGAGAGTTTGGCATTTCTCAAGAAGTCTGCTGACCCACCAATTCCGTGAAGCATTCTGGATCCAGAGACATTTGTTGAGTTGGCATGTCCGTATATATCAGCCTCAACCGGGGTGTTCATAGCAATCAAGCCCATTCTTCGGATAATTTCAGGCGAATTGGAAACAACCTGCGATCTCAAGATAAGCTTCTTTGAGAAGTCGTCCCAGTTGTCAAAAAACTTCTTGAACCCTTCATCACTCAATCTAATCGAAGTAGCGGTAGCGTGGTCCAAAGTCCCCTTTTCAAAGAACTCCAAGAAGGAGTCCTGCAAGACCTCAGTCCAGACATTCAAGTTTTTGAAAGAGGAGCCTGCCAACCCTTCAATGACTGCGTTGGCAATGTTCCCGATACCGGACTGCAATGGGTGCAAATTCTCTGGCATTCTTCCGTGCTTCACCTCATTTTCAAAGAACTCAATCAAGTTAGTAGCAATTGCCCTTGACATTGCATCAGAAGGTGCGTTGTCAGCAACCTGGTCTTTTCTGGTCGACTCAACAATAGCCACAACTCTGTTAGGATCAACAGGAATGGAATCTCTGCCCGATCTGTCATCAACTCTCACATAAGGGTATGGAGCTCTATATGGAGGATTTACAGGCATGTCAATATCATGCAACCCTTCAAAGGAGGGAGTCACGGTGTTGACTTCAATGATGACTTTGTCACTGACAGCAATAAATTCTGGAGAGCCACCAACAGCAGGACCAGGGACAATAGAGCCGTCTTCTTTGATGGCAGTGGCCTCAATAATGGTGTAGTCCAACAAGTCGTTGTCTTTTTTATCCTTGGTGTAGTAACCATAGGTAAGATCTTGTGGAAACATGGACAAATGCTTGTCGAAAAACTCGATGCTCCCCGTGTTGATACCATGGGCAATTGGCTTTCCAACTTGGTGAGGAGCTCTTCTCAAGATCATGTTGTTGGAGGCCCATCTGCTTTCCTCAGGACCAGCAGAGGCACCGATGAAAACGTTAAATGCTAATTGGCCCTGCAAATTATTCTTCTCAACGTGATCAGCAAGAGCGTCAGGAACAACTTTCGGAGCTCCCACCCCTGTGAACCCAGACCAGCCAACATATTGACCGTTCTTGAAGAGCTCTACACACTCCTCAGGGGTTCTCAACTTGGCAAGATATGGTGCATATCTGACTCTTTGCTTCAAAACTGCGGACATTTTGCTGGTGTGCTGTTTGTAAACTAATATCTGTGGGGCTAAGGAATAAAGCGATAAATCAGGATACAAGAAAACGAGTGTGAGGCTAGGTTTGGCTATGCGGAGATTAGTATCCTGTCTTGAACTTTCAAATGGGAAAAAGGGACGACGAAAAAATGGCGCGGGGAGCTTATGCAATGTTCAGAATCTGAATTCTGGCAGTGGAGAATTTGAAGAAAAACTAAATACTAGATAGGTTTGAAATTTGACCAATCAGAATCTAGGAGGAAATAGGATGAAGAACTAAAAGCAAAAAATGGGTGAAAAGAAGTAAATGGGATTATATGCCGGATCTTTTATATAGCCTCGTATTTTATTCGAAAACCCAAGACTGATGGAGAAAACACAAAATGTAAACAAGAAATGTAGTGCTGCTGCTGCATACCATTGAATGAGGCACAATTTGTTCCCAACGACGTGTCGCGACACCTCGTGATATGTGCTGTAACAATGAAAGAAAGACAAAGAATACTTACAATAAAAACGTAGCTCACAGATTGTCTATTTGAGGGAACAGAGATATGCGATAAGGAGATTTTTTAGTATGGGAAAAATTGAGGAGAAGCAAAGAGGGATATTGATCAAAAACAGAAAACAAAAACAAAGGGGAAATAGCGGGCTATATAAAGAAATTCTACCTAGTACAGGTAACGTGTTGTGTAACACACAATTCTTAGCTGCTGTTTACCTATTGTTCTTACTGTACGTCTTGCTCGGGCAGTTTATCAACGAAAACACGAGCGAAGCAAGTATGTAAGACTGAAAAAATGAGGGGATGCGGAGAGCTTTATTTACCTTTTGTCCTGGGTTTGAAAAAGAGAGTGCCAACAACTCGAATCGCTTGGGTTCTCACATACTTTACTCTCTACACTGAAAAATTTCTGTTTTCAACATTTGTTGAACACATACTGACCACCATCTGATGTCTTTCGCCATCTCGCATTGGTTTTATCTCAACATTTCGTAGGCTAAGAACCATGAAGGGTTCATCGGTGTCAGAGTAGGCTGCTTCCGATTACCGTTCACGCAAGGAAAAAATCAGATACTACCCCACATTTTGCACTAGTAATTGGCTTTAATTTTTTGGCGGGTGGCTTCCTGTCACGTTATCTACGGCGGAGCCCCTCCAAAGTAACCCTTCAGGTTCCTTCCGGATGGTCCTTAGAAAACAGTCGTAATTTTGTGGGGGTAAAGAAAAGTCCGGAACTCTCCCGTTCTACTTCGCTTTCTATGATAAAATACTAGTTTTTTTTGACACATAACTCGAAGGTCGCATTTGTTTTCATCCAATGAAAGCCCGGTTTTATCAAACACTTCCTGTCTCCCATTTTTGGGTTTGCCTTTTGGCGCGTTTCAGCACTGAAAATATCAAATCTTTGATGACCACCGTTTCGTAGATGTCCGATTTTACTCTACACTAGATTTCACATCACGGACTCCAACTTTACATGCATTCACCAAATATTCGAGCAACGGTGCCGAACATCGCTTTTGTCAAATGGCATCATTTTTGCTAACGAGTGTGACTTTTGTTTGTATTTTCTGTCACGTATACTCGTTTAGCAACATTCTGTTGCATGTACAGGCTTCCTCTGTGCCAATGGCCTACAGTCGAGAATATTTATTGTCAGTCAGATTGAAAATAAGGCTGAAAATAAACCCCTCTTGTTGGTATATTGGAGACCCTGTTTGCTGGGACACCTTTTTAGCTTTCATCACTGCAAAAAACATTCACACGAACGAATCTCGAGGATAATAACGTGAGAAGCGTTTATCAGCTGGTCGGCCAGTTCATTGTCAGGAACGCTTCAGGCAGTAGAACCATTACGTTCAGTTAAATGACCAAGATCCGTGAGTTTGAGGGGTTAACGGAGAGAGTTTAACAGGACACGCCTGGCCTGGTTCAAACCATGGACCGTGTCTTGTCTTCCTCTTGAATACAATCATTATGCTCTATTTTGTGGAAATTGTTTTTGATATGAGAGTTGCAAATATATCCATCTTCGCTCGCTTCGAACCCACATCGTGGAAAAATGGCAAAAAGAAACCCACCACGATACCCATATACTACCAAAGCGATACACCAAACTACGTGGAGGCACAATTGACACCTTACTTACTGAGCGTAAACTTCCACTCAAAAAGGTCTTGAAAGCCCCAAAGCTTTTCCTAAGCTTGTTGATCCAAGCGGTTAGCGGACAAAGCTTGGACCTGGCGGCACTCAAGCGGTTGATTAAAGCCTCCGATATTGAATGCCCAAAATGCAATGACAGCGATCCACTCCCGGACCACGTTTGTACGTGTGATGGATGGCGCGAAGAATAAAGACACTTTGGTCTCAATAGAGACGTCTCTCAAAAATCTATAAAGACCATACACAACTACAAAAAGTTGTCAAATACAAATACAAAATCCAGGGATTTCAAAATGCCACGACTGTGGACTAAGTTCCGTCGACCCTTATTTCAACCTCTTTTCATGATTACTAGCCCCTCACCCACTGCTCCTGCTAATGCTGAAGGATAGACAACTATACGGGATAATACACCTCTGGATACTCAGTATCCTCAATGAGAATCGATCGTGGAACCCTCGTTTCGATAATGACGAACATCAGCACTACACACGGGGAGCAAATAAACCCGCGATATTCTTCAAGGCGAGGTTCTATGCCGTGCAGCTTTTCCTTCTTCGATACTTATAAATAAGTTTATATATCGTCACAGACGCGTGATAAACTCTATACAGTAGTTCAGAATGCTAGGATGAAATGCATGTTATCTTATCTATCTATCTATCTATCTATCTATTAGCGAAATATTCAGAAAAATACTAGAAATTTAGTACTTTTTAATGACTGTGGGCTAGAGAAATACTAAAACTTAGAACTTCTATTTGTTAGTGAAATATTGAGGAGCAAGAAGACCAACTCCAAGACCTCCGGTACATGTAAAATTGAAAGTTAATGAATACCCATTCTCACTTGGACATGCAACGAAATCTTGAAGAGATTGATAAGTTAAAAACCCATTTGAAGTGATCCCGAACCCTGTTGCTGGTGTTTCCCCTTCACCAACAAGTCCAATTTCACCAGTGACTGAATCATAATTAACCCCTCTACCATAACTGGTATACATTGACCCATCGGAATCAGAAATGGTTAAATTAACATTTGGAACAGTATCAGAAGAGCTACCAATTGAAAAAACATGAGGATGGGTTGGATCATCTAAGACTTCCGAGAAATGAAGTGAAGAACCAGATCTAAGCACCATAAGTGAGAAATCATGATGAGTTTCTCTTTTTTCAATTGGTGCAGCATTGACTGCGGTGAATGCAAGAATTGCAGAAATAATAGTTGAAAATTGCATTTTTGTTTGTTGTTGTTGTTTGTTGTTGTTGTTTGTTGTTGTTGTTTGTTGTTGTTGTTGTTTGTCGTTTTTGTTATTTATTGATGATTGAATTACGATTAAAAGAACGAGACTCGTTGAATATTTATATAATGATTCGTAGGGTATGATATAATTGTTGTTATACCTTAACGTCATACAGCAACTACTATTAAAAGCCAGATTTTGTATTGTAAGCAATGTAATATCTAATAATAGTATAATATTACTTCTATACATAAACTACTTACCATAGTTTGAACCTTACTGATACTCACTCTCACTCACACTCTTTCTTTATCTCACTCACACTCTCTATCTCACACTCTCTCTCCCCACAAATTTTCCGTGCCGTAAGGATATATTTTTAAAACAATACTACTAAATTTATTATTATTGAAGCAAACAACAACAATAATTGCCCTAGGGGTATAACCATGATCAACGAATTATCGCTAAATTTAGATTATTATTATTATTATAACCCATAACCCATGACCCAATTTGTCTTATACATTGCACCTAGATACTGACTTTTAAGCTTTACTGATTTTTAAACGTAGCAATATATTATTTAGATATATTCTGTTACCTGATCAAACAATACAGGGGTAGGGGGTAGGGTAAATCATTTCATTTCAAAAATAGATTATGTGATGTAATTGATATTAAAGTCATTTTGATAGAATTGGGGTAAATAACTTCATTTTAAAAATAGATAATGTGATGAAATTGATATTAAAGTCATCATGTTAAAATTGGGGTAAATCATTATCATTATGATGATCTTGAATGACCTAGAATATATCATATCATACTTCAATTTGCATCGGAAAGTACATTATAATGCGCTGATGCATAGTTCGACACTATGTTTTTGTTTATATTTCGTTGAACAGTAACTAAGGGATAGAAGTCGTTTTAATCCATGATTTTCTTTTCCTTGATCCTGTTTTGGTGTGACACAATTTATAGAGGATTTTATGCCGTGCAGCTTTCCTATTTTTGATACCTATAGGTATCAATATATATATAGGTATCGTCACAGACGCGGGACAAACTCTATACAGTAGTTTAAAATGCTAGAATGAAATACATGTTATCTATTAATAGGTCAGGTATTTCAATTCCATCTTTATTCTGTATTGAAGCATCTTCATTACTATTCTATGGTCTCCTCTCTGCTCAGCTCAGCTTCTCTGCTATGCTCAGCTCAGCTTCTCTTTTCAGCTCAGCTTCTCTTTTCTCTTTTTTCTTGGTATTTCTCCAAAATTGCTAACCGGCAACAACCGTTTCAAAAAGTGAAATCAGTGATAAAACAAGAGGTGTCAGTCTGAAAAACTCCAACATAGCAAAGGTTGCTCTTGCCTTGAGTTTACTAACCAAGCAAGGGAGAGCAAAAAGCAAGGTCATTGCATAAATTATATGATAACTCCGACTGAAAATGGTGATATCAAGGAACGAAGATGAGATTGAGTTGCTTCCAATTCACCACAATGCTTCATCGGCATTTAGAGTTAGCGATTCTGAAGGTGGAATCCATTCATTATCCCCACAAGCAACGTCATCTGGTCCTAGAGACATTGCTCAGGTGGAAATCAACAATGACGAAATTATGACAAGTTTTCCGCCTAACTCTAAGAACTCTACTGGTGCGTTGCTAGACATAGATAAGCCGGCATTCTATCTTCTCGTGCTATTGTACTTCCTTCAAGGTATTCCTGTTGGGTTGGCATTTGGCTCGATTCCTTTTTTGATGAAGTCTAGGCATCTTTCTTACTCTCAGGTTGGAACATTTTCTCTTGCATCATATCCTTACTCCCTCAAGCTATTCTGGTCACCATTTGTGGATTCGTTTTATAGTAAAAAGATTGGTCGGCGTAGATCATGGATCATACCGATACAGACTCTCACAGGTATTATCTTCATCATTTTGGGACTTAATGTTGACTCTATGTTCAAAGATATCGCCAAAAATCTAAATACATTGACTTTGTATTTTTTTCTTCTTGTTTTGATGGCAAGCTCACAGGACATTGCAGTTGATAGTTGGGCGTTGGTTATTCTCAGTCCTGCACTGAAGAGCTATGCCAGTACTGCGCAAACCGTTGGACTTAATACTGGCTATTTCTTGTCTTTCACGGTTTTTCTTGCATTCAACTCCAAAGAGTTCATGAATAAGTATTTCAGATCGACTGAAAATCAATCAGAAAAAGGGCTTGTCACGTTGGGTCAGTATATGGTTCTAAGCGGCATCTTGTTTTTGGTTTTAACGGCATTTATTGCACTCAAAGTGCCGGAAGTGCCTGCACATTTAAGAAGAGTGGTGCATAAGGAAGAGGAGCTCACGCCTGAAGAACAAAATAACGAGTACTCAACAGTTTTCAATCATCATGGCAGCAACGATGGTTGGTTGAATTTGAAGCAGACCTACTTAAAAATGTATAGGGTCTTGTCGCTACCGGCAGTTCAGCAATTCATATTCATCTTGATGATTTGCAAATTCGGCTTCATCATCAATGAAGGTGCCACAAACTTGAAACTTTTGGACAAGGGATTCTCAAAAGAAGATCTCTCTCTTACTGTGCTTATAGACTTTCCCTTTGAAATAGTTTTTGGATATTATGTTGCTAAATGGTCCAGAGGCGACAAAGCTTTACAACCATGGCTTTATGCGTTCATTGGCCGTCTTGTCGCAGCCTTGTTTGGTCAATTGGTCGTGCTACTGTTTCCCGTGAAGAAAGACCCGATCACAGGTCTGGAATCTACAGTTGTCACTCCATTTTATTTCTTTGTGGTTATAGCTCAACATCTATTCAGTTCTTTGATGTCAACCATTCAGTTTGTTTCACTATCTGCTTTTCACACTAAAATTGCAGATCCATCTATTGGAGGAACGTACATGACCACTTTGAACACGCTCAGTAACTTTGGAGGAACATGGCCCAAAGTACTCCTTTTCACCCTCATTGATCATTTCACTTATTCGGTTTGTGCCCCAGTATCACTCAATAATTTTCAAATAGCGCCAAAAGAAAAGGGGTCTTTACCAAGACTTACCAGTCTTGCCATATATTGGAAGGCAGTCAAAGACACGATCATTGCAGCTACGGCAACTTCCAGCGTTGGTGATGGACACTTGAGCGAGGACCAGAAGAAATACTTCTCGACCTTTAATTTTGACAAGTTCATTCCGCAGGAGTTTGTGGAATTTATCAATAAAAAATTCAAGCTTGCCGAGTCCTCTATGAATTCGTTGTCTCAAAGCAAAGCACCTCAAATAGCAGAATACTCCACGTACAATAACCGCATGAAGATCAATCTCTGGGAGGAGTCTGGTCAGTTGTCCAGATTACCTACCTGCTCAAATGAAGCTACAAGTACGGCATGCAGAAACATCATCAATGGTCAATGCTTGAATATCAAAGACGGCTACTATTTTATGAATCTTGTCTGTGTTGGAATCGGAGCTCTCATGTTGCTGACGTATATTTGGAGGAAGATTAACCAGCTCCAGACATTGGGCGAAAGTCATTGGCGGGTTCAATGATTACTATTGTACAGTTTGTAATGAAGAAACAAATGAACAAATACTCGTATGTTACTACTTATAGTACTCCTGCAGGTAGTAGCGTTTATTCTTTTTGTTAAGACCTAAGCACCACGAAAAATGTAAGGCCCCATATAGATGAAGCGGAAACCAGGTTCATTTTACACTGCGACCCTCAAGAAGTCTTGAGCTAGGCAAGTATGTTGACCCATATGTAAAGGTCGTTTTATGCAGTCAAAGCCTACCACAGATAGATAATTGGATAACATTTATTTCATTAAAGCATTCTAAATTCTGTATAGAGTTTATCACGCGTCTGTGACGATATACATATATAAGTATCGAAGAAGGAAAAGCTCCACGGTATAAAAAACCTCGCCTTGAAGAATATCGCGGGTTTATTTACTCCCCGTGTGTAGTGCTGATGCTCGACATTATCGGAATGAGGGTTCCACGATGGATTCTCATCGAGAATACCGAGTATCCGGAGGTGTATTATCAAGTATAGTTGCCTATACTTCAGCGTTAGGAGGCGCGAATGAGGAATTAGCAATTCCAACCACAAATAGACTGAAGTTGATTACTATGTCGTCCTATAAATCACGAGAAAGATGATACCTTCTCTCGCAAATGCGAGTCGTTATGGGTTCGCATCTAGGACGAAGCACACTACAGCTTTGATTGCGATTGTGATTATCATATATTAATCTTGGTTATTGTATACAATAGAGGTCAAGATTTGCATCAAATCAATTCTTCGTCCAAACGAGCAGCAGGGTTGGTTTCAATGAAGTCAAGAGACACCTTGTGTCCTAACAATTCTCTAATGTTACTGACACCGTATTTGATCATGGTTGGTCTTTCCAAGGACAAACCCCAACCGAGGACTCTCATGTTCTTGGGCAAGCCCATAGCCTCCAACATCTCAGGTCTGAACATTCCAGAGTTACCGATTTCAACCCACTTGCCCAACCCACTGTGCCACGAGAAAATCTCCAATGAAGGCTCGGTGTATGGATTATAAGCCGGCTTAAATCTCAAAGAGTGGACCCCCATTTTGTCAAAGAAATCTTGCATGAAACCAATCAAATCTCCCAATCTGATGTTATAGTCAGCAATCACACCCTCGACTTGATGGAACTCGGCTAAATGGGTTGCGTCAACAGCCTCATTACGGAAAACTCTATCTATAGAGAAAAGCTTAGCTGGTCTAGGGTTTTTGGCAAGTTCATGAAGCATCTTAGCTGAGATAGCTGTGGTATGGGTACGTAACACAGTTCTCAAAGATTCCTCGGCTTTCCAAGGATATCTGTAACCAAGAGAGCCAAAAGCATTACCTTCATGGGCTCTTTTAACATTCACCCAGTATTGTTTGTCTTCTGGTTCTTGACCTTTGACAGGGTCCTTTATGTAGAAAGTATCTTGTAAATCACGAGCAGGATGTTGTTGAGGCACGTATAAGGCATCGAAGTTCCAGAAACCGGTTTCGACATACTTGTTGGATGCCATTTCAGTGAATCCCATATCAAAGAAAATTTGTCTGAACTCCTCACGAACTTTGTTCAAAGGATGCAATGCACCTGATGAAGGTAAAATACCTTGAGAGTTGAAGTTGTATGCCTTGAAGTTAGCCTTTTCCCAACTTCCAGTGGAGACCATCTCACTGGTAATGTCGGTATCAAATTGCACAATCTTGGTGGAGAACTCAGGGCCCTTTGTAATTTTGAAAGAGAAGCTCTTAGTCATAGCTACCAACTTTCTCTTCTTCAAGTCATTCAAATCTTTTTTGTTTGCAAGTTGACCGGTATTTTTGATGGTTTTTAATTGTTCACCAGTGATATCTTCAGGCAAACGTTTATCAGAGTATTTGTCATTAACAACCAAAGAGTCACCGTTCTTTTTGATCCACCCGTTTTTGAAGGCTTTACCTTGACCTAAAGCACCAGCTTTACCCAATTTTTTGGTAACATCGCTGATTTTCAAACCCTCTAAACTCTTTATAACTTCAAGCAATAATCTGTATTCATGAGATCCCTTGGCAACAATCTCCTCACCTTCTGCCGTCAATGTCCAGTTTTCATGCTCGATAGCTTTGAAAGCTACCATATTACGTGCCGCCAATGAGCTAAGAGCACCTTGCAAAGTTTGAGAGCTCACACCTGGGAAGACCTGAGTGGAATCTTCAATAGACCCTTTCTTGTCCAAAGTTTCAAGGATCTTCTCTAATTCAATCGACATTTTGTACCGTGTTTTGCTATACGCTTGCTTTCCAGTCAATACATATATTACTGATTATCCTTTAATTGATAGCACAGTGCAGATATGACTATAATTACTCATAACTGGTTTTTCTTTCATTTTTTTCACTCACTTTTCTTCATTTTTATCAGAAAATTTTTTGACTTTTAAGACTGCTAGATTTTCTCAAGATATGTGAGGTGAAAAAGCTAGCTGCACACTTTAAAGTCATGTGTCCTGGCTAGCTATTGCTGGCAGTATCTAAAAGATTGGTACAAGTAGTAATGTCTCACGTCAGATCACCACTAAAACTGATCATCTTTCGATCTAATGATCACATCAGCTCAAGCATTGATAACCATTCTTACACACAATAGAAAATAAATTAAGAAAAAAGCATAAAAGTAAATGCGATTACCATAACTAAAGTAGCTAATTAGATCAATAAATTTACTCGTCGTCTTCTTCCTCTTCTTCTTCGTCAACATTGACAGAGTAGAAGACCAACTTGTAGACGTTTTGTTTGACAGAAACGAATCTGATCCAGTCTCTGATTTGGTTCTTCTTCAAGTAACGCTTGGTCAAGTATTTCAAGTATTTACCAGAGAAAACACCGTTGGAAGCAATAACAATGACTTTAGCACCTTCTTCCTCAACAGTGATGGAGGAACCTAAGTTACCAACACGTCCTTCGATCTTGATGTGGTCGATCAAGTACTTGGCGTAAGCACTTTGGTCGAAGACACCGTTGTCAGCTGGAGCGGAGACGTCAACGACGAACTTCTTGACTTGCTTGGATTTCTTGGTGGTCTAAAATGAGAAAAATTCCTGTTAGCCTACTGCCTTTCTTTCAACAATGCCTTAATCATGAAATAGATAGAAATGAGAAGATCATAGAAAAGAAAATCAAGCAATGATACAGGTTCAAGTAAGTCTAGAAGACTCCTTGGCCATAATCATTGCAAGATTTCGCAGCAAAGCATGTTCAGGTTGATTTTCAGTGGAAAAAATGAAACCCCGTTGAGAAGGTATTCATTGACGACTTAGACATTCATTACCGTTGAAATGATTGTTCAATTGCCTTAGTTCCCATCAGCGAGAGTTCAACATGTTTAGTTGAATTGGCATGAGATTCCGCCGCAGAGGGTTCTAATCACCTCTCATGATTCTAATCTATGTTTGATGATGGACGAAGTATCTTTGCATTTCTTGATAATATATACATACGATTGGAGCCATTTTTGATGATTACTTATGTTTTGTTTGACGAAACTATCAGAGATATGATTATAACCTGAAATATTTACTGAGGGAAGGAGAAGAGGTATTCAAGATATAGCAAGACGATATAGAGAGGGATGAGCTCAGATGAAAATTTTTTATTTTCACTTTCAAATTTTTTTTTCTGCTGAAAAATGCAATATATCTCAGAACGGTGGGCCTTTTCTGTTCTAGATTTATTTTTCGTCAGCCGAAGAAAAGAGAGTGACAGTGATGGCTTTAATAGCACGTGAGTAGCACGAGATCACAGTAAGGGCGAGATATCTTCCTATATGCGTTATTCAAGCCCTGACAAATAGACTAAGTTTCTCTTTCAGTGATGATTTGGGTGATCTTTCTAAATATCAGCAGCTCGTGTGAGTTCGTTTGTTAGCAATAAATCGAGTGATAGGTTCCCCACTTTTTGCAGATTAGCAAGCTTGTCTGATAAGTGACCATCTTCTGCCGAATGCTGACAGTATACTTCCGTTTTTAGGATTTTGACTAACAATTATGTTGCTGTTGTTTCAATCCGAAACGATGTAGAGCCGATTACATCCTATCGGTAGCCGAACTAAGCTTTTGATATCCATGTGGGGCTCATTTCTTTTTTGTTTGTATATTGAAAGTATACTTTGAATCTCGATACAACAAGAATTTCATTTGTAGCATCACTAAATTCTATTGTTAGCCGAAACGTCCCAGAATCGAGCTTTAATCATTACTCATGCTCCACCAAAGAGTAGCATTTCCGGACAAACAGTCAAATTTCCACAAACAGCCTTATAAATTAGCTAGACTTTTACCCAAGGTATTCACTTGCTGGTATTCCTTGTCCGAGTCTTCACATCCTGTATCATACAGATGTACTCTTACGTAGGTTGCCCCAAATTCAATTTGACGAAAATCTCACATGTTTAGACATACAGCCGCATTCTCACGCATGGGGTCCCATATCCTATCAAGGACCATGCACTCGTATCTAACGCATGCAACATCAGAGATCGCTTGCATTCTAATAAGATTAAAGTGTTCGTATTTTATTAAGTTGGTTCGTGTTAAGCTAGGATTTATTTTATGTAGACATTATAAAGATCTATATGCTCGAGCAATGGACATATTGATGCGAACGGAACCAAGAAAAGAAACAAGCGATTCGACAACCTGTAGACACACTTTGTTTCTGTCTAGTTTCAGTTCAAACATGGGGTGCGTGTATATATATGCAGAAATTTTGTGTATCATACTAAACTTACAAACCCAAGACTTTCTTAGCAGCTCTGACAATAGTTGGAGGATCTGGGAAGGCAAAGTCTTCCAAGGATTTGGCGTATGGAGTTGGGACTTCACAACCGGTGACTCTCTCGATTGGAGCGTCCAAGTAGTCAAACCCTTCGGATTCCATAACTTGGGCACAGATTTCAGAACCAACACCGAAGGCTGGGAAACCAGACTCAACGGTAATCAAATGGTTGGTTTTCTTCAAGGACTTGAGGATAGCTTCAACATCCAAAGGCTTGATACTTCTCAAGTTGACAATCTCAGCGGAAACACCGTATTCTTTGGCCAAAGTATCAGCGGCAGCAAGAGAAAATTCAACATTTCTACTGTGAGCAACAATGGTAAGATCTTTACCTTCTCTCTCGACCTTGGCCTTACCGATTGGCAAGACAAAGTCTGGAGAAGAGAACTCGTCGGAGACCTCGAATGTTTCACCGTAAAGCAATTCATTCTCAAGGAAAACCACTGGGTTAGGATCTCTGATGGATGCCTTCAACAAACCTTTGTAATCCTCAGCACTGTATGGGGAAAGCACTTTCAAACCTGGGATGGATCCGTACCATGCGGAGTAATCTTGAGAATGTTGGGCAGCAACACCGGCAGCGGCACCGTTAGGACCTCTAAAGGTGATGTTACATGGCTGGATACCACCAGACATGTAGAATGTCTTGGCTGCGGAGTTGATGATTTGATCAATTGATTGCATTGCGAAGTTGAAGGTCATGAACTCACAGATTGGCTTCAAACCGGCAAGGGCAGACCCGACAGCCAAACCAGTGAAACCCATCTCGGTGATTGGAGTATCGATGATTCTCTTGTCGCCAAATCTGTCCAAAAGCCCTCTGGAGATCTTGTAGGCACCGTTGTAAACGGCAACTTCTTCCCCGAGTAAGTAGACATCCTTATCACGGTCCAATTCCTCGGCCATGGCCTCGTTCAAGGCGTCTCTGACAGTGATGGTTTTCTTTCCCGAGCCGGTGGAGTTCTTTCTAACAGCTGGAAACATCATTCTCATGTTTTGAGCAGCACTGGCGTTTTTCAAAACATTTCTGTTGAGCTGCAACTTGGCGAGCTGCGAGGCGGTGGATATTGATGAGGTGAATTTAGACATTGCGTAGTGTTGTGTGTGTGTGCCTGCTATTCTATGTTGCAAATGAGTGGGCCCCGATTAAAGATGTAGAATGGAGAGGGGAAAGCAGAAGCAAAAAAAGAAAAGAAATTCTCGTCCCGATATTTGTATTTATAAACTATGGCGCAGAGATGGTCCTTCCTTTAAAAGCGAGAAATCTTAAGACAGAACGGTGATAAAAACATGTATCAGGTATCAGAAATATCAAAATCCACCTAAAGCTAATTGGCAAAAAACAAAAAATCCCACCACTTGCAGTGATTTTTCTCGTTCTCTCCCGCAAACTGCAGACCATCTGGTGATAGCATCGCGCATTGCTTCGCTGCCAATCTCCGGCACGTGATCGGCAACAATCATGTGATCGGACTTCGACAAACTGTCGACATGCCACCACCCAAGCGCTAGTGGCGCTGCGATTGCGGAATGCTACAGAGGCTACAATGGAGACGTTCAGGAAACAGAGGCGTTGATTTCTATCACAGGAACTGAGTATAGGGTAGAATAGTATGCTAATCATGATTAATTAAAAAAGCCGAAATCATTCATATATAAGAGGAGCAGCAGCTGACAAGCAGAAAGAGATTAAAAAAGAGGGTGTTCATAAAACGGGAATCCTAATTTTCGGTCTTAAACACACTTTTGGTGCACTGACTGTCAATATTCCGTTATTGTAATCAGCGCTGATTCGGGAGGAATCGATCTTGGACAGTTTCCCCAACTCGACAATCCGCTTAAACCGCCCGTAATTGACTTCTCGTTTGCTAAACACGATAGAACTCAGGCCGATCTCTGAGTCTAAGCAGGGAATTTCCCCAGATATTATTATTGTGTTTTCCTCGTCATTGAATGTAAGCTCCACGTTTTCCTTGGTGGCACCTGGTAACGATACATGTATGATAAAAGTGTCGGTCGTTTCATAGAGATTGATTTGTGGGGTAAACATTGCATCTTCAGGACCGTCAGCATCTTCAGGCTTTATTTCCTCTGAATCATCGCCCATGACACTTGTAGATGGAGTGCTGACGGAACTCGAAGCCTCGGAGATATTCTGAGCTTCGCGTAGCTTCTGGCTCTCGTGGCTGGAAACTGGGGGCTGCGTAACCGACGATATATCGGATATCGCAGGATCTTCCTCATCCAGATAATTGCTACGTGCACTCTCGGAGTTTTCTGGGGCACTAGCAGGCACATCAAATGCGAACCGGATTTGGCCTGTGGTTGGGTCAAAACTAAATGTCCGATGGGACAAATTTAGTCGGGTACCCGAGTGGGATGCCATCTGCTTAAGAAAATCGCTGAAAATCACAGCTGGTTGAGCATCTATGGAGAAGTTCATTGTTATCAAAAAGGAAAGAAAAAAAGAAGAGAAGCTGGTTTTGTGTAATGATCAGTTCAGATAAAAGATGAACTGAAGAGATCAAAGTATGATAAGTGGACGTAGCTTAGTGGTTGGATAATTTAAGGAATTTATACAATAAGAAGCTCAAAAAGGCACAAGTTTGCAATATCTCAACAGACATTATTGCCGTTATTTATACCTCGTATCGATGCATTTGTCAGAGTATTTACTGCGGTTTCTGGTTACAAATCAAGGTGGCGTTGGTCTTATACAGATCATCCAGAAGATTCTATGAGAGCATGTTGCAGCTTGAAAATTTGTTCTATGATGTTCGATGGAAGCTTTTGTTTTTCAACCGCCTAATGTTAAGCGATGCGCCTTTCGGGGGTTTTGACCCACGTAACTGGCGCAAGGCCACGCAACATGCACGTAGCGTTTTGGTAAGAGTGAGTAAGAAGATAAGGATACGATGTTTCACTGTGTTTTGAACAGCGGTAGAAGAAGTATATTTATTTTACTTCTTCAAGGTATTTGTGGGGCGGTACCCACGATCGCTCTGCCACGACTCAACCTCAATGTACAGCAGCTTTCAAGGCTGAAAATCGGGATGCATAGTCGCGGGGCTACAAACCATATAATGACAAAATGAATGTTGAGTGAGAGCTACTTGATGGCGCACCCTGGGTAAATTAATCAAGCGGGTTACAATATAAGATATCAGTCTTTGATAAGTAACATCATGATGAACATCTTTTACACGTTGGCCTCGTAGTTGCAACTCTCTAGACGCGTCTTTCATCAACAACAGAGATGACGCGACGCGCCTTCGGTGTCCATATACCGACGAAGTCGTTGATCTCGCAGACCTCTCACCACCCCAGACATGAGCCATTATGGCTGACATCTACCTAGCAGATCACATGTGTCGCTTCGCTATAGACATTTCGCCCTCGAAGTTTTTTTCAGGTATGCCTGAATTTTATCGAACAATAGAGCAAAAATAAAAAATTATGTTACTTTGAAAAATAGTCGAGATTTGTACTATCGTTTCGCGTTTCTCCTTCTCTTTATGCCTCTTTTTGCAACGCTTGACTAGTGGAGCTGGATGTCTTATTACTGAGCCACAAGTCTATATTCAAGAGCTGATTTCACCTACCAAACACGAATACAGGCAGATCAAAATGACCGAGACTTCACCTAATCCAGAAAAATCGCAGTCGAAAACTCCAAACGCGACTTCTGGTGAAGCCTCTGCACCCCAGACCAGCGACCACGACACCAAGCCAATTGGCCAATTTCTGAAAGAGTCGTCCGTAGCATCAATAGAAGATATCAACAGAAAGAGCTTCTACTTCTTAGACCCTTCAAAGGATCTCAATGAGGACGCAACGTACTTGAAAGAGTTGACTAAAAGATACAACTATTTGCTTGACCTTTCGCTTCTTTTCAAGAAATTCTTCCAGTCCAAGGCCGACAAAGATCTGAAATTCAAGGCCACCATCGAGAAAATCGAGGCCAAAACGAATAAGCATTTTATAAGCGACTCCCAGAAACGAGGAGCTGCTTCTAACGGCGGGCCTTCCGGAAGCCTGAGAAGACGTAAAACAGAGAAGGAGGAAGACGCAGAACTTCTAGGTGGCAGCGGCGTAAGCAACGGAAATGCAGGAGAGAATGAAGATGACGCGATTGTGGAATTCACAGAGTCACCTTCGTATGTTCACGGTAAATTGAGGGACTACCAAGTGCAAGGGTTGAATTGGCTCGTATCGTTGAACGAGAACAATCTCTCGGGAATTCTTGCTGATGAAATGGGTTTGGGTAAGACTTTGCAAACAATTTCGTTTCTAGGGTATCTCAGATACCTCAAAGGCTCTGTAGGACCGCACTTGGTGATAGTGCCAAAGTCCACGTTGGAGAACTGGCAAAGAGAGTTCAACAAATGGATTCCCGATTTCAAAGCCGTGATATTGACTGGTGACAAGCAGCAGAGAGCAGACATCATCAACAACACCATAATGCAATGCGACTTTGACGTTGTCATCTCATCTTACGAGATTGTCATCAGAGAAAAGTCTACTTTGAAGAAGTTTTTCTGGCATTACATTGTGATTGATGAGGCGCACCGTATCAAAAACGAGCAGAGTTTGTTGTCTCAGGTGATCCGTCTTTTCACGTCAAAAAACAGACTTTTGATCACAGGGACTCCTTTACAGAATAATTTGCATGAATTATGGGCATTGCTTAACTTCATCTTGCCCGACGTGTTTAGTGATTCTGAGAGTTTTGATGAATATTTCAGTTCCACTGGCTCTGAAGGCGGGGAAGAAGCTGAACAGGCGCATCAACAAGAGATTGTCAAACAGCTTCATACGATCCTCTCGCCGTTTTTACTCCGTCGTATCAAGTCACAGGTCGAAAATAGCTTACTTCCAAAGAAGGAATTGAACCTCTATGTGTCGTTGTCGCCGTTGCAGAAGAAACTTTACCGGAAACTTCTTGAGAAAGATTTGGACGCTGTGAATGGCCTCAATGGGAAAAAAGAATCAAAAACAAGACTTTTGAACATTGTCATGCAGTTACGTAAATGCTGCAACCATCCCTATTTATTTGACGGTGTTGAACCTGGTCCTCCCTACACAACTGATGAACACTTGGTCTACAATTCGCAGAAATTGAAGGTTTTGGACCAGCTATTGAAGAAATTAAAGGCTGAAGGCTCAAGGGTTTTGATCTTCTCGCAAATGAGTCGTATGTTGGACATTATGGAAGATTACTGTTATTTCAGAAATTACGAATATTGCAGAATTGATGGATCTACTGATCACGAGGAACGTATTCAACAAATCGACGAATACAATGCCGAAGGGTCGTCTAAATTTATCTTCCTATTGACCACCCGTGCTGGTGGATTGGGTATCAATTTGACATCCGCAGATGTGGTCGTTTTGTTTGATTCAGACTGGAACCCACAGGCGGATTTACAGGCAATGGACCGTGCCCATAGAATTGGGCAGAAAAAGCAAGTCAAAGTCTACAGAATGGTGACAGACAACTCTATTGAGGAGAAGGTGCTTGAAAGAGCTATGAAGAAATTGAGATTGGACCAGTTGGTCATTCAGCAGGCAAGAACAATGAATTCTAAACAGGCTGCCGCAGCATCTGCCGCAGCATCTGCCGGAAACGATAAAGAAGAGTTGTTGAATATGATCAGACACGGAGCTCAGGAGATTTTCGACTCGACTTCGAGAAACGAATCCAGTAAGTCGTTGTCTACTAGTGGCTACAAAACTGCAATCGATATCGAAAAAGAGCAGGAAGAGGGCGAGCCTGTCAATCTTGATGATCTTTTGAGTACGTCGTTGAGCAAGACTAGGGAATTGAACTCAAAGTACTCCAAATTGGGCTTTGATGACTTGCAGAACTACGATGAGTCTGACACTCCATCTGCGTACCAATGGAACGGGACAGATTTCAAGAAGCAGCAGCAAAAAACATACAATATTGGATCTGGATTGACATGGATCAACCCCGGAAGACGAGGAAGAAAGGAAAATTACAGTATTGACGGCTATTACAGGGAGGTGCTCAATACTGGTGGGCCAAAAGTTGTCCCTGCGGAGGTCAAGAAAGGACCTAAGCCGCCAAAGCAAAACAATTTTTACGATCATCAGTTCTTCCCTCCGCAAGTGTTTGAGCTTTGTGATAAGGAAGTGAACTGGTACCTCAAACAAATCAACTACAAGGTTTCTTCGGACGGTGGAAAAGCCGCCAGAAAATCAGGTCTTAGTAACAGTACCTTCATCAATAGTACGCTAAGCAAGCTTTTGAAGAAGGATGACTTGGAGTTGGATAATCAATTGGAGCAATTTGACATCGACCATGCCCAGAAGTTCACCGAAGAGGACGAAGCCTTGAAGGAAAAGTTGATTGCACAGGGGTATGGTAACTGGTCGCGTCGTGAATTCAACCATTTCATCCAGCTTTCGGCAAAGTATGGGAGAAACGCGATGCTGTTGATTTCTAAGGAGATGAGGGAAAACAATGTTGTGCAGAACATCAAAAGTGTCGAGGAAATCTACGAATATGCAAGGGTTTTCTGGAAAAGGTATAAGGAGATCGATGGATATGAGAGATACATCAATCAGATCGAACAGGGGGAGGAAAGAATTGCAAAGCACGCCAAGCAAACCAAATATTTGCAGATGAAGATGGATATGTACGATGTTCCATTAAGAGAATTGACCTTGAAGTTTCCACCAAACTCTTCGTCGAAGTCGATGTTTACTGAGGCCGAGGATGCTTTCCTTTTGGTCCAGCTTCACCAGTACGGGATCGACAATGAGAACATCTACGAGATTATTCACCAGGAGGTGCTTAAGTCGAACATTTTCAAGTTTGATTACTTCTTAAAGTCCAGAACCACTACTGAGTTGAACAGAAGATGTAACACGTTGATTGGGTGTGTTGTGAAGGAAATCGAGAATGGCGAGAAGGTGATGAAATATCAAATTGCAGAGAAACGTAAAGCAATCGAAGACAAGAAACTGCAGATCAAAAAATTAAAGTCCTCTACAACTATTTCTGCAAGCCCTTCGGCTGCCTCCTCTGGGTCAAGAAATAGAAACGGTAATGCTGCCGGTAATGGCAGATCGAGAAAGCGGTGATTGGACTTTCCATTGGGGAAATTGTGTGACTTTATTGTGTAATGATTGGGTGGCTTCATTGATGTAATACTAGAAATAAAACATTTTTATCTACACTGTTGAGAGTACTTTTTGTCGTGGGGCAGTGAATGGCCCACGGTTGAAAACTGTAAAGATGAACTGTGATATTTACAATGGTCTGGTCGCTGCTACACTGAGATGGACTAACATAGAGTAGTTGCTCTCCTAAGGTGTGTGCATTCAAGTGTAGTTTCGTAAGGCTACAGACAGTAAGTCTAGAGTATCGCTATGTTTTAAAATTTCTATAAAGAATCATCACTCTGTCAAGCCATTGGTGTTAATTGAGCAGTCAACGTTCGTTTTAACAGTGACTGCTCTGCTAAGATTACTATACCATCAAAGACAACACCTGGTGCAACACATTACTCTTTTTAGATACCAAAAACATCACTACTCATAAAAACTCAAAAAGCCAATAAACCAAAATAAAAAATTGTGAAACTTGGTATTTTCCACCTAAAACATGACACTCTATTTTGGGCCAAACTCGTGACAAGCACTTAACAAGGTTAATCTTTACGTGGAGAAAATACAAAAAGTGATCTGAGTGCGGATTTATTACATTCGTTTATCTCTGATTATTCGCTCTCTCGCTGGCATCAACCTAGGCTTATTACATCAGCACTTACCTCAAGAATGAATGTCGTAGCTAATAGTACAACAGCAAAAGCCTCGAGGGCATATGCTCCACTATCGCACCGCCATTTGCTTTAGGGCCTCGTGCTAAATTCCCCAATTAGCGAATCCCTCGGTCTCCCCGTAATTGCGTTTCTCTGGGATGTGAAATTTCGCCCGGTTCCTCGTAGGAATGGTGCCAACTCGGATACTGCAACGCAGTTGACCAGGTTCACGGTTTTTCCCTTCCAACTTTGAATTCAACTTCCAAAAAAGTCGAATAGTGACTCCATCTGTTATTCCTACTTGGTTTTATGCTTTTTCCTCCGTGTATCAATCTTCGCCTCGTTTTCCATGTTCGTGCCATTTTACGGAAAATGATTTAAAATCCATAGATTTCTTCCAGAACGTCTTTTTTGCAGCTTCCCATCTTGAAAACAAATTTCTTGGCCTTTTTCTTTTTTTTTCCCTGTAGTACTTTTTGGCTTTTGAGTTTCAACTGAAGCCATCATCAAACATCCTCTGGAGAGATTCGTGGCTTTGGAGGAAAAGTCTGCTGGTCTGCAAGTGATTCGACACATATATAGAAAGATCATCGGCCCTGGAAATCGTTGCATTTCGCAGTGACGACATATTGATAGACAGCCTGCGCCTAGAAACCCCTCGGTCTTTCTTCTGATATCTGTGCGTGATGTCTCCAAAGCTCAAGATAATCACTTTCGCGAGACGAATCTACGCCGCACTGCTCAGTAAGATGATATCAAGAAGAATCACGCAGCTAATAATATGTATGTTTCTAATATACTTCTTCTTCTTCCCCTCCAAGCAGCTCCCTCCAGAGGCTTTGCCCCTGCTTCTTATAACCGAGTCCGAGAACAAGCTCTACAACAAATACTTCTCCAAGCTCCTTCATACAAATCTAATAACATCAGCACAGCGGGACCAGGTGCAGCTATTCAAAGACAAGTTGTTCAGTCCATTCGAGTTTGAGACTCTCTATTTCAATTCTGGGGACAGTCATCAGAGCAAATGCCGTGCTTTGGTGCACAACTCGTCTGTGCTTGTCAGCAACCATACAATCAATCTCAGTTCCGACTTTGAGTTTTTTGAAAAGTCGCTTTTAAACTCCAAATACTACTCGGTGTTTTCTGCGTCTTCTAGCTCCAAAGGCAACAGCAATGACGACTCAGAGAAGCTGCTCAAAATCTCACGTGAAGACAAACTGCACATCGACAACGAGGCCGAGCAGGATTCCGTGAGCCGCTCTGGCAAATGGTACCAATTTGCCGGCTCGTCTGTGTTCTTGGCCAAATACGATATTCATTTGATGGTGAATCGCATCATATACTCTCAAAAAGGGGTCAAAAACCGTCCAAAGATCAGCTTTATTGCCTTGAAGGCTTACACAAAGAACTGGAAGGAAATACGGTACCCGGTGGTTTTTAAAATCCAGCATCCTGTGGCTTCAAGTTCAGCTACTCACAAGCGGGCGGGCTCTACTAATTCCTTCAGCTACGGCTTGAGCCCTAGCGGTAGATTTGAGGACGTCTCATTGAATTTTCCAAATGTGTTGAACATCAAATTCAACCATGACCTCGACAACCAGCTATACCTTGGTCCAGAGGACCCTACGATATTTTTGGGCCCCGACGGCGAGCCATTGGTGTCTTTCAATATGTACGACGAGCGAATCCAGTCAAGAAGAATATTTGTGTTTGACATTTTTGCCAATGAAATGATGCAGATGCGAATCAAGAGCAAGTTGCTTTTGAAGACAGAAAAGAACTGGATCCCGTTTGTCGATCCGAAGGCGAATGAGAAGAATGACCCAAGTGCAACGAACAAAAGATACATCAATTTCATCTACAGTTTCCAACCGTTCCATGTGTTGCAGTGTTCCTTGAACAATGGGGTCTGCGAGACTATAAACTTGCCTCCTAAGGCTGTGGAAGTCATCAATAACAACAGTCTTGAGCCTACCAAGAATGAAAACGACGATGCTTTGAGTAAAGTGAAAACAAGAGTCTCTGGCGGAAGTTCGTTAATAAAGATCCCCAGTGTTGTGATTAACAGACTCCCCAAGAAGTATAGAAAAGGCCACCAGTTTTGGCTTCTCAACACCAGATCGCATATCAAAGGGTGTGGCTGCAGCGGAGTCATCTATAGACCCAATTTTGCGATTGTTCATCAATATAACAACAACTACAAGATTCTCTCCATCACGGGGCCTCTTGATTTCAACATAGACGTGCGAAACTACGAGAATAACCCTAATGCTCCAAGTTGCTCGGGCAAGAAATCTGTGTTGATGGCAAGTGGGATTGCCAACTGGCAAGACGAGACATTGCCCGATGGAACAAGCAGTGACGTTTTGACGTTGCATGTCACCCAGGCGGACGAGACTATGGAGCTTTTGCAGATAAAAGGGTTCAAAAACTATCTCATTCTGACGATGAAGAGAGCTCTCCGGGCCAACAGCGTCACAGGCAATATGGAGTTTGATTTCAAGAACAACGATAAGCTCATCAGCTGTGTTTTAGAGGTGGGCAAGGAGTACTGCAAGGCGTATGGCAGTACACACAGTTGAAAAGGTATTACGATTTGTTTGATGATTTTATGTTAGCATGTATCAATAGTTTGCGTTCATAAAGAATAGAAGCATAACACTACCAGATGTAAGCACTACCTACAGCAAGCGTAAAGTACACCGATGTTTATAGTATAAGAGAAAATAAGAAACGACATAAATACAACCAATCACTCAAGGTCCTCAGTAAATACTGCCTTGTCCTTTGCCGACTCCGGTTTTCCAAGAAGCTCGCTCAAGTCAACATAGCTTTCGATCTCAGAGCCCTGTGTGAAGTTTGTGAACGAGTGCTGGAGCTCGTTCGACGGCTCCTCATCAGCAACGGCAGCCTCCCTGCCGTTTGAAGTCTCCTTTATGGTAGCAGCTTTAGTCTCCTCTTCCGTCTTCTTAGCTGCTGCTAGGTCCGCAGGAAGGCCCGCAAGGGAAGTAAGCGACTTTGTGTCCAACTTATCCGCAGGCGCAGCTTCAGAGTTTCTTTTCAAAAGCTGGCCAATGCTGAAGCCCCGGAGTCTTGATTTGGTAGGCGATGGCGAAGAAGGAGAAGTAGCCGATGTAGAAGAGGAGGACGTCTTGGTAGGCGACTTGGAGTTGACGTTCTTCGCGAAGTTCGTCGTGACTCTTGACAAAAAGTCCGTTCGTTTGGAAGGAGACTTGGTTTCTTCTGCAGCAACAGGAGCAGCAGGCGTTGACACAGCAGCCTCTCCTGTAGCAGCAGGCGTTGACACTGCAGCCTCTGCTACAGCAGCTGGCGACGACGAAGCAGCCGACTTCGATTTGAGCAGCTCCTCCTCGGCAATGTCCTCCACATCGAGATGCTTGAACTTGTCCGCAAGAGCCTTCCATTGGTTGTCCGAGTCCTTCAACTGCTTGAGGATCTCGTTCTCCTTGTCCACCAACTCCTGTTTCTGCTTCTCCAACTCGACTATCGCCGCCTCGTGCTTCTTCATCAAGCTGTCGTACTCCTTCTGGTCCTGTTTGTCGTTGTACTGCTGGGCCTTGATCTCGAGATCCTTGATCTCGCGCTCCAAGGCCTTGATCTTGTTCTCGTTGACGCCCGGCTTTAGCTGTGCGTACTGCTTCTCCTCGCTCAACGCCTTGATGGCCTCGTTCTTCAACTGGATCTCCTTCTGGTTTTTCACAACGTCTGTGGTGGAGCGCTGTTTGTCGAGCAACGCCTGTTTCTGGAGGGCTGCGTTTGCCCGCTCCTCGGTTATCTTTGCCTCCACGACAACCCTCGACTTGTTGACCTCCGCCTGGGCCTCCATCTTCTCGCTGTCGGTGATGGCCTTCTCGAGCTTCAATTCCGCGGCCGCAAGGGTCTCCTCGGCGGTCTGGAGCTGTTTGCGCGACTTCTCAAGCAACTGCTCGGCAGACTCCAATTTGGCGGTCTCGAGCTGGGCAATCGTCTCAAGCGACTCCTTCTCGGCCACCAACACGTCATACGCACGCTTCTCCTTGTTCAATTTGTCGTTGATTGGCTTGAGCTCCTCGAGCTGCTCCTCGTAGAGGTTCTGGAGCTCCTTCTCCTTGCCAAGCTTGAACGCAGCCAACTCCTTGTAGAGCTTGTCGTTCTCCACCGCCTTCTCCTGCTCAAGCTGCTTCAACGTCAAGTCGTGCTTCTTCTGCACCTCGCTGAGGATCTCCTTCTGCTTGGCCACCTCTGCGTCCTTCAACCGCTCCAACTCGCGCCGCTTGGCCTCGTAGTCCTGCTTGATCTTGGCAATCTCGGCCTTGTACTGCTCCTTCTCCTGCTTGAGCTCGCGCTTCTCCTCCTGGCGCTTTGTCTTGACTGCGGCGTTGTGCTTGTTCTCCTCCTCCTTGAGACGCGCCTGTTCGGCAGCGTACTCTGCGTCCAAGCGGCGCTGCTGCTCTGCCTTGGCTGAGATGTTTTGCAACACCGGGGCCACGATTTTGGACGCAATGGCGTCCACCTCGGCAATAGGGATGTACAAGCCGCCGCCGAGGCTGTACTCGCCCACGTGGCTGTCCGCCTGGCGCTCAAGAGCGCGTTTCTGGGAGACTTTGATGGCTGCCTCGTTGTACTCTGCGTTGGTGTACAAGAAGCTGGACTGGTTGGACTTTTCGATGTTTCTCAAAGTCTGCTGTGCGCGGCTGCGGGCGATTTCCAACACCGAGGCGTCGATTTTCGCATACCGCGAGTCCTTCTGGGCCTTTTGGCGGGCCTGGTACTCGGAAATCCGCTTCAAGTCGTAGTTTTTGTACGCGGTGGCGCCCGCCGCAGCCTTGCTGGCCTCCGTCTCTTCGCGGCGCGTCAAAAACGCAGCGCTGGCGATCCCCGCGCGGTAGTTCGTGCCAGAGGGCTCTGTACGCTCGCCAATGAGCTCCGAGGCCGTCCGGGTGGCTCTGAGGTTGAGCTTGTGGTAGTCAATCTCCCCCGTGCCCGTGGAAGAGGCAATTGAGGCGCTGGAGGCCCGGGCTGGGCTGGAGAGGATCCCGTGGCGGTGGTTCTTGGCAGGGTCGGTTCTGCTGCTGATCAAACTCGACGCAGTCGACTGTGCCCTTTGTGTGAACTTCGAGTAGTCGATTTTCGCGGCTTCGTGGCTGCTGCTGCTGCGGAGCGTCTTGTCCTTGAAAGCCTTCAACTCGTTGACGCGCATCTGCGCGTGGGCCGAAGCGTTGACGCTGGAAAGCGATTTTGCCGCGTCCGTGGAGTATTTCGACAGGGGGTGCGGTTTCAAGGCCTCAGAGGACGCCAGCGAGGAGGTGTCGGCGTTGTACGCGGCAGAGGCCGAGGCGGCGCTGACATTGACTTTGTTTTTGCGGGAAACATGCGTGTATTCGTCGTCGCTGTCGTTGAGGTCGTCAAGCTTGAAGGAAACCACAGGCGAGGAGTTGGACAACGCCAGGGAGGCCAGGGAGACCGATGCTTTGGAGGGCAGAGAACCCTTGGAGGGCAGAATCGCCTTGGAAGGCGGCCCGTGGCTTTCGGGAAGGATTTTGACCGCCAAAGCCGCCTTGCTGGCCTCCGCAGAGAGTTCGCGGTGGTATGGCTTGATTGTGAGGTTGGCACGTGCCGCCAAGAGCGCCGCAGACTCCGAGGAGCTCGAATTGACGCCTACGGTGGCCTTTGCCGGGTTTGCATAGTGGCCAGACTTCAATTTGGCCTGGTAGATGGCCGCTTGGGAAAGTGGCGCGCCCTTTTTCTTGTATACGCTGGGCTTTGGAGGCGAAACTGTGGACATTGTGATTTATCACTAGCTACAAAGATAAGTCAGCACAGATGGTGTGGAGAAAGGCAGGCGAGTACTGGTGTTGGTACTCAAACAACGTGCGATAAGACAGAAGGAAGATGCGATGAACATTATATATTTAAGAATAAAGAAACGGACTTTTTAGCAGGGGCATCGCAGCAAGCAAGCGAAAAACAAAAGTAGACAAAGAAAAACGCCAATTACGCCCCAGCAAGGAAAAAGCAATATTTCATCATCGGTTTGTTGCTGGGTCGTCTAAAAAGGGAAAACAAACGATGGGCGAGAAAAAGGCTTTGCGGGGGTTGACATTGTTAGTGCTTTGGGTTTGGGGACGTGTTGACGCTGCTAGAGAGGGCCTGGAGGGCAAGTTTTGGATGCTACTATGGTCAAAAAGTACGGCAGCTGGTCATTGCTATGTTGTTGCTACGCTTGTTTGCGTAATTTATCATAGGCGTAGGCGAGCATTAACAACAATTAAGTTAGTGAAATAATGCAAGAGATCTTATAATGCATGAGTTTTGAACTAATGACGAAACATGTTCTGACGTAATAGGTAACTGCTGAGCAATGTATTTCAGAATGTAAGACACTATCTTGGCCGAAAATGGACCATTCAATGCAACTTGGGTTGCGGACGGTTGTTATCAGGACTGGAGGTGTTTGCATTTTACGCAAGAAACAGTGGTCTCAATTATCTGGAAAATCCTTTGGAAAAGGGCAAATCCCATTTGCTCTCCATAGCAAGCTCACGATCTCAGTGACAAATATAATACCGAATGCTTGACGGCTCTCTTTGTTAGCTCTCTGCAGCACCTGAAATACCTAAATACTCAGCACGACTACCAACGGTGGGCGGACCGTGAATCGAGTAAAGGAAATTTCATCCTAATATGTCTCGGCGCACGGGGAGCCATTCTTACGGTCTTTGGCATGAAAAAAAAAAATCAGCCATTATAATTTCTTTCATGAGTAACCTTTACAAAAAAAATCCAACATTGATCTCAACCCACACAGGCCCCATATGCTGCCCACCATCGACTAAATCACCACCCCCTTCCATTCCCCACAATACAAAATGAAGTTGATAGAGAACCAGATGGATTCCAGGAAGGACAAGTTTGTCACCCTAAAACCAGATGACAAGGACGATATCTGGACACTATACAACATCATCGAGAAAGGAGACAAAATAAGATCGGTCACTCAGAGAAACTATATGAGGCCAGGCGCCAGCAAGGCCGAGAAGATCATCGTCAAACTCACCATCAAGGTTGAGTCGTGCGAATTTGAAGGAGAAAGCGATACTCTCAGGTGCAAAGGAAGAACTATCTCCGAAAATCAATATGTCCCATTAGGATCATACCATACTCTTGTGATATCAACGGAAAATCCCTTTACGTTATACAAGGAGTCATTTTTTGACTATGCCAAGGAGCAAATAATCGAGTCTACCAACACCGAAAACAGAGTCGAAATGGGAGCCATAGTCATGCAAGAAGGAATTGCCCATTTCTGCACTCTCACCAGTTCCATGAGAATTCTAGTCGGAAAAGTTGAAAAGTCGATACCCAAAAAGAAGAGAGCTGCATTGGCGAACAACGACTACTCAAAGGCACTCAACAAATTTTACGACTCGTGCATCGAGTTGTTTAAGAGCAAAATGAACATGGAGAAACTACAGGCTGTCCTTATAGCGTCTCCAGGGGCCGTGGCCACCACTTTCGTGGAGAGATTAATGAACCACGCTGCCCAAGAGGATCTCAAGCCAATACTTTTGAATAAATCCAAAATTGTGATTGCTCATGCAGCAAACGGATTCTTGCAGGCGTTGGACGACTGTATGAAGGACCCGGATGTCATCAAAAGACTCAACAACACAAAATACTATCAAAACGGGTTGGCGTTGGAAGAGTTTCTCACCGGTTTGAACGAAGATACCGGCATTTCTTGGTACGGGAAGGAAGAATGTGAGAAAGCATTGAAGATTGACGGTGCAGTGAAAACCTTTTTGATCACTGACTCGTTGCTAGGAAGCAATAACGTCGAAACGAGAAAATACTACTCTGGATTGGTGGATCTTGCCAAAGAACAGGGCTGTCAAGTGGCAATATGCTCGAGTTTGCATGATTCCGGGGAGAGATTGAATCAGCTCACTGGTGTCGCTGTGATACTCAACTATCCGATCCCAGATCTTGATGAAGATGAAGATGATTAGTGGCTTTATGTTCCCAGGTTCTAATACATTTATTGACGGACTTCAAAATTACACTGTAAGGTAGAAAACAAACAAATAAATAGTATGGGTGCCCGTATAAGGCATATAAAAGAAAAAAAGCTGTCTGCGTAAATCGTTATTCAAAATATCTGGCTTATATCTCTAGTACAATCAGGATCCTCTCCGCGGAGGTAACCGTGTGCTCATGAACGGATGGGACTGGTTGACTAGATTCTTATGAGCATTTGCCCAAGGAGCGGCGGTGGCAATTACAGGACTATGTGTGTCAAGTTTTGGTTTTTGGTCGTCTTCCTCGTCATCTTCTGGGGCCATAGTGACCACGTTGAGAGGTTCTGGGATATTTTTACGTTTGTGGGTGCTGGCAGCCATCCCCGAAAGCATTCGCAATTTCTGGTGATCCGAAACTCGGGTGTTATCTCCGGACGGAAGCAACGGATTATGCAAGTTATGGCGATTGAAACTATCGTTTTTCTTTGCGGTACTAGTTTCCTGCTTCGAAGAGTCAGTTGAGGGAATCGGCTCGTTGTTGGATGCATAGAGAAACGGATAGAAAACCCCGCCAAAATAAAAGTGCTGAATCACCGGAAATTTCCCTAGCACCTCCACTTTGTACATCTTCATCATTCCAATCAAAATCTTGTTCCAGGACTTGACTCCGGAAACGTCGTAAAGAATTGGCGAGGACTCCCAAAACTGCGCACGTTTGACTTTTCTGATGAAGGCAACCGAATTGAAATAGAAGTTTTTGAGTTTCCAATTGTCAACCATCTTTTTGTCAAGAACGGAGACCGGTGCGGGGATCATGAACGAGGGCGATGTAGGTGGCTTTTGAGGTACTTCCTGATTAGCTTCCGGTATATCTAGTATTCTGGCTGTGTCGCAAAATTGAGCAGATCCAATGAGATACGAAAGATGGAAGTGGTCATCCAACCCCCATACTCCATGCGAACCAGCAGGCTCCAACGTATATGTGAGAATTAGCTTTCGAACCAAGTCGTAATACCTGCCAAATATCACCAAAAACTTCAACCCATTCATGTTCTTCAACACATCGCTCATCCAAAGAGCCCCAAGGAACGCGAGAAAATCCAACTCGTGGCCTGTCCCATAATCCAATCTGACCTTAGACCCAAAACTCTCTAATATGTAGAACTTGATCTCCTGGAGAAACTCCTTCGGTTTCGGACCATTGTATAATTTGGAATCAAGGAGTTTCAGTTTTAAGAGGCCGTCAATATCCTTTTCTAAATGTTTGTGCCATTCTCTGCACGCGAGATTCCCGTATCTTCGTGGCCCAGGGTACGGAGGCACTCGGTCGACAAGCTGTGAAAGATGCTTTAGGATGTCAACTACTGCCAGAACGGCCTTATCTGTCTTGAGACACTCTGTCACACTGTCTGCCTGCGTGGTGTCGCGCTCAGACTCTTTGAACGGGGTTGCGACTATCGGAAGTTTATGCTGGGAATGTTGCTCATCATTGCTGGCTATAGGGGTTGCAGGTTGATCTTCATCAACAATTCTCGCATCAAAGACCCCATTGGGACACTCTGTATAGGATATTAAGTAGAGAATCTGGTAAAGAAGCATCAATAGATGCAGGTACGCGACCGAATGCTGGAAGTTTTCGGTGCCCTGAGCGTCATGGATCTTTTTCTGTGGAGCAAAGAAATCGGGGTCTTTCCCGAGTGTATCAAAAATCTTAGGAGGGTCTATCATTGTGCTGCACTGATTGTCTCGGCTGATACTATAAAGCGATTCTGTTCTGAATCAACACTACAATATCGTAAATTGTTGCCAATTCTTGTACATTCATCTATAAAAATTTAATTAGATGTACACTGCAACACTTCAGGAAGTATAAGGGCAACAACAGAGCCGGATTTTTCCTAGACACATTGGTGTTTGGATGCGCCTGCATGTGGTGTCCGGATTGATCTCCACTTCTCATTTTTCACATTTTTCTCCCTTTTAGGCTTCACCAAAATCCTTCGTCCCCCTCAGCATCAAGTACGGTAACAAATACGGTTTTAGGAGAATATTAGCTACAGTGGGCGAAATAAAGGTGATCTACGCAACTGTCGAGTGTTGGCGATCTCGCCCACTACTTGGCAAGGGCATAACTTTAAAACCACCACCATCAGAGAAAAACACAACCACGTCAACGAAGTAAAAAAGTGAATCAATTTCAATAGGAATAAAAGAAGAGCATTTTTCTGCTTTGAATTTTTTCACGTTTTGAACCAGACGTTAAAGCCTCAATCAAGGCTGTGATTTGGTTCTGGTTGGTCGTGATTCGATTCGGCAAGGATTTTTAAGCCATTATTTGCTTACACTACCCCTGCTGTGTTTCGCGAACTTTAGCTTGCCTGATTTCAAGCCCCTTCCGACTGAGATGTATATAAATGTGACGATATCTGGCTGAAAATTCTTCCCCATCAGATCTTCTTGCGATACCAAATACATGCATACTAGCTCCGGTTTATTTATTCCTGTGTGTGCCTTAATTACGAGATATCTACAATAGCATCAACACACACTCCCGCCATGCTCTGCACTAAAAAAAGGGCCATTTTGGTCATGTCAATGATTCTGGTACTAATCATTTCCTTTTACCAGTATAGAGAGATGTACTATTCGGTCGTTGAAATCAACTATGAGTCTCAGAAGTCGCAGACAGATGACCAGTCCAAGAGCGACGATTCGGTGCCCTCGGTGCAAGTTGTGGACACGCTGAAACCTCCTCCTAGACCGGGGGCACCAGTATTGAAACAGACTGACGACATTTTGAAGGAGTTTGAGAACTCCAAAATCATTTCTAGCAAATACGGCGTTGATTTCTACCACAAAAGCTTCTACGTTCATTTATTAGAGAAGTATCCACAATTTGAAGAGTTTGATCAGCAGCGAAAATGTGCCACTTATTTCAATGAGCTCTCCAGAATAAACGAAACCTGGGTGTCACTGTTGTATTATCCGGAAGAGAAATTTATGAGATCCTACTTCTTGGATTACAGAGACAATGTCAACAACGATTTAGCAACTCTCAGAGTATTTGGAAAGTGTTTCCTTGGTGGAAACGGACGTTCGAAGAGGGACGAAGGGGCAGGCCCCCTGATACCGCTGCCACTGCAGATTCCTTCGCCATCTGCACAGCCCTCGGAGACACCCTCAATCCAATCACGTCTGGATAAAATATTCTATCTTTTCGACAATTTGAGGTACTTGAAAGACTTCTTGATTGGGTTGATTGGTGATGGATCGGTTCAGTCGTCTCCTTCTGGTGACAAGAATTACATTTTGTCTTACCATGAGATTCACAGCCGCGTCTTCCCGTTCTTATCGGGAAGAATCCCGACTTTCACCCGTTGGGACGGTAGCAAGTACTACGATATTCCAGACATTCACTCTATTGCCGAGAGTTCTAAATCGGAGGAGGTTGATTTCGAGCATATGCCTGAACCCAGTGATTTCTTCAAAAATCGCCCGCAAGATTCCAAGTTTTCCTTGGAAGTAATGAACCATCTTCAGGCTAAATTCAGCGGAAAAGGCATTGTGATCACCACCAATAACAGACTCACTCTGTATGTCATTCAGGTGATCAAGACTCTCCGGGTCATGAACAATGAATTACCTATTCAAATAGTTCACTCCGGGGATTTGAATAGTCGCAAAATGCTCAAAATTGCTGAGATTGCTAGACGGGCTCCTGAGAAGTTCAGAGAGTCTCTCGATGAGAATCTCTTGTCGCAGCTTTCCCAGGGCGACCAGCAATTGCTGTCGCAGCTTCCTCGGCAAGAAATATGGTTTGTCAACGTCAAGGACTGTGTCAGTGGAGATTATTTAATCAACGTTAAGACGTATGGTCAAAAAATTCTTGCGTTGTTATTTTCGTCGTTTGAAGAAGCAATATTAATGGATGCAGACGTGGTTTTGTTTCAGCTGCCAAAGTATTTCTTCAGCAATATGACACAGTATGAACGTTCGGGCGCGACGTTCTTTCAAGACCGCACGGATTTGAAGTTCAACCCTCCTGCATATGCCAAATATTTGCGGCAATTAATGCCTACGGCGGTGGACGAGAAGTTATTTGGAATTCCAAGGACTACGAACCACACCTTCAACAATCGTTTTATGAGTCAAAACTTTTATTACTTCATGGAGGCTGGTGTTGTCGTATTAAATAAGCGGCAGCATTTCACTGGCTTAGCCACAATTGTGCAGCTACAAATGTGGCAGCCCATTTTCAATGAAATGCTATGGGGTGACAAAGAATTTTACTGGCTAGGCTTATCCATAGCTGGCGATGAAAATTACGAGTTCAACCCAAAAGGAGCTGTTTCGGTAGGCCAATTATCTACTAAAGAACAGCATTTGTTTCCCGAGGTGGCGAGCGATATCAACGAACTATGCTCAACACATCCAGGACAAATTTCAGGCGACGATGGTCACTCGTTGTTGTGGATGAATTCAGGTATGCAAACCTGTAAGTCGGCCAAATCAATACAGTGGGATTTACGACAGCCAAGGTACGAATCCATGCGCAGAGTGGATTTAAAGGCGTACTATCAGTCTCCTTTAACTATTGAAGCGGCGATTGAACCTCCTTTGGTATTTGAGAAAACGTCAGAAGAGGAGAACGAGAATGTCAAAAATAACATCCCACCAAGGGGATGGAAGCAAACACAGTTTTGTTTCAGCTACCTCTGGTGCTCTTATGATAAAGTCCAGCAGTTCAATCCTGACACCACGGCGCTCGGACTGTTGATCGAATTCAGCAAAGATGAGATAAGCTGGTTCAAGTTTATAGGCTCTCTTTGGGCATAGTTTTTTATATGGACGTATGATAGTTTATCTTCTTAATAAAGGACACTTATGAGTAAACTGAGCGGGCCCACATTTACAGTAAACTGCCTCAATGTGCGATCACTCTCTATTGTTTCTAAAGGTGTCAAAAAAGTACTCAGCGAGCTTAAAACTTTTAGTTGAAACGACAAAACTTACTACGCACTCGCAGGCGCTAGCAGAGCCTTCTCATATAACTTACCGAGCTTGATTTATTTAAGTGCCATGTCTCAACCTCCTAACTAGAGTACCAGCGGATATAATGTCTTTCCTAGCAACTCCCTTGGAACCTTCAGTTGGTGCCTCAAAAGTTCCACGAAGTGTTCTCGAACCTTAATTGTGCAAGTAACTAATTTCATTATCGTCGATATTTGAGTCGTGTTGCATCATAGTGTGCATACAACGTTCGCTACATTAGACAAGATGCATGATTGTGGTGTTATTATCGGAGTTACACAAGTTTATGTAAGCAACAACTATAGTTGCAATTATAATTGACTACCCCGTCGCTTGAAAAACTATTTTGGCGGAGCCACGGGGGTGCGGACAAGGTGGGGGGTCTATGACCGGCCGAAAAAATAGGTTGCCGAAAAATAAAATGACCCAAGAAAAGAAAAACAGCAACATACACAAATGTGGAGAAGAGCTTCATGACACGCACACGAACACACAATGCCCCCCATTTAATGATTATTTTAGGCAAACTTTGCCCACGCACCCATTAGACCCCTTACAAACTGTGGATTTATTGCTCGATTTGATACAACCTCCGGCAATAGTCCTTTTTCCACCTAGATTTTTCTGTTTGATCTCCGCTGCACAGTGTAGGTCCTCAAAATGTGGAGTAAGTGAAAGTGGGCTATCGAAATGGGAACGTACCGCCCGAAATTGACTCTCATACTTAATTTGTTTTATCAAAAGCTCCGACTATTGCCGATTACTTTGGCATGTGCTGCGCAATCGTTCATTTCACAGTTGTATTTAGCAACCACCACAGACACTTTCTTTTCCAGGGAACACAAAGCTCCATTTAACCATGAAAAAGTAAGCAGGTTCCCTGAAAAACTTTAACGCTGCTTTTTGCTTTGTGTCATCTATCTCAGACTCAGCTTCGAAAAGAAACAAATACGGAATTAAGTATTTTTTCGGGGTTCCTGGCTACTTATTATTTACGTGATTCTAGATAGCCAGATTATGCCTGATTATTAATAACTGCAGTAGCTTAGCCTGATCTTGTGAACACAAGCCGGAATTTCCAATCGTGCCACTGCCAGCATAAGCTTTTGAAAAGCTGGGGTTGACTATGGACACTGCAGCAAGAAAAAATTACTATCACTAGCTTTATGTCAAAATTCAAACTTATTTTCTTGCTTATTATGCATGAGAGAACAATTAATATATAAGTATCGTTAAGTATCCAGTTTCCGGTAGAAAAAAATTTTCGTTTATGTGGTATCAATGTTGCTTTCCCAGATCCTATACTTTGCTTTCAACTTTTGGCATCAGTCAGTATTCTTAGTATCTTTAGTATCTTTAGCATCTTTTCCCTTTCACTGTGCTATTTTTTTTGTCTAAAGAGTTTTTTCATTTCTTGTCTCACAAGATTGCAGCTTACCAAAGTCCAGCACTACACTACAATGAGTAAGGTTGTTCTTGACACCCCGCTGATGCCAACAGCAAAGCCAAAAAGAACGAGAAGTCGCTTTGGATGCACCAACTGCAAACGCATGAAAATCAAATGCGACGAACGCAAACCTCTGTGCTCCAACTGCTTGAAGTCAAAAAAAAACTCCAAGAAATGCGACTACTCCATAAAGTTATCGTGGGGTGGCCGCCCCTACAAAAACCAGGCCAGAAAGAAAGCTATGGAAAACAGCGGCTATTCATTTGTTGATGAGAATTCTGTTTCCAAGCCATCTACAAGCAAAGAAAAACAACCCGTACTGCTGAATGCTGATATCATTGATCCTGAAAACCTCATGAACACTATTAGTGCAAATTCAACTGTGTTTAAAAATATGGTGCCACGTTTGGAGTCTCTGTCTCTTCAATTTGTTTTTGAGAAGTTCGATCTTTCAGTTCTCCATTCTAGCAATCCAGTGTACTCGTCGTCAAAGAGAAATCGTGACCGCTTCAATAATGGCGACAATACCGAGAATCATGACTGCTACAGGGCATTTGAACATCAAAAGAGCAGTGAAAACTATTCTCGTGGTCATAGTGATCGACCTTTGGGTTTTCACAGTCCAGGTTCTGAGTATGAGTTGCTTGCTAAGAAGCGGAGAGTCAGTGATAATTTTGGTATGAGTATGGGTGATTTTCACGCTCATTGTAGCAACGCTGTGATGACTTCTGACAAATCTGAATCAAGCCTCGAAGACTCTTTTTCATACCCTGAAACCAATAGCTCTACAAGCTCTGTAAGCCACTATAACGCTATGTTTGCAACAACCCCAGCAACCACGTCAATGGTGCACGGTACTATCAGCAACTCTCTCAAAGCCAGCAGAAACTTGAGTGATAAGCAATCCTTTTCAGCTTCGGTTGCTACAGCTTGTTCTGCCCCGAATATCAATACTAACGACGACTCGGATTCGGATATTGACATGGACGCCTTCAGATATGAACATTCCAACTTCAAGGATCCTATTGAAGACAGCAACAGCTTGGAATCGGAGAGAAAACTGTATGAAACCGACTGTGAAGATCATCAATTGACAGGGCTTGATAACTTGTCCTCTATGGAGGCTTATTTCATGCAAAATAGCTATCAGTCGTCTTTTATAAGCACAAAGCCAGAGACGCAGTCTGCAATGAGCGACGGATCTCGTAATTTCTTTGCGGTCCACAATAATGACCATGTGAATATCATGAATGCCAAAAAAAGCGACTACTTTGGTGCAAATAATTTAAGGCTATTTGTTCCAGTTGGTGGTGATATCTATGCTGATATGGATGATCGATATGATGGTGAGGATGCTGACAAGGAGCAAGATGATGATGATCGCCTCATTAGTTTCCGGCCAAAAAAGGTCACACTTGTAAAGCAGAACCGCAGCTCTGGAATTTCTAGTAAACCTTTGCCTGTATTTTGCAAGGTTAATGAGAACAGTCTTCAAGATGTGGACTATGATGAATCGGAAAACAAGTACCTCAAGTGCGATAGCAAAGCAATGAATCTGGGTTTGAAAAGATTCAACAAATTGTTGAAGTATCAAATATGCCAGTCTCTTGACGGATTCTCGGAGAAGGCTGTCGACTCTCTTATTTCTACTTTGGTCTACCCAACCGGGTCGTCGATGATCAGCTCCATCAAAATGTCGGACATTATTCTTGACGATTCGCTCACAGACAGACTTGACAATGCTTACAAAATGAACACTAGCAACGAAAAGTGTGAGAGCCCGGTAAATGACCTCAATAGCAGCTTCCCCGGGAACGGTCTATTCAACATCGAGGAGAGTCTCAAAAGCTTTGAAAACATTGAAAATTTCTTCACAGAAATGGACTATAATGACTTTGAGGACTTCACTATCGATTTGTTCAATAATGAGAACGGGATTAACGCCAAGGATAAATCAATCGTCCGTCAAGACTCGCGAATCACGCTACCATTTGCCGAGTCTGATGAAACCTGGTCCATTTACAACAAGAGCGCTGCTGAGAATGCCAGTGCTCAAAAACAAGCCGAAATGACCTCTTTTCAGAGAAACACCTCTGAAGCCGCCGCAGCTGTTGTGAAAGCTGCGGCTGCGGCTGCGGCTGCGGCTCATGCCGAATACAATGTCGAGACTTTGACACCGGGAACCATGATTCTCAATTCCACGATTGCTTCTAACTACAAAAACGATATTGCTGAAGCTTCTGCAAAAATGAAAAATAATGCTGGCCATTACCACTCAAGCCATTCATCGCTCAGATGTGTCACCCTTGTTCCCTTTCCTGATTTGTTGGCCAATGTTTCCTACTATCGCTACTTGTTTCACTTCTATGTTCATTATGTTAGTGACCAGATGGTCAACTACAACGATGTTTTCCAGTCCCTGTACGCCAATGTGGTTGGCAAGAACCCATTGAAATACCAGCTCATCTCCGTTGCCTTTCAAAGTGAGGGGATCCTCGCCTGCCTTCTCGCTATTTCTGCGGCTAAACGCCAGTTTTTGATCAACTCGTCGCAGATCGAGTTCGAGAACGTTGGAGGATGCCAGGTACTGCTCAGAAGTGCAGAGAACTTGAACATCTGTCGCGCCTTTCTTAGTCGCTATTTTGATCACAAGCAGATAATGCAGACATTGTTGACAAGAACCTTTGCAGAAATGACTGAAAACTTCACTAACGATTCCAACTTGGAGAACAACATCATCATGATCTATTTGGTCTCCTACATAGAGAAAATTACTTGCAAGAAGTTGAAATGGGAGCTTTTTGACGAGAATAACAACAAGTTGCTTTTGATTATGAACAATCAGCTTTCAAACACCTTGTCTATTGATGCTCCTACAGATAATGAAAATGCTACTACTCCAGGTGAAAAGGTAAAGCCAGCCTACGCGTCGATTGTAAACTTCATGGTTTCGTGGTTCTCTACTATAAGTATTGTCAGTGCCTTGACATTCAAGGTTCCAAACGTCACCAGAGAATCAATCACAACCCCTGTTATTGGCAATCTTCTTTCTGTTAGTAATCACGAGAAGCTTTTTGATTCCGGAAACTCAAGCTTCAACGCAAAGACACTTGGCTGCGGCGACAATGTTCCCTACTTATTTGGACTTGACGTGGAGAATATGTTAATTGAATTGTACCGCGTTGTCCAGCTCTCTCAGGAAAAGTGGCATTTGATCAAAAAATTCAAAAAGTCCAGAAAGGAGAAAAACCTAAATTTTGGAGATGTCCTCAATGTCAACTCTGCCTTGATTACCACTGCTTTGGATGCCAAATTCAAAATGACAGAAAAGTTGGCCAAGACGTTGAAGAAGCTTGAAGATACTGAGGGCGATACTGAGGTTTTCGAGACCACCAACAAGCTATTTGCTTATTCGGCGTTGTTGATTTTGTACAGACGCGTGATCATGATCCCTCGTGATTCGGACATTGCCCAGAAGTTTTCGAAGGAGATCGTGAGTCTATTGGATCGTTTGTACGAGATAGCACTTGATGATTCAAGCAAGCTAATGAATTTTCAAATATGTTTGAATTTTGGTATGCTATGCGGATTCAGCGAGATTTTGGATGAGTCCACAATCAACAGCAGCAAAAGCGACTATTTACGAAAGGTGTTTGACATTGCCAAGCAGAACGCAAACATGTCGACCTTTTTGATCTTTGATGTCATTCAGACAGCCTACGATCGCTATGCTCCAATATCGGAGATTGTGCATGATCGTAAAATGAGCATGTCCATTACTTAAAGGGCAGCCTTCATTTCTTCTTAACTATATACAACAATAATACTGCCATCTCCTTCAAGGTGGGGCTTTTAAATCATACAGCTTTTTTATCTTTTGATAGATGCAAATGTGTTCATCAATACAAGGAATTTTAGATAAACCATTATATTTATTATCAAAAATATCTATAACGACGCGTGGTAAACTGTATACGGTAGTCTAGAATGCTACTACCAAATGAATTCTCGATATCAAACAAACAATACATTTCCTAAATCACTACCTATAGTACTGTGATTCTTGCTGCAAGGTTGCGTGCGGACTATGTAGGCGAGGACGATCGGAAGATGCACCTGATCTAGTTCCGTATTTCCAAACAAACAGCATGGATTTGCTATCTTTGTCTCGGGTGCTCCCTACATGTTCACCCGGGAGTTGCTCGGTTACGGATTAATCACGTGTAATTTTAAGAAAAATAGCCTTTTCTCCACAAAACTGAGCAAATCCATCATTCCTGGAGTGCACTTCCCTGCTTTTCGGTCCGCTTGGAAAAAGTACTGCGCCGGTAGGACGAAAACTAGCAAGAGATTTCCTCATCGAGACATTTATGACTACCGATTTTTGACAATCAAAGTATTTTGATGAGTGATGTGTAAATGTATGTGTGTGTGAAATTTTTTATATAAAGCTCGGGATTTCACTGATGCGGCAACATAAGAGAGCTGAGACTGCAAGTTTGTTGATAAGACATATTTCTTGTGGGCTATTATCGAATCACTGTTCCAATAGCTAATTGAATATATTTGAGTGCGAAGCTGTCGAGAATACTAATCACTCCAAAATGGATCTCAAAGCAGCAACTCACAATGCGACTCTTTTGAAATTTGTCAAATTTCTAAATACTACCGGTAAGTCCAGAAACCTCGCCCTTTTATGCTTTCTGGATCGATCATTCATGTACTAACAACTGAATCATAGCTGGCCGTGATAAATTTGCACGGTTGATACAGTACTTCTCGAGACTTGCAGGTTACTATTCGCTTGCTTTTGGCTTGAGAGAGCGTGGATTGCTCTTTAATTCCTTGAGTTCTGATCTTTCATTCATAAGAAAGGCGTTTAGATTTTTGAAACCTTTGAACCATTTTACCAATATTGGAAAGTCCGTGGATAAAATTGTTGCAGCAACAAACAGATCATCACGACTTTTGGTTGTGCCTTCGATTTTCAAGGATATATCTCTCATATTTTATTTGTTCTTCGATACAATCGTGTTCTTGAAGGCTTTGAAAGTTGTGGATAAGCAAAAGTATCCGAACGTCAATATAACTGCAGCTAAGTTGTGGGCTGTGGCCATCTCGTGGGGTATTGTCGATGACATCGCCAAAATTGCTTATAACACCAAGATCATCAAAGAGAACAACCTACAGAGAAGAACTGCTGAGTTGAAAGAATCTGTTGGCAAGGCTGCAAGCATTGACGAAAAGAACAACAGTGCTTCTGCTGATAACAGTCAATATGATGTCACTCTTGCTGCTAAGACTGTGCAAGCCGCAGAAAAGGCTAAAGGAAAGGCGCTCAATAGATTGGTTTGGGACGCTCTTGACTTGTTTATTGCTTTGAACACTTCAAAGATCTTGAGTTACCACAATGGTTTTGTTGGTGCTGCAGGAACTGTCACTTCTATTCTTGGTTTACAAGACATCTGGTCTTCCACATAGCTGTATACTTAGTATTTAATTTACACCGAAATATATTCAACGCAGTTGAAGAAATAAGTACAGTACTACATTCTGAGGCAGTCAACATGCTCCCGATCGATTAAAAAACACTGAAACCCAACACAAAAAGATCATCATAAAAATGGATAGAAAAATAAGTAGAATGCTGATTAGATTGAAGTAGCAGAAATGAAGTAAGCAAATAGTCAAACCTCTTCTTTTCATATTCAGCGAACGATAGACCTGCCTATCTTGGCATCGTTTTTGAAGGAAAATAAGTTTATCTGGTTGTATAATAGTCTGAGTTGAGTAGCAGTTCGTCTATCTCCTTCTGGTTTTGGATGTAATGCTGCAAAAACTCCCTTCTCAACAATTTTTTTGCCGTAATCCGTTCAAACGGATCCCAGTTCAAACATTCCTTGACAACATTAAGAAAATTCCTCTCGATAGGCTCCCTAGCATAGCCTAGCTCTTGTTCCAACGATTTTGACTTTGGCAAATATGTTTTGCCCTCGCTGGTGGTCATTGCCTTTGGATTCAATCCCCCAAACCTATCGAATGCCAAGTCTAGCAATATATAAGGGGCTGCAGCTGCAGCTGCTTCTGCTTCTTCAGGAGTCTCGCCAATAGGACCTTTCTCCTTGAGTTCTCTCTGTAGTCTGAGAATTGTTTCTCTTCTTGGGGCCCCAAGTAGTTGAACGTTTAATGCTAAGTTCTCGCGCTCGCTGGAACCTGCAAACAACGCCTTACCGGTGCTAAGCTCCGCTAGTATACATCCCAAACTCCAGATATCGATGGGAGTACCATATCTGGCCCCAATCAAGACTTCCGGGGCTCTATAGAACCGTGATTGAATATAAGAGTATAAGGTCTCATTTTCGTAGCAAGCAGACCCAAAATCAATGATTTTAATATCAAGTTTTCTTGGGTCGCAGAGCATAATGTTCTCTGGTTTTAAGTCACAATGGATGATCTTTTTATTATGGATGAACTCCAACCCTTCAACCAACTGATACGCCCATTTGCTGACTATTTCAAGTGAAAATCCGCAAAAGTTGGACGCCTGGATTGCCTCATATAGATTGACCGACAACATCTCGGTAACAATGCACATATGTGATCGGAAGCAGAAATGGTCGATATATTTCAACATTTGATCGCTTCTGGATGTTGATGCTACCTCGGCCGATGCATATAACTCCTTAAGCATCTTTATCTCATATACTGCCTGTAATGACCACTGCATGTCATTCTTGATGATTTTGATTGCCACTATTTGTTTGGTTTTATGGTCATAGCATTTGAGAACACTTCCAAAGTTTCCTGAGCCGAGAACTCGTAATATTTCGTATCTGTAATCAATATGATCACCCACAACAGAAATGTAGTTCCCCTCCTTGTCATCAAACCCACAATTTCTTTTAAAGTTCGACATTTGGACGTTCATTCTTTCTGGATCGGGAAGCTTGATATAGTACACCATATCCATTCTTTCAAGCTCCATTTTTTCATAAAGATTAACCTCTCTTACCTGATTATGCTGCTTAATTAGCTCCTTTGCCGGTATAGGCTCCTGGGTCTTCGCGTGGCGCGTTTCTGCAGTCGACCATCCCCTAACGAGTTCTTTGGTCGGCTCAAACGTCGCCAAAGCTCTGTACAAGCCATGTGACGTGGTGATTTTAGATTTGTTTCTACCACTAGACAGAGAACTGCCGTGGCTATGGTAACTAATGTGATGGCTGCTGTGGCTTTTATAGCTACCTGAGCCACCTGCCATTCCAGTGCCATTGACCTGGGACTTTCTCAAAGAGTTCATGAGCTTTCTGGACTGGTATTTTGTTTCCGAGTTGATTTGCTGGGATGCTCCTCTCACGGCCTTTTTGATTTCCCCGATAGGCTTCAAGGACTTCCCTGAAACGTTGCTCAACGTTATGCTTTTGCGTATATTCACATTTTGGTTATTAAGATTGCCGTTTGTGTTATTGTAGGAGGAAAGCTTTGCTGCTGTAGATTTGCTATGCAAACTCGTCTTCCTGGTCCCACCCCCTAGTTTGGAGGGAGTAGTTTTGCTGTTGAGATCATTTAAGCTGGGTGTTGAATACACCGCAACAACAGACGACGATTCTGTTTTTGAAGGGTGTAAACCGTCCTTGGGACTTTTACCCACTTGAATTCCGGTCCCTCCCATGGAGAGGCAATGGCCAGTTTCGTCTTTGGACGCTATTGAGACAAGAGATTTCATGGTGATGCTTTTAGTCAACGCGGAGATCTTCTTGGATGGTCTTCTTGACAATCCTAGGCTGGACTTTTCAGATTTACTTGCATTGTTATCTTTGGTCTGCGGTTTCTCGTCTGACTCTTCCTCTTTTTGTTCTATTTTCACCTTCAGGTTTCCACTATCTTGGCTATCAGCCAGAGGTTTTGTCCTGGATTCTTCGCAGTCTTGAGAATTTTCTCTTGATGAGCTTTTTCGGATGTATGGTATAGCAAGGCAGTTTCTCGTTTTATTATCCTCAACTACAGCGGCATTTGCAATGAGGGGTTCAGTTTCACTGATGAGCTTATTGACCTCTTTGACAGTCTCCTTTATTTTGGGAGTGTTCAAGCTCAAGTTGTTGACCATGCTGGTCATGTCTGAATCGAAAGCACACTTGTTGATGAACGAAGAAACATCGGGGTCGTATTCGCTGCTATTGGTGTTATTGTTCATAGACGTATTGAAGGAACTCTCTGCAGAGGACGAGAACGTCTGGCTGTCGTTCTCTGTGTCGATATCAGAATGATGGGCTGCACCGTTTCTTTGGGTTGAGATGATTGTCTTCAAATTCGAAGATCCGTTGGTATTTCTGGTTCTTGTGGACGTTCTCTTGATGTGTGCGTGAGAAGGGGACCCCGAAGCTACTGAGGAGCTTCTGGGGTTGTATCTTCTTGATGTGTTGCTGCCTAGATGTGTATTGCTTTTGCTTTTGTACGGTTGATGTGAAGTATCGGTAGAAGAAGACGACGTCTTTCGCTGCTGTGCCATTCTTAGCGTGCTTCTGTTTGTGTTCAGTTGTGGGGAGTTGTATTTGAGCTTTGCACGACTGACAGAAGCAGACTTACCTGTTGAGGTAGATTTTGCCTTGGATGCAGATGTGGGCTGAAATATCGACGATCTGCTCTTTGGAATGTCCCTGCCTAATCCCTTTTTGCTGAGGTCAGACATTGTGGACTCTACACGACTGGGGGTCTTGATGTCACTATTGGTTTCTTCACCACTAGGCGTTCCAGCCAAACGGCCCTTGCTGGTATTAAGAGACGCATTTTTCGAAAGACCCGTTTGCTTGGTTTTATGTGTGTGTGGAAGACTCTGGTTTCTAGTGGGAGTGCTTGGCGACTGAAGCACGGAGGTTCTAGAAGACGACTTTTTGATGCGGGTCAGTTTGCCATTGGTGCTATTACTGCTGTTATTGGCTAGATTCTTAGACGTGTGTGAGTGAGAAAGTCTTGAGCTGTTTTGATGTGTAGACGCAGAGGCAATTCTCGTTTGGGTTGTCGATGCTGTTAAGGAAGATGCTCTTTGGTTTCCAGCTTTTAAGCTGGATGAGCGAGTCTCGCGAAGGTACGAAGGCACCTTTGCTGACATCCCCAGGCTATCAGGCAGAGTTGGCGTCTGTTTTCTGGCTCTTGGCAGCGATTTTGGAGACGCATTGTGGTGATGCCGGTGCTGATGGTGATGGGTCCGGGTTTTGGGTATTGGTTTGGAAGTGGATGGATCAAGAGACCCTTTGGGAGACGCATTGCTGTCACTGGAACCTTCTTGGCTTCCCTTGCACACCTTCTCAAATGACTGGTTGGACCTTATAAGCGGCTCCGCACTCATTGCTGCTTTATCTGTGGTCACCACAGGGTGTCTGGCTGAGGATCCTATGAAGATGGCGACAAATATCCAGGAAGAAGGAAAAACAAACCCAACGGTGCAGGGAGAGCGAGCTTGGATCAAAAGCAACAGAAGCTGGGATTCAGCGATAACGGGAAGGTTCTGGCTCTGTCCGCTTTGATTCAATGGAAAATGGCCCAGGGGAGAATCTTTTCAAATGCTTCTAATTGTTCGTATTATACTATAAAAGGGAACAATCAAAATCAGTATAATAATAAATATACAAATAAAAAACTAAATTCTAATTCTTAGTAGTAGTAAATTTCTTTCTAGCTTGCCTTTTTTTTTTTTTTCAAAGATCTGCTTCCATGATGTCTCGGTCAATCATTCCCACCTCATTTGTCGTTCAAAATGTTGTGTTCATTTGGCCCAATGACGATCATATGCTTAATGTGTATTAATTGTGAGTGGATCACTCATTTGATTGTCGGCTTTGCCTGCTTGAAATGAGTCCGTTTACGGCAGTACCATTCACACCCTTGATACTAAAATCTTCATTCTGGGCTGTGAAAATGCCGTACACTGGCAATAAACGGTTCCATGAAACGCATTGACAGGCTGCATTGGACAAGGATGCGAAAGTAATAAAGGACGTATCTATGGAGGAATTGGTGGTGCGGGCGGTACGTTAGTGTGTTCACGTTGAGGCTGACACCCGGCATGCATTCGACTTAGGCTAATTATGTGTAGTGAGACAAAAAGCTACGTTACTTTCCAGCGTTCGATGCCATCCGCTCAACTGAGCTAAAAAAATTAGAGACTGGTCGGTAATTTATAAGTGAGCCTATTTTTGAGAATAAACGCTCTACAGGAACAAACATTATTATGGGTGTCATTTGGTCGTATATTCTGTCCAATACTTCTAGTTGCTGAGAAAGGTCTAGAGTACGAGTCAATTTGTGAAATTCATTACCTTCTGAACTCGTTTATTCCAAATACTTTCTAGATATCTCGATAGATAATTTCATTCTCAACTGAGAAATGAGCAGCTTGATCGACCGGGGAGCCTTGAGGTCTTCGAATGGCGCGAAATCTTTCTTTATGACCTTTGAGTTTTGAGCAATGAACTTCGTGTAATACTGTTCATCTTCATCACGCTTATCACTTTCCTCATAGGCATCCAAGACCTTGATCACATCAGTCAACTCATTCATTTCAAAAATGGAGAGACCAATCATTGATGCATAGTCTAAGTTTAAGTAAAAATACTTGATAAGAAAGAGGAGCAACACAGGGAGGAAACGCTGCGGCAAGTACCTGAATTTGATAAGCTTTATCAAGTATCCTTTGGAGGCTATGAAATTTTCGTTGTGCTCCAAATGAATATATTTTATTAGGGTGTGGTACGGAGCCAAGAATTTCTTTAGCACTGGATTCAATTGGTATTCCGATAACTGTTGGCGTTGAGCCTGTGTGAGCTTGAGCTGCTCTATCTGCAAGAACCCGTCATTGACAATCAAATCAAGCACAGGCACACTGTCCCCAATGACAGAGTATCTTTCTTGAATTTTGTTTTCTATGATCTCCCAGATTATTCTGGATATTAGCTGATAGTCTCCTGACTTATTAATATTCTCGAGACTCTCAACAATCAACCCCCTTTGGTAGAGTTGAATACCAAACAATTTATAGACATTGTTGGAAAGATGAATCAACTTGTTTTCCGCGCATATACTCAACAACCATTCCGAGTCGTCGCTATTATCACAGTAATAACCGTAAGGTAAGAACTCGGTTAATATCTGTTCAAAGTTCCTCAAGTGGAGACTCTTGAGAATTCCTATTCCAATAGGAATTAATTTTTTGTTGCTGAATGTCGCAATAGCATGATTGTACAACAAATGCCCTGAAAGAGTTTCGGTAAAATTATCTTCAAACTCTTCATCGTAAATACTGTCGACATTCGATGTGATTTTACCATCGCTCAAATACTCGAACTTGTTGTAGTCTCTTAAGTAACCCTTAGCATTCAAAAGAACAGCTAAATAGCACGTGCTATCGCTGCTCAACAACTCCAAAGATCTTAACGTGACCAAGAAGTTGCCGCTTTTCAACAAATTGAAACACAAAAGCTCACCGACATCTCCGGGGTTCACGGCGAACTTGCTTGCTTTGTGGGCAGAGATTGTGTCCAAATACTCATCAAGCAAATTCACACTTGAAGTATCATATAGTATAAAACCGTTCAACGCTTCCATCCAATTGTTCGCCTCGGATAGAATCGTCGACTTGGAGCCTACTAGAAGCAGGAAAGTCTTCTTGAAGAAGAGAAAGACCATTTTTTCCGTCTCACCGTACGACAAGTTTTCTTCGTCTTCATCTTCCTCTTGCTGAAGCGTCAACTGATCGTTTATTTCGCTGATCACAGACGCGACTTCTTTTTTGAAATTAGCCTTCAATAGCTGAATCTTGGATCTGGTTTGAATGTTGTCGACATATTTGACCATGATAACCTCGTTGTCGTCATCCTCTTCGGCATCATTGCTGATTTTTCTTATTATATTGTAGTCGTTGATCAACTTAATCAAATACTCAAACAAATTGATCACCGCTGGAGATGAGTAGTTAGCGTAATTCGAGTTTGTTAAAAGATTCAACGCCTGGTTGAATAGCCCTCTGATCAATAAGTTGTTCAAGTATTTGAAAAAAAATTCGTGCTCGAATGCATGTTCCATCTCAGAGATTTGATCTAGTATCTGTATTGGGGGAGGAGTCAAATCAATTCTATTGAGCCACGTAGAGAAATTGCTCGGCAACATGACATCATTCGAAAAGTATACTGCCTTTATGAAGTTCAACACATTGAAATAGTCTTTCAAGTCGTAAATTTTGTCTTTGATTGACCCCGAAGATTCCTCCTCTTCTATTTCCAAACGATCGATACTTTTATTGATTAAAAGCTCCAAACTGTTGATTATTGAGTCTATCGAATTGTACAAAATAATATCCTGGTTTCTTCTTGCGGTGGTGTTGCTGTTCTTCAAGCCAATTTCCGCCAAGCTTATTGGGTATCGATAGCTATCCAAACTATTGTACACTTCAAACAAGTCCTTGAGATAGATGTAGTAATCTTCATCAATATCGCTCAACGAGTTTGGCAATGAACATGCTATCAATTTCTCATCATTTTCGAATGGAGCTATTTTCCCTATTTTGTCATCCACACAGGTTACAAACAACAAACCGTCGTCACTATTGGGAACAAATCTATGTTTGAGCACTCTATGAGACTCTTTGAACGTCTCGAAGCCCGCCTGATCTGTGACAACTGGATCCCGCAATCTTGTCAATGCAATATTGGAAGTCACGTCGCTCATTCTAATGACAAAGCTGCCTGCTTTACGAAACTTGTGGTTGTAGCGCTTGTACTATGTTCAAATAGGTCACTTTCTTCAGTTGTTGGAGAAGCCTAATCTACTTTTTGTTTTGTTTTCACTTCTACACAGTTTTTCAGAAATCAAATGAAGCGAAAAATTTTTTGGTTTAAAACCCTGATCACGTGTGAAAGTTAACCTCGCATATCTCGATTGCAACATGGTAGCATTCGAAAATGTCCATGGCAACAACTGTAAGTCAACAATAGCAACATCAACTGCGTTAAATGGTATATAAGCTAAAACTCTGCACAAGTACTAACGTTAAAGCGCTCGCAAAAACAGGATAAAGATAACGCTTTTTTCAGTACAACGGATTCACAAGCTACTTCCTATGATGAACACTTTCGTTTGATTCACTAAGCCAATTTCAACACTCGAATTCCTTGAATGAGTCTAAAAAGATTTACTACGCGATTCGATATACGGTCAAGAAAAGCTTCTTTTATATTTGTCAATTGCTTCGGCAAAGAGAACCTTGTGCTTATTGAATTTTGAGAGTAATAGCGTAAACGGAAAGGGGAAATAGTGTAATAAGGAAAATGTATATATAAAATAGACTTCAAAATCATGAAACTCGTTAAGAAAAGCAGTGAATTGTCAATTCATGCTATGATTTCGCCATTCTCGAGCATCCAGTTGATGACGGATAAAATGGCCAAGATTGAGGATCTGGAAACATCACTGTGAATACCAACACCGTATCTCGAGACGACCTTACCTGACTTTGCACTGGTGAAGCTCAATTGAATGTAAGAAGCAGCCTCAGAATTGCTCTTGTCTTTACCTAAGGTATGTTCGGTATACTGTTCAACCTGCAAGTTAGAGATGCTAAACTTGTTGGCAATGGCATCAAGGAAGGAAGAAATTGGACCATTACCGAGACCTTCAATGTGAATACCCTTACCTTCAACGACCAAGTCAGCGCTCATCTTTCTGTCTTTGTCCTTATCGTCAATTCCAGATTTGGTCAAGTCGTAATCCACTAAGGATATTCTGTTATCTAACCCTAAGTAAAATTCCTTGTTGAACAACTTGATGATTTCTTGTGGTTTCAACTCCCTTCCTAAAGAGTCGGCAGAACTTTGAACAACAGAAGAAAATTCGATTTGCAAAGGACGAGGTAAATCCAAGTCCATAGCTCTGAGAATAACCCAGGCAGCTCCACCTTTTCCAGATTGCGAGTTGACTCTGATCACTGCTTCGTAACCTCTACCAATATCCTTTGGATCTAATGGCAAGTAAGGCATCTTCCAATACTGGTCTCCAGTCAATCTTCTCTTGTCCTGGGACTCGAAACCCTTCTTGATGGCGTCTTGATGGGAACCACTGAACGCACAGACCACTAATGAACCTCCGTAAGGTGCTCTCTCGTTGACTGGAATCTTATTGCATTTCTCCACCACCTTTATGATTTCCTCCAAATCTGAGAAATCAAGTTGTGGATTTATACCGTGAGTATACAAATTGAGGGCTAAAGTCACGATATCAACATTACCGGTACGTTCACCGTTACCGAAGATACATCCCTCTACTCTGTCAGCACCAGCCAACAATCCCAACTCGGTGGCTGCGACACCGCAACCACGGTCGTTATGACAATGCAAGGAAATACATATTTTGTCACGGTCGTCAATGTGGGTAGCGAAGTACTCGATTTGATCGGCATAAACGTTTGGCAAGTTCATTTCCACAGTTGCAGGCAAGTTGAAAATGATTGGGTTCTCCACACTTGGCCCCCAAGCTTCTTTGACTGCGTTACAGATCTCAACAGCAAATGCTGGATCGGTATCACTGAAAGTCTCTGGAGAGAACTCGTATTTCCAATTGGTGCCTTTGGTGGATGGGTCGTCTTTGGTCAATGATCTGACCAACTTCGTAGCCTCCACAGCCTTAGCCACAGCCTCCTCTCTGGACATACGGAAAACCACTTCTCTAAACAAGTCACTAGTAGCCAAGTAGACATGAACACATGCGTTCTTAGCACCTTTCAAAGACTCGATGGTTCTCTTAATCAAATGCTCTCTGGATTGGGTCAAGACTTGGATAGTAACATCCTCGGGAGCCGTTTCGACAGCGTATCTCGTGAAGTCAAAATCAGTTTGCGAGGCTGAAGGGAATGCAACCTCGATTTCCTTGAACCCTATTTGCACGAGTTTTTGAAAATACAATTTCTTTTCCTCTACCGTCATTGGATCTGGCAATGACTGGTTACCATCTCTCAAGTCAGTAGAAAGCCATCTTGGGGGCTTCTGGATCTCCTTATCAGGCCAAGTTCTTTTAGGAAACTGGATCTTCACCGGTCTTTTGTATTTTTTGGAAGGATCTTCCAACATGTTGGTGAATTTGGGATATTGCCCTCTCTTGCAGCACTCCATTTTGAATGTCGATTGAATGTAGTCACTTGAAAAGTTTCGATCAGCGATTGTTTGTTGATTCTTTTGAAAAAGCTACACAGAAGTTTCTAATTGTGCTTAAAATCAAGGGCATTCGTGGGTCTTTAAATAGATGAATCAATTGCTAATGATGCAGTGAAATTTTGAGCTCATTTATGACTGAATTAAAAAATTTCAGCATAGAGAAAAAAATAAAAATTTTTTGGCTCACGTTTTTTCACTCCATTCTTTCTGGAAGCTTTTTTTCCTCGATCCATAGAGATGAATCCTTTCAAACAAGGCCGGACGGACGCTTTTGCCGGGCCAAAAGGGGACCATTGAAGAAAACATCACGCACAACAACTTGCGAACCAACAGGCGTGGTTAACAGTGCAGGACTGCTCATAGCGTCAGCAAACACAGCAAAGAGAATAGACTCACAGCACTGAGAATGTAAATCTGTGTGTTAGAGCTTAAATGAGACCTGCTTCACGTCATGATAAACAGTAGGCAGAAGAAAAATGGGAAGTAAGAAGCTCCGGTTCAGGCGTTCCTTCAAATAATTTCGGTTTTCTCAAGGCTTGCTCACCCGAGCCACCAACAAGTAACTAGCGCAAAATGTGGTCAATAAGATGATTATGGTAATCCTCGGTTATTGAAAACTCGGTCATGAGTATTATAAGGTTTTTGTTGGTGAGCGCAGGCCAATAGCGATGGTATTATTATTAACCCTGCCATTTGCTACTCCATGGCTTCAGTAACATGAAAAATGAGGAGACATTAACTGTATTTTCCCCGTAGTTATGATTTGATTTTTCTGTGAATTGCTCTCTAGTGTTGCATTCAAAAAGATTGCTGATGGAGGCAAGAAGATATATATTAACAACGTAAGGTGAAAGCCGGGCTAGCTAACTATTTACGATAGATGTGAAATGGAGAGGCTTGGTTAGTGGCAAAGACTAAAGATTCAGCAACTACGGTGTTTTCCTTTCTGGTACTGTAAAAGACAATCAACTCAGCAATATCGTCAGCATACAAAGGCTCAGTACCTTCGTAAACTTTCTTAGCAGCAGACTCGTCCCCGAAGTATCTGACGTTGGAAAATTCAGTTTCAACGTTACCTGGCTGAATCTCAATAACCCTGATTTTAGTGTCGATCAATTCTTTTCTCAAAGCAACAGTGAAAGCTCTCAAAGCGTGCTTGGTGGCACAGTAGATAGCTCCGCCGGGGTATGGCTCTCTACCAGCAACAGATCCCAATTGGATAATGTCTCCGGAGTTTCTCTTTTTCATTCCTGGCAACACGTGTTGGACAATGGCAAAGTTACCTCTGACGTTGGTGTTGAACATGGTGTCAATGTCCTGTTGCTTGATGTTTCCAACCTTGTCAACACCTTGGGCCAATCCTGCGTTGTTGACAAGAATGTCGATCTCAGCAAACTCCTTTGGCAATTCTTTGAAAAACTTGTCAACAGCGTCCAAATCAGAAACGTCTAATTTGACAATTAACACTTTAATGTCAGGATATTCAGCCACAAGCTTCTCTTTGACAGCTTCCAATTTTTCGAGTCTTCTTGCAGTTAAAATCAACTTAATGTTTCCTTTAGCAGCAGTGGCAAATTCGTAGGCAGTAGCTTCACCAATACCTGCACTTGCACCGGTGATCAACTAGATGAATATTTGTTAGTTTCGCATCCCCATCTGAGCTGTCTTTAATATACTTACTATAGTTTTGTTGGCGATACGCTCAGCAGCTTTGCTTCCGAAGGACATGGCGAGTTATGTATATGTTTGTATTTGTTCAACAATTGAGTACGAGATTCTTCAGAGGTCAGATATCTTTAGGTCGCTGATGACAAAAATCAATTGAGTAGCACAGGAGTTAAGGAAAAAAGGGGATCGGAGGTCGATTTTATATATTCCAAGGTTCACCGATGGAGGGAGTATCATATATCGGACTGATTGCGAATTTTCGCCGCTTTTCTTAGTGCGCTGAGCTTTTCATGGGGAAAAACTGGACGAAACAAAAAAAGCTTTGCGATTATGCGGGAAGTGATCTCCGTCGGGAGTCGCAATAACTACATTTGGTATTTCCGAACAGTGGAGATTGGTGCCAGTCGCAGTCTTGCACCTACCATAGCAATTCCTCCTCGAAATAGTCTATTCTTTTGTCCCAATGTAAAGTCAAGCTTTTGTTGACTGCTGTTCTTACTTCGCGATTTAATCTATCAGGTCCGCAGGCAATTATTGCCATGTTGTTCTCTTCGCTGCCGCGAATCTTATTGGTCACATCAGAAATGATATTGGGCCTCTCACCCAGCTTCACTTCCACGCCCGGAACATCACCAGAAATCAATCTTTGTACTATTTCACTCAGATCTTCTCTCGCTGCCGGGAATTCCAAGACATTGGGGGCCTCTCTAGTCACAAAAATTTCAAATTGAATATTAGATCTACCGGCAAGCGCCAAAATCTCATCCGGACACACTTCCAGGGTCTTTATGGTCGGAGTCACCCATACAAGCTGAATTGTACTCTCCTTGAACGGATTGATACCGTTTTTTGATTCTAGATCGATCTGCTCTACAGATAATCGCTTATGCCTTCTCAAATCATCTGCAGCATATTGTCTCGATAGATCCATGGAAAAGGTATATGCCACCGTGATTCCAATACCGGCGGCAACGAATATTGCATGGTCGTAATTTCTGAATGGTATTGGTGTTCCATAGGGACCTTCCAATAACACGGGTATGCGCCACTTCAAATTGGGTTTGCTGACAATCATCTGACCAAGTGTTCTTGTAATCCCGCTCTTGCATCTGATTATGATAGTCAATTGGTTTCTGGTTTCATTTTTTGCCGACTCAATTACTGTAAAAGGGTGCGATTCAAACCATGTTCTAAAGGGCTTGAGAAAATACAAAAACACATAACATCCAGGATACTCCCTCCACCAACCGCTGTGACTAATTGTAATCCTTATTGAATGTGCTGGGCCTTCTGGAACTGTTAGCATCTCAGATCTATCTTTTTGAGTGAATGTTCCATCATCTAGGATAGCCTCGCATTCCGCCATTACAATACCGCCAGCGATGAATATCTTTCCTATTCTCATCGCATGGTCTGCAATCCAAAAAGCTAGGGTCAAATAAAGAAACTGCATCCACCCTAGCGTCTTGCAATGGTTCCAGCATCCTATGAAAAACAATAACACCAGCAGCTCGTGAGAAAATTTGAACACCTCGTAGAATCTTTTCCGTATTGCTCTGATAGAGGTTATCATCATTATCCCACTACAAGTAAACCCTATGTTTGCCCATTGCCATTTACGCAACCTCCATCTTGAGCAGTAATCGTAATTGGACTTACTAAAAGCGATGTAACATAACGCATGTACCAGTAATAGAATCCATGTAACCCTTGCAATCCATCGGTGATAGATGTTAAAAGTTCGGTAAGACCATCCCGTAGCATAGATCAAAAAATTGTTTCTTCCAGGAAAAAGGAAAATCAAAGGGAACTGAGTTATGGCTACAATACCGGCTCTGTCGCCAATAAACATCAAAATCTGCTGATAATTCTTTGCAAATAGAGCATTGGGTCGTGCAAATGTGTAGCCAGTGGAGCAAACGCAAGCAGTAAGTACAACATAGCATATCACAGATAATGTCTGCATTCTTGTTGGTAAAGTTGTCAGAAATTTGACAGACAGTCTTCCTAAAACAGTCTTTCGTCTTTCAGCCGAATTTATTGACACCAAATGAGGTAACGTAATGTGCCTTTTGGTCCAAGAGGTGATGACGTTCTCTAGTCTCCGTGCAAATCCAGGAATGCACCAGATTGTCATATTCCTGATAAAGCCCAATAGAATCATCATGCCCCAATATATGAGTAAGATTGAGCCCATGTAGGTGCTTTTTACTCTATTAGCAACTAGATTATCAACAGACTCTTTGTTAAATTCGTAGGTCTGTGCGACCGGCTTGACGGGGTATCTCAGTAAATGATCGGCATCTTCCTCAATCTTAGCACTCACCTGATCAAAATCAATCGCTCGCTGGCTTGCATTCTCAAAGACCTGTACCAAATTCGTAAAACTGTACTCAACCTTTCCTTGATGCTGACAAGCATACATCAGATGCTTGTATGCTTCTGAGACTGAATCGACTGTATGTGAAGCATCATCGATACACATCAAAACGGTTCCGATATAAGGAGAGTTCTGACATCTTTCGTGTAATGAAAGATCGGGAGGTCGATAGTCAAACGGATAGGCGGTCTTGTTACTGGCTAGACTCATGCAAGCAGCGCCAACTTTGCTTGAAATACCAACACCAAGCGACTGATGGCTTAGCGTTAAAACCAGAAGAGATTGATAAAGAGCTTGATTTTCGAATTTCATCTTGTATCACCACATTGAATGACACTTTACCAACTAGACAACCTTTTTCAATGAACCAAAAACTTAACTCGATCAGAGATACCTGATCCGACTTACAAGAATGAGTTCTATATGATAATTCCAGTTGCATATAACTCACTCTGTTCTTGAACTTGCAATGATCTACTATTCCTATGAATGCTACGTGTTTCTATCCCTCTCATAATCTACTTTTCTCAAGATGTTAGCTTTGTGGCTTCCACATACTTTTTAAAGCCTCTTCAGGTATGTAAGTTTTCCCCACATGCAATGCAACCCGGCTTGCAATGCACCTTGGCTGCAGAAGATTCGCAAGGGAGCAGATAAATTCACTTACTAGTGACGGAATGCTATGGTAAAGTTTGATTAAAACAATGCAACTCAAAAGTCAAAACAAAAGTGTCTGTAAGGTCTATAGTATAAAGGGGAGAATCTATAACGTCAAAGCGAGCTGAGATGATCTGTAGTCGAGCAAATGATTAAAAAACGAAAGTTAAGATCAAGAAAACTAAGCAGACGAAGTGGAGTACGTCAAAGCGAGCTGAGATGTCTGTAGTCGAGCAAATGGTTATAAGAGCAAAGTGAAGATCAAAAAAATTAAACAGACGAAGAGGGATAACAAAAATTATGCTGATGATGCTGGATTATGCTGAAGATTATGACATTATTCAAAATTAAAAGTCAAAGGTGGGATCTTGTTCGTGCCTAGGTTGGCTATCATTATTACAGATTGGTAAAAGGGTATTTTGGTGTGTAAAGTCATCTAACCCTAACTGGTCTTTGAAGTGAGAGTCTTCGACTTGGACATCCTGATCGCGCTTTTTAGTATCACTTTCATTGCTACTGGAACTCGAGGAATGTAGCAGATAATTTCCTGTTTGCGGTGTTTCTCGGTTAACTATAGCTTCTGCACACGATATAGATGAAGCAGCGTCTTCTTTTTTGAGTTCACTTGGATTAACGAAATTGAGACTATCAATGAAGTCAGATGGGTTAGCGGAAGACTCAATTGGGTTAGCGGAAGACTCAATTGGGTTAGCAAAAGACTCAATTTCCGCGGAGCTATTAGAAGCCATGACGTTGTCATGATTTTCAATACCGCTGGTGTTGAAACTATCACTGAAAGGATTCGAATTAACACTACTATCGGCTTTGAAGACATCCATGGTGAAAGGAAATTTACATGTCTCAACAGGAAATTTAACTGGCTCAAAAGTTCGTAGAAAATTTCTAAGATAGTCGCTGTCCAGGGTATTGCTTGATGGGGGGCCGCTATTGAGCCCTGAAGATCCGTTATTCAACGCAGAAAATCCGTTATTCAACCCTGAAGGCCCGTAATTCAACCCCGTATGTCCGTAATTTAACCCTGCATGTCCGTCATTTAACCCTGCATGTCCGTCATTTAACCCTGCATGTCCGTTATTCAAACCTGAATGTCCGTTATTTGACCCTGAATGTCCGTTATTTGATTCTGTAGTCATTCTGAACTGGTTTGAATAGTAGTGCAATAAATCCTCATAAGTTAAATTGCTCGGCGAGTCAGTCTCATGTGAGTCGTGATTTGCCTGATTGCTCACGCCTGCCGTAAGCTCCCTCGCTGGCTCCCTCGCTGGCCTGCTTCTGGGCGGCTTGGAGACTCGCGCATTGATGGTGTTCGCCATCACTGAAGTATTGGCCCTGTTTGATGTAGCACCACTGCCAATGACTTGAGAGCTGGAAGCATTGTACCGCATGTTTTGTTTATATGTTTTATTAGCAAGGGTAGATGAGTTTTTCTCAGGTTGCTTGAAGTATTTCAACTTTGACAAGTCGCTCACTTTTATCAAAGGCAGGTTCAACTTTCCAGTTCTGTAAAGAAAGCGGCTTTTAGAAAGATAATATACCTCATCCAAGAGTTTGGTCTTCAAAGATGTCAAGGTCGTAGAGAACGCGGACTGAATTGACTTCAAGCGAGAGGCTGTGTCAGTGTATGTGGCTTTTGATGCAGTGATACGCTTCTTTTGCTCGAAATAAGAAATGTCTGCCTCCACCAAAGAAATCAAAAGCTTTATGCGGTCTCCTTTTTTAATATGATCTGGCTCCCGGTGAACTACATCCTGAGGCCACCATGGAGGTTTGCTATCATTACCGTCCTTGTATGGGTATTTAGACTGTTTCGAGGGCTCGATTTCTTTGATCCAAACTTTGGCAATTGCTTTGCATTCGAGTTGTTGAATCTCGGTGAAAACTTTCGAGTAATGTCCAAAAACAGCACTATCGTTGCTCAAATCAAGCAACTTTCTGTCAGTCTCAGGAAGAACTAGCTTGAATTCTCCAGAGCTTGCATTGCCGGTCTGCGAAGTAAACAGGTCCGATTCTTTGTTGCACGTTCTCGAATTACGCGTGAGCTGCTCTTTGACAGTACCTGCAAGAGAAGCGTATTTCCCGCTACTCAAGACATTCCCCTCACCGGCATTATTGTCAACAACTAACAAGAACTCTCCTCCATCTTCCTGCAACCTTTGTAACGCCTTTTGAATTTCGGCAAGATGTTGGCTGTTCATTATAGAAATTTGCTAATTTGATATTACCAAGAACTACTTAGCTGAATAATCGGCAAAGATATATGTACTTTCGGTATATCATTTCATATGTCAATGAAAAGCAACATGAACATCGTTTTGGATCAACATGACTTTCGGCCGCATATTTATACTCCGAGCAAACCTCCTTGTCATTAAGACCGGAAATAGCATTAACTCAATCTCTTACCTTAAGATCTATATGAAACATCAAAGAGGAATCCGACTGCGACTGCTATTTTTGTTTTCAGTTTCAAGCCTTCTCCAGATGAAGTAATAGCCCTATGGCTGCAAAAGAGTTCAAGCAAGCGAAGACATGACACATTTCAATTAATTCCAGAATTGGGGCATGTAAGGCCAAACTTGTAACTCAAAACCCACTGACTATGTGTTTGCTCCTCTAAGATGCAGCAATAAAGTCAGAGTATCCTTAATTTTCCTCGCGTATATGCTGAATCTGAAAATCACCGTTTTCTGGTTTTTTCTGCAACAAATTTTATGTCATCCATTGTACTAGTACCTTCATTCCTTTTCCGTGACTGACAGTGAATTGTGAAACTGATCGAAGTTAAGGTTAAAAGAGGAGCTGACCCGATAATAGCCACCTCAGTAGAGCAAAAGGAAACAGCAAAGCAGGGCAGGCCACCGGGAAGTTGCTTAAAATAGAATTATAAGTTGAGATTAAGTGTTTTGTAGACACTTTTTCCTGTCTTGTTGAGGGTTTACTAGTGCGAACCACACTTCAACTTTAAAACAAGAGTTCTCCACCTTCCACTCATGCAATACTGTTACAGGACTATTCTGCCATAGTTCGATTTTAGACTGGCTGGTTTCTTTTTTTGATCGGCATTACCTCTTAGCAGGTAATTACATGCAGAAATGATTAATTCGAAAAAGCAAGCATCAATTCTATACATGTATTTGAGTGATAAGCGAGCAACTAAAAAGCCAAACCCCATAATACGAAAAGCCAAAAGTAAAAAGCGAAAAAAAATAAAATGTAAGAAGGGCCTCAAAAAGAGGTGCAGTATCAGTACATCGGGTTGTACATTTTTTTGAACTTGGAAGCAAAACCGGAAAAAGGCTTCTTGCTACCTCTTACACCAGTCATATTTGCGCCGTTTGTGGCGGCATCGTGGGTTGTCTGAGAATAGCCCTCCCCAGATGGTGAGTTCCAAATCTCTCCATCGCCTCTTCTCCCATTTGTTATTGGAATGTCCAAGGATTTAAGACTGTCAGACTTGTTACTTCCTTCATCACCTGTGTCGTCATTAGCCCATGGCGAGCTGTATGGCTTCTCATGAACGGAGGGCTGTGCTGCTTCGTGAAACCGCACGATCTTTCTTGTAGGAACTTTGGGCAACAGCTTGTCAAGATCGCTTGCATAAGACCCAGCAGATCTATCTGATCTCAAAGATAATGCGCTGCCCATCTTCCGCAATCCCAATTTTGACAGAGGGACCAGAGGAGGCTCGACCAAAAGATTCTGTCCCGAGTTGGGGTTTGGTAAAGGCGTATATGTAAAAGGATTTATCTTATTGCCAATGTCGGCCGATCCATATCCAGTAATCTTACCGCTATTATGGTTCATCTCAGTTTCTTTCAACGATGGCGACTGCAAGCTACCATAACCCTTGGAAGATATCACGCCATTGCTGTTGCTTCTGGAGCTGCCGGGCGATTCAGAAACACCAGTGACCGATGCAAGTGGACTGCTTTTGGAGGCACTTCTTGAGACAGGATAGCTTGATAATGGAGGCGAAATCGAATAGTGTCCTTCAGCCAAAGGAGACGAGTGCTTCACAACTCCATTACTAGGGCCAGTATGGCTGTTTTTGATTTTGACGGTAGGGCTTAAAAAAGGGGCGTTTTTTGTATCCAATCTACTTCCGGCAGATGGAAAGGCACCAGTAAATCCTCGTTGTCCTAGCATTGACAGCGATGAAGGCGTGACAATGCTACTATTAGCATGGTTTTGAGACATTGGTGACATAGGCGACATAGGCGAAATTGGTGACAGCGGTGACATTGGTGACATTGGTGACATTGGGGGTTTGGCATTAGCATATTGTCTGAGGCCTCCTGATATATTAAAGCTCGGAGAGGTAGGACTGGACATTTTATGAGTCACTTGGGGTAGTGGTGGAGGCAGATAGTAGTGATTTTGAGGCATCTCACCCTTCCCGATATGTGGTTTTCTCATTTCTTGGTTACTTGGAGGATGATGAGGCGATGAAACCATGACAGGAGAGCTTGGAAGAGAACCACTCAAGATTGGTGCCACAAGCTTATTAGAGTTTTGCAATATGACATTGAAAATTTCACGTTGTTCCTGACCGGTGTTATCCTCGTAGATCTTCTCAAGCTCGCTTTTGTCTTCTTGGTTTACCACAGGTATGATTTTATTCAAAGACTTTTGATGTCTAAGAGGCTTTTTCTCTTGCGGATCGAGATATCTATTTTCTTTATCATAATGGGTGCCAAATTTCCTTGATGTGTTTTTACCTTCTTCTTCGTCATCATCGTCTGTGTTGTCGTCTGATTTAAGAGTGAGTTTCAACCTTCTCGGATTCGATAACAGGTAATTACCACCTAATAGATCGTCTGAAGAGTAGGAGAAAGTTTTGCTGTTGTTGCTGGAAACACGGCTGCTGTGCATGTTACTATTAGTAAAAGCAACACTATCGTTGCTCAGAGACGCAGCTCTATTGCTATGATTGTTTGTATAAGCACTTTTGCCAGCTGTTGACGACGCTGGATGATGATAATATGGATTACCATCGAATTTGCTGACACTAGCTGCAAGTGGACTATTTCTGTTACTTCTGCTCTCACTGAGACGTACTGAAAACAATGCTTCACCGTTTGTATGGTCAGCAATATCGCTACTTGGAGCCGGCAATGATTGCGAAGATCGGTTGGACTGTGGGTTCAACGATCCTAAAGCAGGCAGTGTGGGACTGAAGGTATCATTTACTTGTAGGTGATCGATACTAGATTGTTTACTTTGACCTGAGAATTGCTTGTTATGTTTGGACCCTTTTTCTTCGTGATAGCTGTGAGTCTTGTAACCTGAGATAAACTTATGAGAGTCGTTGAAAGGATCGAAAGAATAGTCATCCGCCTCGTAATCAATGTCATCATCTTCATCATCTGGAGAGTCAAAGGCTCTTTCTGGATCCCTTGCATAGCCAATATTATCGGTGCTACTAGACTCCTGAGGACTGGCTTTGTTTATCTGTGAAAGGATACGCATATTTGGTTGTTGTTTTTCTTGAATAACGGTAAGACTCAGATGGGTTTCATTGTTTGAAGCGGCTCTTGAGGCTTCAGAGCCTATCAGTTTCAAGTCCGAAAGAGAAGGGCTTTCAAAACCGTGGCCATTTGGTTCTCTTGGCTCGTCTTCATCGTTTCCTAGATCTAACTCAGTTTCTTGTTCCTCTTCCTTCAAAAAATTCAAAATTGCCGAGAATTCATTAGCATCTAGTATTTTCGTAAGCACTTTGCTTTGTCTCCCGGAGATACTTACGGTTGTCTCAGCTGTGCTATTATCTTTGGTCAACTTTGTACTTCTGACACTAGCAACCGCTTCCTGAATCTTTCTTTGAGTAGGTGGCGACTTGGCTTTGCCAGTGAGATGCCCGTCAGCACTCTCTTTAGTCTCCAATTTCTCCTCCTCTTCTTCTTCCACCTCAATTATCACATTCTGAGATAAATCGGCAGAACTGAACTGACTGATACCCGATGGGTAACTCTGCTGCTGCGAGCTGTTTTGATCAGGGAATATCTGCTTTTGAAGTTCAGCCAAGTCACTCATACTTCCGTTTGCTATTCTATCCACAATTCCTTTAAGATCTTCGGTCAAATGATTGAACGTGCTGCCTGGTTCGTAATTGCCCTCATGGAATAGGCTTAACTCGTTATTTGAGCTGACATCTCCTAAAAGACTTTTTTCAACAAATGTGCTCTCTCCTTCGCTGGAGTCCTTAGAATCAGGTCTAAAGTTCAAAGTTTTCGACAAGGCATTGCCTCCTCCATTCTCATTATCTCCTGAAGTGTGAGTGAAGGCCCTCAGGGTAATGTTATGGCTTGCGGTGTTAGCACTGCTGGTTGAAGTAAAAGAGCTGAGTCTCGTTTGGTGCTCAATAGTTTCTTTCAGATCTTTTTCCTCGTCATCATCTTCGTCCTCGTCATCACTATCGTTTCTATCTTGCTCGTTGTATGTTTTACATTCGTCCTTCACAGAAAACTCGGAGGACACCATTGAGTTTGATGAGTATTTACTAGTCCGGTTGTCACTTATGTATTTAGATTGTGTGTTCGCCCTGCGCAATCTCACTGGTGAGCTATCAGTGTTACTCTTTGCTGGAAGCAATCCAACGTCACGAAGTTGGCTTTTTATGGAGCCGCCTTCCAATTCTGGTAATTTCGTATTGTCAGTAGCGAGATCTTCAGAGTCATCAAGATATGGATTTTGAATCTCAAAAGTGTTCATATAATCAGTACGGCTATTGTTTTTCTTCCCGCGTGGGTGTGTCTTTCCGTTCTTATTTTTATTACTGCTTGCGCTAGAGTTGTTGTTCGGAGTATTTACAACGCTTCTGACATCGTCATAATTACTTTCCATAGTAGGTGTTGGTGATGGTGATGCAGTATTGGCTTTAACCGTATTTGGCGTTGGTGTGGCTGTGAGGGTATGCGCATTTTCTACTGGGGTTACAACAGATCTCGGAGTTGAGGCCATAGCCACAGGTGACGATGGTGCTGAATATTCAGATTTATCATCATCACGAACAGGCGTAGTAACAGAAGATACTTTTGGTTCAGGCACCTGGGTATCAGTATTCAAATTAGTGGTTTTTCTGCTGTTAGAGTTTTTAAGATTACCTGTTTTGATGAGAAGTGCAGGTTCAGGTAAGGAGTCAAGTTTGACGCCCCTATCATCAGCATTAGCCTTTTGAGCAAAAATATCTTGCGACTCAATTGCCTCAATAGGCGAGCCCCTATTACTAGCCCTCCCAGGCATGACATTTGGAGAATTCAGTGCACCAAGAGAAGCCTTTCTTGGATCGGTCTTTCGTGCCAGTTGAAAAGACGGCTCGCTCCAAAAAGTACGTTCAGGGCGTGCTGTTGCGGGAGTTGTTGATCTTGACTGTATTCCTAGTCCGGAATTTGTACTACCAAAGGTGCCACTATTCTCGACATTCTCCAATAACGGCGTGGTCAAGGGTGTTAAATAGGGAGTGTTTCCAGTAGATTCAGGAGATAAGAGAGGAGCAACATCGTCAACGGCAATTTTCTGGTTACCGCTTTTCTTAGCTGCTTGTTTGTTTGCTTCTACGGCATCCTCCAACTCGTAATCATAAAATCCAGGATGGTCCACTTCAAGAGATGTAATCTGGTCACTATCTTTTCTAGTTGCAGCGTTTTTGGATTTGGAAAACAGCAATCTTCCAGAGACACTAGGTTTATCCAGAGACCCAGTTCGTTTGATTGATGTTGATTTTTTTATCGAACTGAAAACGTCTTTGATAGGCGAAGTAGACCCGGAACTTGAAGCAGCTTTGTTAGTGAACGATGACCTTCTCATTTTCAAAAAGCGGGTCTTCAGAGGTGAGCTTGGATTTGGGCTGGAGTTGTTGATGTTCGTGCTATCAATGCTTTGGGAATGTGGAGTAGGGTTGCCGGTATTGTTATTAGTGATGGCTTCCCCTGAAGGTTGCGAAATAGTCTGGGAGTTATCAAAGGGATTGATGAACATTGGCTTTGTTGCCATCGTCTTCGCATTGCGTATGATATTGGCAAAATTTGAGCCATTTCCACTAATACCGTTCGTCGATGATGGCACTGAAGGAGATGAAGGGCTGAAAGGTCCAACATCATCATTTGAAGAAGAATGGGTACCTGCAGATGTAGACGGCTCGCTAAGCCTACTGACATTATGACTATTGCTTTTCGATCTTGATTTAAAGGAATTTTTGTGCAACAGCAAACTTGGTCTCCCAGCATTACTGTCCGCTGAAGAGTCGCTAAAAAACGATGAACTCGATACCATCGAGCCAGACTTGGAGTGGTTTTGATACATATTCATAGGAGGTGAAAACGGCTCGATACTGCTAATAGGCGAAAATAAGGCCTTTGTTTTAGCACCATTGATTCCGCTACTGCTGCTGCCGCTGCCTGTACGCTCTGAATTATGAGGGATAGTTAAAGGGGAGACATTGGGTCTATTCTGTATGTTCTTGTGTGTGTTCTTTTGTGTGTTCTTTTGTGTGTTGTGAGTTTGAGAACTGGAATTAGCATTAGGCGAACTAGCAGAACGAACATTTCCAAATGAGTCAACAGAGGAATGCATTTTGTATGACCCTGAATCAATTTTGGGAGACGCCATGATTTGCAATTCAACTTCCTCATTTATGAGAATCAAATACTCATTGTAAAAAAGCTTGAAGATACTGTAGATATTCACTATGAGCTTAAAATTTTTGAGAACTTTCATGGATAGTTTCGTGACATTATCCATGGATATCTGCAAGTAATTTTTGTTGCCGGAGTAGAACCCAGTGAAGTACTTCAAAGGGTAGAAGAACAAGTCGTCAAAATCAGCTGTGAAGCAGTAATTAAACTTCTTCAAGTAGCTTTGGAACGTATTTCTGCATGATGAGTCTCCGTTAACAACTATTGTCTTCGTCGCTTGTTCATCAGAGTTTAAAAAGTACTCAATATTGAGGGCATTTATTGCTTTGTTAAATCTCTTGATTATCACGTAAATTTCTATGATTTTGATGAAAACTGCAAAGAGTCTTTGAAGAGTGTATTCAGAGTAAGGCAAATTGATCAAGTTTTCTGTTGTTCGGTTTTTCAAAAAAAGGTGATACGGTCCAATAACCTTCTTTAAATTTTTGAGCCCAAGATGAATCGATTTCAATAGAAGAGGAGTGCCTGAAAATTGAAGCTCAATCATCTTTTGGTTGATGTCATAGTTATCCCTGAAAGAGATTAGAGACTCTAAGGAGGTAATGTAGGTCGCCAAGTTGAAAGTATCTACGGGATCAATGATGTCACTGATAAAGGTGGTACCAGTGTACGAATTAGAGTGGTAAAACGAGTTTCGTTCTTCAATGAGTGCCGCAAGCTCACTTTGATACATGGTTCGAGCCAACATAGAAAGGCGGATGAGCTGCTGCAAATTTTGCACGCATTTTTTGACATCGAAAAAGTGGTTCAAATTGAGACTTTCCAACTTGGGTGTGAACTTTCCAGCATCCTTATAAAATAAGAGATTCTCTTCAATCTTATCTCCCGAGAAATCTTTCAAAACGTTGACCTCCTTGTCGGAAACATGATTGGCCACTAAAAGTGAGGCGAAAATTGCGTCCGAAGTGCGGTTAATATTGAGCGCTATGCCTGTCAAAGAACATATTGAGTATGTCAAAGGGACGGCCGGTAGCGAGTCGTTATTATGGAATATGTGTGCATAGCTAGGGCTAAGTTTCTTGGAGAGCTTGGGGAGCACATCTATAAAAACATTCAAGCGGCTGATGGCCATTGAGTATTGAATGATTTTTGTGTCGTAAAAGATATTGAAAAAAGGTAATGGGCTATTATTGTTAGTAGGATTGCTGCGACTGTTGTTGCGAGATGATGACGAACGCCTTGACTCTATGGTAACTTCGGGATGTTCCTTGTTGTGGATATGAATGTTGTCGTCGTAATCATCGTCTATGGCATTTTCACTGCCTCGGCGCACAAAGTTTGCATATCCCCTATTGACATTATTATGTGTATGATAGTAGGCAGAATGCCCACTTCCTGCGCTTGATGCTGCATTACTAGGACGCCCACTATAAACATTGGTATTGTGGTTGTTACTTCGAGACTCGCTGTTTCTATGTCTGTATCCACTGCTGCCGTAAGATCTATCAGAACGGTCGTTGTTGGATATCCTCAGCCTCTGCAGAATATGATTGTGTTTGTTAATGTTACTGTTGATGTTGGCCATCTTCCAAGGTCAGCTGGATATCCTATGGCTTCAACTTCTGTGTTTGTGTTTGATTATTTAGTTGAGGATGGTATGGTAATTTCTGTAGTGTGATATGTCTATAACATGATACATGAAAAAGAAGTGATGAGCTGTTGGGAACTGTGGTGGTTTCTCAAATATTGTTGAAAGTAAAGATTCGTCGCAATATATTTCAGGGTTGTATTTGCAAAAATTGTCTTTGAAGTAGCGAATAATTGAAGATGTAGAGTACTCTCTGTTCGTTTGATCTCTTTCGATTTTTTTTTTGAGACGAGAACAAAATGTATCAATCTGCAAACGACAGTTGATTACTTTGAAAAGATCGCCGCGGGATAATTATGGATATGAAATGAGTGTGAGAAAACTAAACGGAGGATATTATATGATAGATGAGCAAGCAATAAATGGAAAGAGCTGGGAGTTACAGGATTCAATCGATCAAAAGTACTAATCATCAAAAAAATAAAAAGAAACGATTCCACCATAATATTTTCTGGCATGCAACTAATATAATAGCAGAAGACATTTATCTGGTTGTTAGTCTCACTAAAAAATTTTCGCTGTTTTTGTCTTTCTTAAGTCTCTTTTTTGTCTTCTACTTTTTTAGTGAGCTTTTTTTGCCTACGATATACTGATATCTGATATAAACTATTCCGTTTAGACTTATTTTGTGCTATTTTGTTTTTCGTTCGTGTTCGTTGTTCATTTGTTCGCCAACTTGAGGCTGTTGCTGGGATGCTGGTTGCTGGCACTGTTTATTTAGACCAGGCTGCACCGAGCAACCACTAGCGCTACTAAGAGGAATCCCAGATATTTACCTGCAAAAATCAATCAGACTACATTCACGGTATTCTCGTTTGGGAAGAGTGTGTAAAAAAATTAACGGAAACCCTGTTAAAAGGGCAAAGGTTTGAGATTGATTTGTACACACACATATAGTATCGATAAATTACTTAATTAATTGAAATTGAACCTGAAAATGCGAGCATGAAAAAATTGTTGTTCCTATAATTCCTAATCAAGATGTAAGTACGTTCACCTTACTGCGTCTTCAAGCAGCTTAATTTAACCTTAAGATCTGGATTTGCGCATTAGGTCTGCAAAAGCCGGGTGCAGTAAATGATGAAGAGGTGCTATAACACAATAGAGATGCTCGGTGTTTATTTCTGTAAGCAGAAATTTTGAGAAAACCGAACGATGTCCCTTTGCATTATATTTCAATGGATGGGCTAGGGAGCTCCCAGTTGAGCGTCGCTGGAATAATATAAACCACGGTGACATTTTTTTTGTCCGGTCAAAGACATGTCTGGCAAAACACAATAAACCACCACCCTTCGCAATAACATTCAAGAGTGACTCAATCACTCTCGGAGCATTGAGGGCAACGCTAAACCCATATATTGGCACACTGGTCTTCCAATATTGCACTGAGTACAGGTGATCAATACGTCCAGCCATACATAATACACGCTTTATATTGCCGACATTCCACAAATATTGATCAGCGATTGCTGCATGAATCTCAGGTCAGGTTTGAGTTCGCGCTTCATCTATTCCGTGATTTCCACTATATAAGAAGTAGATCTTCGTTCTCCTTCCCCTCCTTTCCCATCCCTTTTTCGTGATCACCAATTTGTCAGTATTTGAGTAGTCGTGCGTCTTCGCTTCTCTGCCACTGCTTCTCACCTTCCCAGAATTAATCACTGCATTTCTGCAGTTTTCTCAATCAGGAAATCAAATTGTCTTTTCCTGTTCGCTGTTTAAGGAAACGTTTTTTCTCTCTTGTCCTTTGTCCTTGACTGCTGCAACGTGCATCTCAATGCGCTTGAGATGGACACATCTGTGAGATCCTTGCTCTGAGCACTATTTATGGTCCGTCGAAGTGGTTCCGAGTTTGACGTTTCTGTTAATCTTGTTTACCATCAATCGTCAATCGATCAAGATACGAGATTATCGCTTTGGAGAAGCTAAATTTGGCAGTTCAGCATGGTTCAAACCGTCGTTAGCTCCTGACTTAAAAGTACTTTTGGCATCAGCTTTGCTTGCTTTCTTTCCTGTAATCATACAGATGTTCTCATACATGAGCCGGTGTCATATGAAAATAATTCCGAGCGTTTTTTACCGTATCGCAATGATAAAAAATCTAAGCGTAGGGGAAAAAAACAACCAGAAATAGACGCACTAAAAAATTTTTTACTGATTCAAATATCGATGGCAACTGAATACAGGTCATTTAGTCGTCTAAAATCCCAAATATTCAATATTCGGTGTCGTCAGACTAAAAAGAGACGCAATTCAATGACCAAGACGTTAAAAATTATCCAAGCCTTTTAAATGTTAAAGAATGCTAGAAAATCTATTCACTCCAATCGATAAACCGGATGAGTCGAAATCAAATTCACAGACAGCAGCCGTCAATGCGAAAAGTTCTCAGGATGATCTAGTCGCCACATCCCCAACAACAACCCACAAAATCTCTAATCAAAACTCACAGGTGGTAGGTGCAGTGACTGGTGGGATTAGAGCCTTCACTTACCAATTGTCGGCATTATATTTAAGAACTCCCGCAAAGTTATTCCGACCTTCAAGATTTGACTATATGGCCTACACGAGGTTGAAGCTCAACCACGACTTGACCCCCGGAAACAACGCCAGAGGTACAAAGTTCTATGACATTGACGGCAAGAAAGCTGCTCCCAAAGAGAAGTACAACTTTCTCAAGCACAACAGCTTGTCATTGCTTTATAAAGCAGTAAGGAAGCATGGATGGCGGTATATCCCGGATAACGTCCTTCCGCCATTAATCGCCAACAGTTTCACAGGACTTGTTCTTTATACCACTTACCTATCGTCTTTGAATGCCTTTGGCTCTCAGAATATTTTTTTCTCTACTAGACCCGTGAATAACATCATAGAACCATATCCGTTAGACACCTTTCGTGCGGGTTTTTTGGCAGGAGCTGCGCAATCTTTAGTGGCTGCTCCTATCGATGCCATCTATACGAGATCTTCGACTGCAGAGCTCTTGTATAAGAATCAAGACAATTTATGGAAGTACGGGCTATATAAATTGAGGAATGTGGGGCTTATCGGTGTGTTTGCTGGATACGGTATCTCGTTTGTGAAGGAGTCGTTCGGATTTGCATTTTATTTTGCGACTTTCGAAATTATCAAAAATCAGGCCTTCAATAAAACAGTGAATTTTATCAATGGTGTCCGTCAATTCAAGTATAATTATCTTGGATTCATTTTCAAAAATGAGCCAACGAATTTGATTGATGATAGACGTCGGTACAACATTCTCAAATCCACATTCATTCTTATCGCAGGTGCGTCAGCAGCATGTGTTTTGCAGGTCATTCAGTTTCCTCTCACAAAGATTCAAAGAATTCATCTATCACGTCTTGAGGCATTGGATTACTACAATTTAACAGTGCCTGAATACAAAACTCCATCGTTCGCCAATTCATCCAAGAGAACTCACTTGTTCAAAAATATTGATCAGTTGCCGTCTTTCCTACATGCACCGTTGAACAAAGTCAACGAGGTAGCATTCATTACACGCTATTGGTGCAAACGGATGTCTAACAACCCCTTTGTAAGCGTCTATTATAAATCTTACATGCAGACATTATCGAGTATCACTGCGATTCAAAAAAGACACAATTTGAGCTGGATTCAGTGGTCGTACAAAGGCTTTGTGAGAAATGTGGTTACAACAATCCCAGCCACAAGTATCGGTTTATTAGTATTTGAAATCAGCAGAACCAAACTCAGTGATCGAATTGATCAGATGGCACTCGCACCATAAAAAGCTTACTGTCTTCATCTTTTATCCCATAATTTCCTCGTGCATTTTTTATCTAGTGAACTTGTTATACGATTCTGCTCGACTCTGTTGCTTTTTACCTTCTCTACTCTGGATCTTCCAGAGTTACGTTGTTTGCAATCCTCTTCTGTTTTTAGTAATGACTATATTATGCTTTATATAACGATCTCAAGCCACTCTCTCTCATCTTGTAAAGTCCTCACTAGACCGGTCGAGGCCTGGAAAAAAGCAAAACTTTGAGCCAGAAAAAATTGTAGTAAATAATAGATACACGATATATGTCCGAGCAACATACAATGAATGAAGTCTATTATAAAACGTCCATATTTATACCAATATATTTTTGAGGCTCTAAAATCGAGAGACAATTGTATCAATATGTCATTGGCTAGTTTTATCAAAGAAAGCAAATCCGCTTTCGTGATGTTTTTGAGCCAAACCGCTGTAGATTTAAAATGTCAGTTGGTTCTTGGAAATCAATCTGGGGACATGGACTCGGTAGTCTCCTCGATACTATATGCATATTACTCGTCTCTTTCGACCACCTCAAAGGATCACTTTACCGCAGTACCAATCATCAATTTCCATAAAGACGAGTTGAAGTACCGCAAGGATATTCTCCATGTGTTGCAAAATCTGAACATCAATATTGACGATCTTTGCTACCTTGAAGATGTCGCCTCGCTTTCAGCCAAGAAAGACAAATTGCTGGGTTTACTAGAGTTGGTTATTGTAGACCATAATCTGCTTGATTCAAACATCGAAAAATTGCTCTCAGGTGTGAGAGTAACTGGAATAATTGACCATCATAACGATGAAGAAAAGTTCAAGGATGCAAGCCCACGAATTATTCGCCCATGCGGTTCTTGTTCATCGTTGGTTTCGGGCTACTGGATGGACAAAATACCGGTGGAAAAGCTTGATTGGAATGAATTGGTGCAGTTCTCCTTAGCTCCTCTTATATTGGACACCTCAAATATGAAACACAAGGTCACGGAGCAAGATACGGCAATTTACAAAAGATACCTCAAATTGGCTCCTTCATTTTCCGTCCAAGGCGTTGGGAGCAGCAAAATTGAAGACTACTTCAAGTTCTTGTCCTCAGAGAAATACAATCTCTCAGGCTTGACTTTATCAGAAATTATTAAAAAAGACTTCAAAAGATACAGTGTGAATGGCATTGAGGTTGGTATTGGGTCGGTTGGTAAATCAATTGATTGGGTATCCCAAAACTTTTCGGACGTCACCCAAGAACTCACAAAAGAGTTTATCGAGAACGAAAAGCTAGACATTTTGCTCGTAATGACTAATGACCACCAAAAGGGCAAGTTTTCACGTCAATTGTCGATCTTTAAATCACCTAGATCTTCTGAACTCCTCTCAGACTTTCTAATCGGCAAGCTTCTTACGGAAAATGACTTGCAGCTTGAGAAGATAGAGGCATTACCGGGAGCCCAGCTTCCTTTCGTATGCTTTACTCAAAAGAACGTCGCCGCTAGCAGAAAACAGGTGGCTCCTGTTGTCACCAAATCATTGGCCGCGTATCGCAAAGACTAGTACGAGTAGATTTCACAGACATCAGTGGTTTCCCATTTAGACACTGAAAGACTTTTCTGATACATAGATACATAAATACACATCAAGATATATAGTACGTTGATCACCACAAGTTGATGACGGTTCTAAGAACATCTCCATGATGCAAGTCCTCAAAAGCAGCATTGACTTCGTCCAATGGTCTGTGGCCAGTAACGTAACCGTCCAATGGGAACTCGCCGTGCATGTATTTTTCAACAAAGCCAGGCAATTGAGTTCTACCCTTGACACCACCAAAAGCAGAACCCTTCCAGGTTCTACCAGTGACCAATTGGAAAGGTCTAGTGGAGATCTCCTTACCAGCAGCAGCAACACCAATGATAACAGACACACCGTAACCTCTGATACATGACTCCAAAGCATCTCTCATGACATTGACATTTCCTGTACAGTCGAAGGTGTAGTCACAACCACCATCGGTTTTCTCAACGAGGTATTGGACAATGCTCTTGTAACCTTCTGGGAGCTTTGTTGGATTGACAAATTCGGTGGCACCCCATTTCAAAGCACGTTCTTTCTTCTTGTCGTCAACATCAATGGCAATGATCTTCTTGGCCTTTTTGGCGACACAACCTTGGATCACAGCAAGACCAACAGCACCAATGCCGAAAACAGCAACCTGAGCTTCTTCAGACTCGTCAATCTTAGCAATATTGATCACAGAACCGTAACCAGTGGTAACTCCGCAACCCAACAAGCAGATCTTGTCAAATGGAGCAGCTTGGTCCACAGCAACAACAGAAACATCAGCTAAAACTGTGTATTGAGAGAAAGTGGAGCATCCCATGAAATGGTAGAGAGTTTCGCCGTTTTTCTTGGCTTTAAATCTGGAGGTTCCGTCTGGCATGACACCTTTACCCTGAGTGGCTCTGACAGCAGAACACAAGTTGGTCTTTCCACTCTTGCAGAACTTACATTTCTTACACTCAGCAGTGTACAAGGCAATGACATGGTCGCCAACCTTGACGTTTGTCACATCAGGACCGACACTCTCAACAATTCCGGAACCTTCGTGTCCAAGAATGCATGGGAACAATCCTTCAGGGTCGACACCTGAAAGTGTGTAAGCATCGGTGTGGCAGACAGCGTTGTTGACAACCTTTATGCGGACTTCGTGAGCACGTGGAGGCAAAACCTCGACTTCCTCAACAGAGAGTGGCTTTCCAGCTTCCCAAGCAACAGCAGCTTTACAGGTAATCGTCTAGAGCAAACATGAATGTTAGTGTCCCCTGCTGGGTGCATGAAAAGTACTTGTTCTCTGTGGAATACTTACTTTTCCCTCGGTAGACATTTTTAGGTGATTGATTGCAATTGAGTGAAGAATTGGCAAGAACAGATGAATGGTAGCTTAGGTCAATTGAGATCTTAGCAAGTGTACTATCAAGATAGATAAAAAGAGTTTGAAACAGAGAGAAAAGGGAAGAAAAAGAAAGCAAGATATCTGGATTTTCGAAGCCTTTTATCTCCGCCATGATCGAGCCAAAAGAGCAAACCGTGGGCAGAACAGGATTATGGTTCCAGCCGGTTGGAAACAGGTGTGCTATTAGTAATACTGCGGTGTTCACAAACCCCATAGTGATTAGGTAATCGGAAAATCCTCGAAAGTGTGGAAAAAGATAAGTGGGAAATATGAGTGGCATCACACATAACAATCCATGAAAAGCAGGCACTGGCTCGCATTTACATGGTAAGCTTAATTCCGATGCCCAGCCTAAATGGAAAAAAGATTTCCAAAGAAGAATTTTAACGGAGTAAAAACATCAACAACAACACCAATATCTCAGCATCAGGTACTCGGAAGCGGGCCGAGAAAGGGGTCGATTTCTGCATTCGATCGGTGCTGTTTGTTTTATGGTACAGAAGTAAATACATTAGATCGATCTAGTGACGACTTGCAGTTTCTAGGCCTGCCTGCGGGTCTGCCTGCGGGCTCAAAATCAAGGACTCGCTTAGTCTCACTCGAGAGTGTTATCCAAACATCTCAGACATTAAAATAAGGACATAATAATAAATACCTCACACTGTCAGGTGTGTCATTACTAATCACCGCTGGTGATGTTGACAGTGCCAAGTAAAGCGCAGTGCCGAGATTTCAACCCCCGCAACCTCATTTGGGTTCGCGGCTTCTTCGAACTCGGTCCGATACTAGTCCAACCTACAAAAGTTCAATATTGTACAAGACGATGACGGCTAAAGGTTATCTCTAGGGTTTATACATTTGTCTATTAGATAGATTTTCAAAAAACAAAGATTAGAATATTAAACCATTGTAATAAAAGGGTATTTCTTTATTGCTGGATAAGTAAACACTATCGTCAATTAACATTTATAAGCAGACAAGCGTATGAAGAAAATATTAACGAAGACTTATCTGTGAATGAAAGAAAACAAGAAGGTAGTATTAGAATTAGCAGCATGATAAAGAAGGGGATAAAGCATCGATTTTGAGGTAATGTGATTGAGCGTTTTATTTTATTTTTGGTTTTGGTAAGGACATTGCAACAACTAATCAATGACTTAGAAGTTTTGCAAAGCGGCCTTTCTAGCTTTGATAGTCTTGAGGACCTTGATACCAACGACGACCAAGAAAACGACGAAGATGATGCAGAAGACTAAGATGACACCTGGTGGAAGCATTGTGAGAGTATTGAATTGATATTAAAAATCGATTGAGGCTAATGGATTAATATGATTAGAATATCAACAGCAACAATAAACAAAAACAAGAACAAGAGAATAAAACACAGAAACACTAAAATAAATTCATGAATTAAAAAATTGGCAAAACTGCTTGAATTTATATGTTTTTTATTTGTGCTTTGTTCTTCCCCTTCTTGTTGTTCGCTCTTTTCTTACGAGGAATTTCTGTTGTTCTGATTGTGTTTTTCTCGTTTTAGCACCCAAATAAATAAACACCTCTGCTGGTGGTTGAGAGCCCCGTGAGGTTCTTATGTAGATTGCATGCATTGTGCTGCATGAGTATGCGTCGCTCTCTTCATAAGTCAATCTCCGTTGACGAAAACAGGACGTCTTGGTTACTTTTTTCGTTCTTTTTTGCCTGATTGAAGGTTTTCGATTTTAAAATTTAAGTATTATATTGGTCGAATAAAAAAAAATCCCTCGCTCGCTCGAAAAGAATCAGATAGAGAAGGGCGATAATAATAGAAAAAATTTTCATGGAGACTTTTTCAATGAAATTCTTCGACTATATGGGATTATAGTTGGGTGGGTGGATAGACCACAAAATCAAGGTGCTCTCTACAGGCAATTAGGTAGATACGGCAGGTGAGGTGGATATGGTGTGTGATTCTTAGGAGTTACCCCTTGTAACTATTACGATATTTTTTGTGAACAAGCCATGCGTTGACCGTATTCAATGTTTGTTGTGCCCATATTAGCTCTCAAAATTTCTTACATCAATCGTGATCAAGTGTCTTATAAACTCGATACCCCCAATTGAAATAATCCCTTTTCTATCATTTTCGGTCTATCTTTTCGAAATTAATAAGTGCTCAAAATATTTAAAAGTTACATCATGAGCGAATGAGCAAATGAATCATGGATAAGTATTGGGAGTAGTTGCAGCTAATAATGCAGCTAATTACTCAAACCGGACAATTGGATTGGGAAATAAAAAACCTGAAGAATGGCTGGCTAAGGCTGTCTGTCTCTGTCTGGAGACAAAGTATCAATGTGCAGCAAATTCTATGCTAGCTTATCGGAAATCGGCTCACGGGTTTGAGGGGGTGGAATGAATTTTCGTCGTCATTTTCGGGATTAAAACTATATGCATGGCTTACGTAATCTATCTGCTCAAAATGCATCAATCATGTGGTAAGTACCTGAAATGTCTGAGCCCAGGTATTTGGTTCGTCTCTTCGGCCTCGCCTGCCTCCCCTACTGTTTACATATGGATGGAGTTTACTTTTCACAAACGCGCGTACTTTTTGTTTCACTCAACATTGAACACATTCGCGGAACAATTAGCTCTACGCGTTTCCATACTTTGTGATCCAATTCACTGGTAGTATCGACTATTCATGTCAACTTACTATCGTTGTCATCGCATCTCAAGATTATTTTACACCGTCTTCAGTTCAAAGCGTGATGTAATAATTACCGTAGAAAAGCAAAGTGACTACGAGTGTTGGTACCATCACTTCTGATTGTATTACACTATTAAGAGCTTCACCTCAATATTTTATCTTTCGACGTATCGCGCCGTTCTTTGTTTTTGTGTGTTTATTTTGTCTTTCTTAGAGATTGTCAGTTTTCGTTTGCAAAGACGCGACTTCTTTCATGTTATTGTTGCGGTGGTTAGAGGAAAAATCACAAACTTATGTCCCTACGTTAGGTAACGCAACCAGGTAGTGTATTTAAAGGGCATGAAAAAAGAAGTAAAAAAAAACACTACGCCAAACTATATACCGATTATTTTATTTTTTTATCATATAGGGAAATTTTTATTTTCACGCGATTATATATTTTTCTATTTAATTTTTTATAAAAGAGAGACTCCTTCTTCTTAATTTTTCAACTTGCTATTCTTGCTATTCTTTTCGGTTGGTTGTCATCAGGGGGATCTCGAGTTTTGTATGGAACCTCTGACAAAATTGAAACACCCCTCTTCAAAACAATGTCTACCAAAACTGCCATGATGGCTTTAAAAGTCACGTACACCTTCGACGACGATGATAGTCAGGTCTTTCTTTCCAAGTCGACAACGAGCCTTAAAATCAAATATGGGGAAATGGAATTGTATAACAACGAATCAAGATTGATTGGTGTCGTCAAGTTGAAGAACTGCATTGAAAATGTGATGAACTCAAGCCCCGAGTTTTTTTCCAATCTCTCTTCATCTTCCCCTAGCTCCGGGGCTGCGGTTAGTGATTTCAACATCTATGTCTGTGACTATAGTGAAATTGATACGCCGTTGGTTTCTCATGGTCTCCTCTCTCAGCTTGTTAATAACGACTTTCAAGATTTTGATGATACCAGAAAACTGATATTAATACCGGGAAAGGTTCAAAAAAATTCTCCTTGTTTCAATAGCATTACAAGCCTTAGCAATAACGGCAGTACTAATGCCAATCTAAGATCTAAACAGACTCTTTGTATCAAGTTGAAATTCAAGAGAGTTCTGCCTCTGAAGTCAAATGTACCACCTGCTTCACCGCCTGCAAAGATCCCTGCTTGTGTGACCCCTATCAGCAACACAATTGGTCCAATTCCATCCACAACAGTCATTATAGACAACACAAAAACAACAACACCAAAAAATAAAAGGGCAACTAATTTGAAGCCCGCCCCATTGGCTACGCGTACTTTCTCGCTTCCTGTCAGAAAAAACACTAATGATTACAAAAGTCGAAAATCAGCGATGAAACAGCAGCAACAACAGAAGCAGCAGCAGCAGCGAGACTATGAGACGTGTTCGATAAAAAAATTGAAAAGAAATTCGCCTTTATGTCAAAGCTTTTCAACCTTTGCTGACCTTTCCTATATCAACCAGTCCATGATTCTTAACGACATTGGGAAAAGAGCTGGGGCTGCAAAAAATGTGTCACCTGTTAAGCCCTTATCAATCAAAACTGCAACTGGGAGTATTAAGAAAAGTAATAGAAACTATTGGGCCATAAAAAACGGGCACAAAAACTACGAAGATAACAAAGAAAACGTACCCCCTTTTTCCAATTATACTAGTACAGAAAAAGAGTTTGACTATTCTTCTTCATCAGACAACTCGACGCTGTCAATGATGAAAACCAACGACGAAAGCATGATAACAAATACCACTGTGGCTTCCAGTAGCTCATCGCAGGCAAAAACACATGAGAACAAGATAAATCATCAAGATATTCAGAACTTTTTAAATCAGGACAGTATTGAAGACTTGTTGAATTTCAACCCCTATTCTTTTCTCGAAGATAATGGTCACGACACGCTCGAAAACTTCTCTAGGCAGGTGATGGCAGCTGCTAACCCGGGTATCCGCGCCGATGACTCAATGGGAATGGACACAACCGATGCCGACAACCTCCAGTTCCTGCTGTCACCAAATCTTAACTCAAACCATGATATTGACGAAGAAGACGATAATGTATACGAATCCAATAACGAAACCACGCCCAAAGATTCCGACACTGTGTTGACCCCTATTCTAGAGACACTGGTGGTTGAGAGTCCGGAAACATCACAGTCGGCATCTCACCCTGAGAAGCACGTTTTCAAGCAAAACGCTATTCATAACTCTATTCTGTCATCTCCGTTCAAGATTTACGATTAATAAACACCATTTCACGATACTTTCTTTTCTTCTGAAATATTCGCTTGCGCTATCTGTAAGCCGAAGTAGATTTTTTTTCTTTCGATTGCACCACTATGAAACGAGTCACGAAAAAGTATTATCTAGCTGCATATTGCGATGCCGCATGTCAATGCATTTTCATGTATGTTGAGATTTATACATGCACTTTTAGTCCTCATTTTCGACAGGTCAATTTTTACATGACCCTTACAAGAGTGTCATTCATTCTTTGCAGGTCCTTCAATCCTCATACATTAATAACGAAACCCACAAGCTGTTACAAGTTGATGTTTCTTCTCATATTTTCATTCTCATTAAGCAATTTTTTCTTTTTTTTTATTTCCAGCTTATTCAGCCTGATAATTTGACATACTGTTTCAAAAAATCAAGCAGAAACATACCTCAAAAATGGATAGCTAAAATGAGAGGTTAGAAAATAAAGCAAAAAAGGGACTAGTAACAATCACGCTGTTATTACATTGTAACGATTTGCAGAACTACAATATACACTGACATGTACACTTTTGAATAATGTTAATATTGCGAACATACAGTAAAATGAAGTGTACCCTGTGATTGGCTCCCCAAAAATTACACGTGATAGTTACTGTTTTTTTATTTATATTTTTCCCGAAATGGAACATTATTTACTTGCAAAGGTGAAAGCAGCCATGAGAACGGAGTGAAAAACCTCAGTCTTAACAATTTAAAACCGAAGACAAGAAAATTGGATTGTCGATTTCTTATTTATTTTTGTTTATTTCCTTGATTATTTATTTGTGAATCAGTATTTATTATTTTATTTTTTTTTATTTTTAATTTTTTCTATTTTAACCGATTTTCATTACTTTTGATAGTTATTCTCTTCATTTCCCGGATTTGGTCTGAGTGAAGCACAACATATAGTGATCAATAACCACTGTATCAAGTAACAGAATATTTTGACAACCTATCAATAATGAGTTTAAAACAATTAAAGAAGGCTAGTTTGCAAGAACTCGCATTTGATCTCGGGTTAACGTACGCATTTTTCGATTTTTAATTTTGTTTACCACCAAATTGGAATACTTACTAACCTGGAGATGCAACGAATATCTAAACATCTTGACTATATTGAGTACGTTCTTCATACTCTTCCTCGAGTTCTCTTCTCACACTGAGTATAAGTGAAACAGGTCACCTGCGACGTTAGTTACCCTTTGAAATAGTGCGTGGAAAGTGAACAGTAAATCAGGTCAGAGATCTTTTTTTGTGCACTTATGTAGCAACTACATGCACTGCATGGTGAACGGGAAAAGTAATAGCCCTTACCTATGCAAAATGAAATTCATCACAAGAAGCGCCAGGGAGTGTTAAGCTATTTGCTATAGCTTTTCAATAAGAAAGTTATGGCAGTTTGTATAGTATGACAGTAGAAGAACGTATTCAATTGGTCAAAAAGTTTATATATTCATTATTGCATCATTATTATAGTGTTGATGGAACAAAAGCCGCCCTTGAAGACAAGATCAACCACCACTTCGACACTCACCCTGATTTGGAATATGTGCAGAAGTACAACAAGTTTTTTGTCTTCCGTCAAAAGTCCTCACCAGTTAAGAAACCAGCCACTATCCACTCTGCCAGCGGGACTCCAACAAAGTCAGTGATTTCAACCCCTAATAAGTCTTTCAAGTTGGAGAGAACCTTCAAGACAGGGAGCTCACCGGTTCAAGCGGATTCTGAGGAAGATCTGGACGATGAAACCAATTCCGAGGCCGAAGAAGAGGAGAATGATGAGTCAGATGAGGAAGCTGAAAAGGAAACCGTTCAAGAATCTGGGGAAAACATCCACGAGCTCCACGAAGACTCAGAAGAGGTAGAAGAATTGGAGGAAGAGGTAGATGATGATGTCGACGTAGAAGAAGTAGACGATGAAGAGGAAGAACTGGTGCCTTTGTTCTCAAAAGCTAAAGAGTCAGCAGCCAGATATTATGAAGAGGCCGTAGAAAAAACAGTTGCTCAGTATCACAGTACCTCTGAATTCATTTCAAGCACGAATGACAGCTTGAAAACTTTCTTGAGTTCCCCAAAAACCATTTACGATTTTGAGCTTGGGATTGAGTTTTTGTGCCTTGTGAACAGAAATATATCCAGAACCACAGTGGGGCACTACATTTCATCAGAGGTGATTGATTATGTTCCTGAGACGGTCGTTAATTTCCCGGCGTTCAACTTTGCAGAGTTTGTATCCAGAGACTTCATCAAACTCTTCAGCTTCTGGTCAGCAATCTCGTTCTTTTTGCCATTGATCTCGAGTTACTACGTGAATTTCAATTCAAGAGGTGAGACGTACGATGCTTTCACCTTCTATCTCGCGAAGGGTTTGTTGTTTATTCTTTTCAACGGAAAGACTGTTAGCTTCAGTGATGTCAGAAACGACTCTGAGGTAAGCGCGTCCAAAGCAGGATTCCCACTTTCGGTGACCTCTTACCAGATCTTCAAAGACTACTTGTTTCGGAGCTCGATTCTCTTGAGAAACTCCTTGGGCGATTTGCCTTTCTATGGTATTTCCACTGGTCTTTTCATTTCAATTTATGTTGCTATTACTGCATAATTTTTTTTGACCCAAAGAGACTTCTTGGGCTTACCAGAAAACCATAAGAAAAAACCAACCGAAAAGAATGTACTTTTTTACTCAATATTTCTACCCGTCTCTCTATCTTTCTCACTTTATTTGAAATAACTCCTATCTATTTCTTCTTTTTTCTCTTCTTTCCCTGTTTTCTAGTATAATTTTGTTTTGGATTAGCAATGTTTTATTCTTTATCGTGGCAATTGTTTCCTGTAAGTAATGGCACCCATTTGCGTGGAAAACCCAGTTGTATGGAGATGCATAGGATGCACTCACCGAAATCCGAAAATCGATTCCCAGAGCTCCCTAAGAACATAATCTCTGCACTGTGTAGAAAATTAAGACACCCGTCAAGCTACAAGCATATCCCATATGCCATATGGCAGCTGTAGTAATATCGGTGGCACTGGAACTGAAAATCTACGGGCGTATAGCAGCACTTGGCAAAGTAAAGTTACTTTGTTTCTTTATTTGTAATAGAATGTCGATAAATTTAATAGGAGGTGATTGAAATAGGAATCACCGTCGTACTAAATAGATAAGTGAAAAAAAAGTAAAGATGAATATAAGAATAATATAACTGTAACTGTAAACAAAGGCAGAAAAAAAGAGACAGGCAGAAACACAACAGACTTGAACTCAAAGTGACCAGTGGAATATAAATACCAATCGGTTTCTCGCAAACCAGAGAAAAGTTGTCAGATCGCAGAAGTATCTGCTAACGGGGCTGTTTGTTCTCTTTCTTTCCTCTTTGTTTATTTCTCATGTCTTTTCATTTGTATATTATATATTTATAACAATAACAATGATACTATAGATATATTAAACTTATGAGGCTGGAGCTTCCTTGAAAGAGATAGCAGCTTCTTCACCCATGGCAGAGATGATGGTGACCATCAAGTCCTTACCTTCCTCGAAAGCTTCAGTGATCTTCTCACCCAATTCGCCCTCTGGGACCTTGACGTCATCCTTGGTGTCACCATCTGGAGTCATCAAAGACAAGAAGTCATCGTCAATGTCAATCAATTGGTATTCGTTTCTCTTGACAAATGGGACTTCCATATTGTGGGTAGATGGAGACAAGTCTTCCAACTTCTTGTTAGTGAAGATATCTATAGCAACCAAGTGGACCTTGGCGTGACCGTGCTTACCGGTCTTGGAGGTAGACATGTCAACAATCTTACATGGTCTGTTCTTGATGACAACGAAACCGTTCTTTCTCAAAGCAGAACATTGCAATGGGTAAGTAAGGGAGGAACCGGCATCGGCTTGTTCAAAAACGTGCTAAAAGAAAAGTTAGTTAAGGAACTTATGGTTATGGCAGCCATGTCTTTCGAATTCAATTTGGAGGAGCATTGACCCAAGGGCAGGAATCGGGGAAAAAATAGTGGGAAAAATTGGTGAGGAAAAATTTTTTCCATCCTATTTTTTCGCCTCAATACTTTGTAAGAAAAAAAGACTAAGGGGGAGGTTGGGAATCGTGGGATGAATATGAGTGGACATTGATCTGGTGGGAATCCTAGCGAAGACCACGACTCAGCACATATTTGCAATAAAGTCAAGCTGATACACGTCCCATAGTTCAGCCAAAAACATTTAGAAGAACCAATCTAGGCAGCACGGTTGCGTTTAATCGTGCGATCAAACATACCGATAAACTGCCGCCACAAACCAAGGGCTACAAACCCTAGGTACGGATGCCAGCAAGCAAACCGTAGAGTAAACCATTCTGGCACCGAGTGTCTAGCAACTTCTTATCCCGACAAACATTGATGGCAGACCTTTCCGACCGCTAAGTCGACAAAAATGAAGATCCTCTGCCTAGACAGATCTTTTGACATGGTGCCCGGAGGCGGCGATATCGATTCTCGAGCGAGATCCCCATCCAAAAAGAAAAGACAAAAAGAACTTGGTACTTACATCTTCTTCAGCGGACATAGTGATTAGTAGGATAAAGCTTTAGTTATGATAACGGTCAATAGTGTTAAAGCGAATTGTTAATTGGCAATGACGATTGATGGTGGTTGTTCAAGAGGAAAGAGAAAAGAGGTAAAGAAATCGAAATAAACAACTAGAAGTTTCAAAAAATTTTTTATTTTTTATTTTTTTGTTCTGTATTTCAACATTAATTCCAAATGGTGTTCGTCGCTAGTGCTTGATCCTCGCTCGCTCCATGTTGATCGAAAAATTTTTTTTTGTTTTCCTGAATTAATGGGATCTCCCACACGGGGAAAATATACTTTTTTTTCTAAACGACGTCTGTTTGGGATCAGAGTTAAAAAAGCAGAGACACTGCTGTTTGCTTGCAACACCCATACACCAAACACTTGTTTGTAAACCAGGGTAATCACAGGCATGTGATGGTCACATAGATTACTCGTGACTTTGTCTGCCTATAAGCTGGCGATTGCTAGCCTATGTAAAGATACGCCATACAGAGAGATGGTGCAAGGCGTGGCTGTTGCCATGGCTTGTGATCCATTGTTGGACCTTCGAGTGGCAAGAGAACTACATGAGTTTCTCTCACCTATCGTAAGTTACTTACTTTCTGGGTCGTATAGTGATAATTTCAGCGAGATGATTTAGCTGCTTTTCATTTGAGACAATCCCCCCACATGATTCGTGGTATTTTTGATCTCTGTTGACCTTGGCTGGCTCGAAAGGTATTTACCCAATAGGCAAAGTCAGACTTCTTTTTTTGCTTTTACTACGGCTGTATTTCCGCACTCCTTGTAGGTATCTTTTTGCTTCACTATAACTGTAATTCGCTCTTCTTGCTTCACTACAACAGTACTTTCGCACTTCATATACCATGTAAACGTGTGTATTGATCATCAAATAAGCATATATAATCGCGAGTGGCTTAACCCTTCTTAGGCCTACCAGCCTTTTCCCTTTCCAAGAAGTGTCAAATCATGTTCCAATTCACTCGACTCTAGTCCCTCCAAAGAAGGGGCCTTTTTCACCCGAGGGCCCCCTGCAAATCCACTATGGCCATGGCCATCCGTACCCTTACCCCCGCTATTATTCATAGCTGACTTGCCAGCAGATCCTCTTCCCTTTTTTCCGCCCGCGGGTAAGGCTACAGACAGACTGGACTCATTTCCACTAGTACGCGCCTCAGAGCCACTATCGTAGGCACTTGTGTATGTAGCGTAGCTGTTTTGACGAGCCGACATCATCCGACGCTGCTCTTGACGCGATTTCATCCCTTTGTATTTGGAAAGTGACTCGGTGCTGCTCTGAACAAATCTCTTTAGATTAAACGCATTGCCACCACTGGCTCCATGATTACCAGAGTTAGAAGAACCGGGGGTATTAGAGTTTATCAGAGATGACGGCTGATCAGTGAATCTCTGTTCAAACCTTCTTGCACTAGTTCCTGCTCCGCTATTTCCAGAGGAATGGCGGTATTGAGAGGCTAAACTCGAGAAATCATTCTCGGAAGTAACAATGAACTCTTCTGCGGTCACAACCGGTGAATAGCCTTCGAACACCCCCATCAAGGATGACTCCTTATTATCGTCGTCCTTTTTGCTGGCGTTATCAGCAGCAGTGTCAGATTCAGGGGCAGATTCCTTAGGCGCAGGAAGATCTTCCTTCATAGGGGTATCTGTATCACTAACGTGAGAGATAGGTGGCATAGTATTGAACCGTCTAAGTTTCCGAGGTGTCTTTTCGTCACCGTAGAGATACAAAGAATCGTCGCCCACAGTGTCGAAGTTGTTGAATGCGGTGGATAATCCACTGTGGTATGCTCTTCGAAGGGCCAGAGTGCCTTCGTGCTTGTCTTCCTCTGTATATTCTCTGTACAGCAAAATATCGTCAGAAAGCCGACTAGAAGTACCTTCAGAACGGCAGCTGGAAGGCGGCTTTTCCGCAGCTATCTCACCGAAAACCTTGTCCAACGTGAAGTCAGTGGCGGCGAGAGCAGCATCTGCAGCGTCTCTGCTTTCTGCATTCTCAGGATCTGCATCTTCGCTGCCGAGTATATTACTATCAACAGAGGCAGCCGCAGCCGCAGTAGCGGATGCGAGAACTGAGAAAGGAGATGGCCTTACTCCGGGCTCGAGTCCAAATTTAGTTAGAAGCTTTTTGGACTCAGAGGAATTTATGTCATATAGAGGATTATCAGCATAGTCGTTGTTCTTGATAACATCCATCTGGAACTGGTAGTAGCTCTCCAAATTATCAAGTTTTGCCATCAAGGTCTTATTTAGATCTTTGTAGATCGAGAGAACATTGTCAACGTAGTCAGACACGTTTCCTCGTTCCGAGAACCGCTTCCAGTGCTTCTCTCTGATAAGCTCGTAGTCCCTAACCTCAAGCAACTTCCAGGACTGGCTATCGTAGTTGCCTTTTGTCTCTGTAGGACGACGCGGATGGGCGGAAGATGACGAAGGTTCCGAACTTTCAGAGATGGAAGTACCGTCATCTGTTATTTTGGATTTTCCATCAGACTTGGAAATATCATCATCTGTTATCTCCATCTCACCCCCTGGCTTCGGTGTGTCTGTTGTTTTTGCTTCGTCGCTAGGAATATCATCTACTATTTTCATTTTCCCCTCAGCCTTGGAACTTACTTTCTTCGATTTCTCCTCGAGAGCAGGCGCATCTTTTGTATCCAAGGCAAATGCAACCTTCTTGCCTGACGTTTTGTCAGAAACACCTGTATCGGCCATTTTCACGTCGGACGCCGCTCCCGACAGATCTCCCACCTTTGAAATCTTATCGCAAGCAGTCGTTTCGCCCGTTTTCAGTATCTCTTCCAAAACATTGCGAAGTTCCTGAATTCTTAATTTGCATTTACCAGCAATGCTATCAGATTCCTCACCACCAGCCTTGCCAGCGGCAGTCTTCGAGTTTTTATCACTGAAGAATCTCTCCAACGAGGCATTCTTTCTGAAGTTGAATTTGTAGTAAAAAGCCTTTATCTCTTTCCACTGCTTTTCCAGGTCAATGAAGTTGAAAAACTTCTCCTTAGACAAAATATACAACTCGTTCGACGCCTCACATACGTCTTTTGTAAGTTTCTTATTTTCCTCACTGGAGGTTGCATTCAAAAGCGTGCTCAAAAGCATCTTCTCTCTGGAAGGATACTTGATGTCCTTTGCTGCACGTTGCGGAGCTTGATCAATAAAGTCTTTAACAGCAACGACCTCCGGGCCGGACAATTGAGGGTGTTGTTTAGCAACCGTCACAACGTTATGGGGGATTCCCAGATACTTTTGGGCGTCGACGGTGGTGGCTTTAGGGCCTCTTTTTCGTCTCTTAGGCTTGACAACTTTTCCCGGTCGCACGATTTTCTCTATGGCAGAAGATGTTGGAGACTTTCGTCTTTTAATCCCCGCTATTTTGGTCTTCGGAACCACATCCTCTAGGGAAAGTTTCGTCACAGCCTTTGGAACAGCAGGCTCAGCTTTCAGTTCAGTGTGGAGTAAATGCGAAAGTTTTGTGAGTCTTTTACCGGCTGTTGTTTGTCCCAAGCTCTTGCTTGGTTCACTACTCGCCATGAAATTGCCCTTGTTTTTGAGAATCTCAGAAAGTTTCATCGCTTTTTTCAAAGGACCTGAACTAGCAGGCACAGGTTGGGGTTGCGGGCGCGATTGCGGTTGAAACCTCAATTGCGAAAGCGGCCGGGGCTGTGGATTTGGTTTGCGTGATGATGATGACAGACCAGTCACCTGATTAGTGAATGTTTGCTGCTGAGCATCCTGAGAATGGGCGGAATTTACGTGCACTGGATACTTAAAGCCGGTGCTATCATTATGCGGATATACAGATGGGCCTTGTGGCGCATACCCAGGTCCTCCGTTGTTGTATCCAGGAAGAAATGAAGAAAGAGGTGGCAATCGCGAGTGTGACCCATTAGTGGTGAAGCCGGGAAAGCTAGATGAGTCACCACCAACGCTCTTCAGGTTCTCGTTGTGAGTACTGTTCATGTTAGCATCACGACCGATATCAGGCATTCCACCAATTTGAGGAAGCAATATCCGGGAACCCTGATTTCCAAAGTTGGTGATAGGTGGTAAGGAAGGCACTTTGCGAGACCCAAATGGGGGAAGCGTAGGTGGAGATGGTTGTTGTTGTTGAAAATGGGGAGGCGGTCCATATCCTCCATGTGCATTGTTGATCTGTTGGTTTGTTAATGTAGTAAAATTGGGCTGGTAAGGTTGATAAGCGCCCGCTTGCTCAGTCTGCAGCTTACTGAAGGCAGCCGCATTATCATTAATGTTACTGTTATTTGGAATTGTATACCCTGGAGGCGGAATTGGAGGGATCAGGTAGGTGGTGGACAGATTATTGTTGCCGTACTGATGGCTGCCTAAAGGGCCAGACGAAGACGCTGCGGACCCTAAAAGAGGGTTCTTATAAATGAAAGGAGTGTTGGCATTGCCGGTATTGATGTTCTTATTGTTTTCCTTGTTGGTGGTGTTATTTAGGTACAGGTAACCGCCTTGATTGTTCATTTCATGAAAGGCTTGGTTTATCTTGATCTCAGTGTCAGCATTGACTGGGTACGGTTGTTGTATGTCTGGTGGGTGAACCGCGTTACTAGGGGCTGCGGATTGAGGGTTATTATTGTCCAAAGGGTTGGAAAAACCAGATTTTTGCGAGGCAGAAAGAGGAGGATGGTTTGGATACATTATTATGCATTTGTATGGAAAAACTTCAACATCCAAAATTCTAGGCTGAAAGGGTTTAAGTGGCACAAACAAGAAAAAGAACACACTAAATACTAAAGGCAAAATCGGCAAGAATAAAGGGCAGATTCGGTATGTGAAAATAGTTGGAGAGAAAACGAATAATTCTCCTGAAATTTTGATAGGGTCTGGAAGTTTTTAACTTGCGATGTGTTCACCTATTTATACTATTATTGCTCTTAAATGTGTGAACCACAGATAATAAAAGGGAACCGTATACTGCTAGAATTCCAGATCAGCTAACAATACAAAGGGCAGCGTAACCAAGCAATCAGAATAGAGAATAAAGAAAAGGAAAGAGAGTATAAAAAGAAAGAGATTCATAAAACAGAAAATAAAATCCAAGGCGAAAACATGAAAAGGTCAAAAACTTTAAAGCGCAGAAACCAAAGTAATTGTGCTCTGAGACATAATTAATTAGTAGCAAAATCAATGTGTGAAAATTATTCAAATTTAGAGCTTCTGAAAGGACTATGTACGGGAAACCCAGCGGATCTGTGAGTTGACACTACGTCAGCTACTCTACGGTACCCGATTTCACGCGTGAGGGGGAGGCTAGGATGCAGGCAGAGTAACAATTAACTAGAACACAGCCAGGAAAAGGATCTCCTCATTTTAGAACTTGTGCTTACGTATTCAGTTTTGAATTGATTGACAAGGGCCCACATGCAAGACTCAGTTTCGAAGCACGGATCCTTACCGATTGGAACAAAAATTTGGGGCAATTGCTTTTTAGGGATAATGCTCCTGAGTTTCCCCCGTCATTGGACGAAGATATACAGATATTGCTTAATGTGTGCCTGGAATCGGATACTTTTTATTGCAGCCGAAAAATCATGGGGAGTAGTGGTACCCATCTTTAGAGTTATCTCAGTAAAGCTTAAAAATGGAGGCCAAAAAAGCGAAGAACAGACCATGTATCTGTTCACACCAAATAGAAAGTGAGAGGAAAAGATTATTAATTTAGCACTCGTTCAAACTTGCCCCAAAGGCGAACATCGGTTTGAAGAAGTCATTTTCACAAACGGAGCCCAGAACAATAGAGAAAAATCTAGCAGTGCGTGACGGTCAATGCTGCTAATCTTTCTCACTTTTTTTTTTCTCGTGTATATTGTTTGCGCCCTTAGGAGAGTATCCCTTCAAGTAATTAAATGCGTGCCAAGTCAATGACCAGAATGTTACGCTCGTAGCAGTACCTAAGCTTACACAATTCGAACCGCACCTTTCTTTTTCTTATACAAAAGTGATGTGATTCGTATTCGATAATAGCAACCTGTTATTTCACGTAATCACACGTAGTTTCCGCTTTCGTACATCTAGATTTTCAGAGTTCCTTTTCTCGCGATTCTCTCTCGAGATAAGAAAACTGAGACAGGCAAAATATCGAAATAAAGATCTGTGACCCATCTGATACAGACATACGGGCTGCATATTTGTGCATAAATGCAATTCATCATGCATAAAAAAGAAACGCCTCTGTGGTGCCCCATGTAAAATTATTGAAAAAGAGCAGTTCTACTTTGATTATATGGTTCAGAGTAACAATTTTTCAGTTGATATGGAGAAATAGGGAAGAAAAGCAATAAAAATCTGGAAATAAAGAAAGAAAAAGGGAAAAGACAGTTAAAAACCGGTTTGAGATTCAAATATAAAATAAATGATTTGGGAAGAGAATGCAGCGGAGTCAAACATCTAGCATGTTCTATCTCTAATGATCTTCTCGATGAAAAACTTGATATACATACGTCTAGTCAAAGAATCGTGGGCAAAAACTCTCAAACGGGTATTGTTTTGATTATGACCCTCAAGCAAAATAAGCAAACAGAAACCCTCAACAATCATAGTTGGTGTGTTGCAAAGCAACTGTGCGGTGGTGGACCACTGCAAAACCGATGCAACAATAATCAAGATAATGACAGCAAAAAATGAGCACAAAACTGCAATTGATGAAGAGAGTTTTTTACCAATGAAAGCACTAGCTCTATAGTCGAAACTTCTTTCCGACTTGGAGATAAGTGGTGATCTTGGCGGAGCAGGGATTTGTAAATTCTCGAAAAACTTATAATCTTCGTCCTCTAACTTCTCAAAATACTCAAATGCATGGTTATAGTATCTGTAATAGCAACATCTTAGAATGAAACCGTCAATGAAACCAACCAATCCCGTGTAGGTTCCAATGATAAGCCACCAGTTACTTGACCATCCCATTGATTGTCCTATGCATAACCAGATGATAAATACCACTGTACTGACCACAAGCCCAACACCACCACCAATGATATGGGCGTAATACTCAATGACTCTTTGACCCCGTGTAAGTTTCATAGCTGGAATTATGTATTGATAATTTGGTTCTGTTTTCTCGGCTTCCGTGGCGAGTATCTTATCTCTGATCATATACTCGATCTCATCATTGACCAACAAGACTAGCGATAGCGACTTCTTCAAATAGTGGTCATGTCTTTGACGCACATTTTGGATGAACATGGATACAAAGGTAATTTCAACAGCTGTTGTGGTATTGATGTATAATTGCCATTCATCACCAAATTTCAAGTTAGGTAAAGCTCCAGTCCCAATCCAGCAGAAAATACCCAGCCAGTAGATAACCACAGTATAGAATGAGCCAAAAACAGCAGCGGCTACATCACTAATTTTGTCAAGAATATTTCCCTGGGCAATTTTGGTAGCCTCACCTCCTAATTCTTTTTTAACTTGATCTTCAATCTTTCTCAATTCTTCAGGGTCAACTTTGGGTAACGAGGCCCTGTTCTGCTCTAGGGATTTTTCATCACAGTCTTCCTCATGATGAAGAACCCCAAAGAAATTACTGAGCATGTTATGGAATGTTATGGTTCTCGAATTCAACTCAGATAAAATTTGAAGCAATTCATAACAGCCGTTTTGTTGTTGTCTCATCAACAATGAGTCGGAAAAGTATGATTGAATCGAGCCAGCATCCTCAATAGCAATTTGCCAAATATCAGGTGCTCCTGTCACCGCACCCCAAATAGCCCAAGCTAGAAGTACCAAACATGTTACGGTAAAACTACCCGTTGTACCTGCCAAGCTAGTGAATTTATCGTATAATCGAGCAAATAGTGACTCTTTTGGTCTGATTTTTTTGTTGGAAATCTCCTCAATAGGAATATTATGAAGCTCTTGATACTCCTTTTCAGTAATTGGGGCAGTTGAGGAAACTGTAGGTGTTGGTTTACCTGGTGATCTAATCCAAGTATTGAATTTAGCTGTCAGCAGGGGTTTTGGGGATGCACAAGGACTGTTTCTATTACTCCCACTGTTATAACCTTCCGAGCAACTACCCAATGACTGGGTCTCCACCTCATGTTCCAAAGCTTTGGTATTTTTCTTTTCAAAATCCATTTTAATGTTTTCTGATTGAATGGAAGCTGTTGATAGTTGTTGATGTTCTTGAATTATTTGTAATTCTGTTTTCTTAATTGATTATTCATTATCAATTTACTCAATAGATTGAACTGATTATCTAGATAATAATTTGCTTTATCAAAAAAATCTATAGGTATTTATACACAAAGTTTTATCTGACCCGATGAATTGGGTGTATCATGGAAGTTATTTATCCACATATAGGAATACACACAGGTGTAGCTCTTCGGCGTATTTAGAGTTCCTTACTGGCCCTTTCCGTGATACCATGTTAGCTTTGAAGACCACTAATATGAAATAAGGTTTGGGTATCTTGAGGCTCAGTGAAAGGAATCGCTGTCGTATGAAAGCCATCAACCGGTTGGCCAATAGAAATCTAAAAGATCAATAAGACACTGAAAGGCCCATATAAGAGACTCACAGAGACAACAGAGGGTGAGCATTAAATTCTTGAAAGGCAAAGGGTTCAAGACAATGGAAAGTACGGGTGATACTGGTTGGATGATGTTCAATAAGCCCTATTCAGATGGCTATAGGACTACTCTCTGAGCCATGAAGATGCATGGAATATTTGCTCGTTATGAAATCTTAATTTGACACTTTCGAATGTATTGTATCACTGCAATCAATAATGGGAGACAGAAGCAAGCTAATGGCCGCATAATCTATATTTAGTTTCCGTTTCAATCTCAACTCATCACCGATTTGTCCTATAACATTTCCACCAAATTCAAGACACATAGGAGGTAGAGTGGATTCATTATCCCCAGCATTTCCTTGAAGTGAAACTCGCAAAAAATTTCATTTAGGCACTAATTGCAGATCAGAATGAGTCTTGGCGAAAAACAACAGCATGTATAATGTCAAAGTCCGTTAAATGGTTTTGGTCTCAGTTCTATCATTCTGCCTTTCATCATCACCCCGTTAAATCTTGATTATACCGAAAAAGATTATACAAGAGCACTTAAACATCTGATCAAGCTGCTCTACCGTTTTTTTTTGCGGTATCCTCCCTTGTTACGATTGCGCGTAGCGTAGGGAATATTTGCTCGTGCTGATTATTGTAATAAGCTAATGACATAGAGGATAAGCACAACTGGTAATGACGCACTATGCCGAACGAGACAATGATTCCCGAAGATAATCATCAAAGTTTCAGTTATTTGCTCATCACAACCATCATCAAGACAGTGGGTAATGTGAGGCGTTAGGAGAACTTCCTGGGAAATATATGCTCATAGAGTTCACCCTCCCAAATGACTAAAAACACGCTATAGTGAAAATGGCTGGACTGATAAATTTGGTAGCTCACAGCCTTCTTCTTCGTTAATGTTTCCTCCCTGTGCCTTACAGGCGTATTAAATATCCATGTCAGCTGCTCATTAGTGAAAATGGTTGTTTACCAATGATAGACGGTGGGAATATCTCATCATGCATCATGCGAGTTCTGGTCTCACAAAATCAGCCGCTCGAAAAAAGATTGACCGTATTCCTATACAAGAAAAATGAAAAATTGCCTCATAACCACTCTGAATGACACTAATGATGGAAAGAGCGTCGAATTACCGACAATTCAAAGATCAGTAGCTGATCTGATTGACCATTGTTTGGCAGAAACTGTAACGCTGCAAACATCTACTCAAAATAGTGCTTAGAGTCTTGATTTTAATGACTTGCATGGTGAGATTATCTCTCGGATAGTCGCGGTTGAATGGCTCCACTACACCTTTACCGGGGAGCTTTTACATTCTGGAACAATTGGCATTTCAAACTGATCTGCTCATATATGCTATAAAGGCATACGACATAGGTCTATCATATGCAGAGGTTAAGCTGGGCTTTTGAAGTACCCCGTTATCGACCTTCCTGTTTACTCCGAAGTCGGCACTAAAAAAGATCATCTAGCTAACATGCTTGCCCGTTCAGCTCACAAACTCAATTTTCCCTCCAATGAGTTTTCTATATGACGATGTAGAATTGTGGTTCTATTCAATAAGATAATACGGTTGCCAAATCATGAGAGTAGTTCAATTTGGAAATTGGCCATTGATATCTCAATGGCGGCATCAAACTCAGACGCTGAGTGAGTACTGAGCTATGCGGAGCTGAAAAGGTAATTTGAAACACCAGAGACCTACAAGGAATTACTCAACTGAATACAAGTGTTTGAGAGTCGATTATACTAGTATAGCTCAGTCGATGCCGCTACATTTAAATATGGTTAATATAGCAGGATCCCTCGAAGTAAGCCCTTAATGGAAATTCTTGTTTGACCCATGTTGAAGGCGGAAAAATCCTCTTGCAGACAAAGTTTTTTCGCAGTTTAGTTGTTTCGTTTTTTGTATCTAACACAGGAAAACCAGAAATGTGTTTGAGTAATCAATCCTTTTGTTTTTTATTCTATTGAATTGAGAAGAACGATACTGACTTGAGTGAGTGACATTCAGTAGTTCTTTGCTTGTCATATTTTGTTGCTTGATTTATTGGGCTAAACCAATATTCCAAAACGCGAACCAAAGGGTGCTCTTTTCAAGTTCAATAAACCCAGTAGTTGGATATGAAAGAGCGCGTCAGTGGAACGGCATGATAGGTCTGGGATTCCAAAACGAGTGTCGCTACCTATTTCTCTTCTGCTGAGCGACTAAAACCAATATTCCGATGCGATTATTTTACTTTCTTGCTACTACGTTCTGGAGTCGTTCAAATGTAAACTCATTGAAAGAAGGTGTAATTCCTGTAAAGAATAGAAATGCAGCAGTTTAACTGCACTCACAGACTATTATAAATGGAGCCCGTGTTTTGTTGCTCTGTTGTCCTTCTTTTCAGGAACGGTATGACAAGCAATAACATAGTTTGGCTTAGCTTCATTTCGGTATCTAGTTATCGTTGCACCTTACCTTACTGTACATCATGATATAGTGGAGTTATCCTTCTTTAGGGCTCTGAGAACTCCATGACATGTTCTAAGTTCTCGAACCTCATTCTAACCCCAATTGCGCTGGGAGAAAGCTCACGCATTTGTGGTAAACCAAGCATGTCAAAGCAGGAGAGGTGTAAGCGGACTCAGAAAATCAATATGCGGGCGATGCATATTTTTTCCGGCTAACTATAAGGAACCCGCCCAACAGTAATAACATCATAGTGGTACTGATGTTTGGGTCCTCATACTAACTCCATTTTCACGAATTCTCCTGTATTACAGGATTGCATTGGAAAAGATGCACTCAAAGCGTCCAAATATGGAGCATTATTTTGGAGGGGGAAGTAATCTGAAGCAATAAATATAAACGGATTCCCTGCAACGTTCATTTCGCCAAAATATATCGGATACTTCATATCGATATGTCGTCAAGTTTGACCAAACTTCAATTCTATACATTAATCAACGAATAAGTTTATTCAGTGCCTTCCCCTCATTCATAGAATAATAGACTTTAAGTGGAAGACAAATGAATAGCAGTCACACGGTAGCTCAAATCTTATAGATAATCACAAAAACATAGAAACATTGGCCGTATTCATATCAAACGCACATATATACAATAATGACTTATGAGAGTACAGTGATATTTGGGGCAGATCTCGAAAGAGTAGCCACCGAAGATCAAGTGGTGTACATCAAAGGTCATTACATCATGAATATAGATAAAGAAGACTATTCAGAGTGTGACACAGACTCAGAAACACTAGAAAAAAGAAAAAGACAGAAAGTGGAAGAATATGCCGAGAAATACAACATCAATGAAAAGAAGCTCCTGAGAAAGGTGCACTTGTATGTGCTTGTTCCATTTTGCATGGTTTCATTCATCCACTATATGACTCGTTTTGCGATTGCAGTGGGCGCACAAGCGGGGATGAAAGACAGTCTTCACTTAAAAGATGATGACTACAGCGTCGCTTCCTCCGTATTTTTCATACCATATGTTATTTTTGAGCTTCTTTCAAATCTCCTTCTCAAGTACATTCGTCCGCATTACTTTATGAGTTTTTATTTGCTTATGTTGGGTGCCACAATCATCTGCAATGGCTTCGTTACAAACTTATCTGGATTGATAGCTTGCAGAGTTTTCTCCGGGATATTCCAGTCCAACTCCTCAGCACTTTACTATATCCTTGCAAACTACTTCTCAAACTATGAGGCTCAGAAAGTTTTCACCGCATATTACTCTGTCGGGAGTATTGGTGGCGTGGTTTCGTTCAGCTTGGTTCATGCGGTGAAAAATGTCACATTCATGGAATCATGGAGAGTGATTTTCCTTGTTGAGGGAATTTTCACCGTCTGTATGGCCGTCGTCCTTTTCTTCTTCATTCCTGACTTTCCTGAAGGAGCTAGATTCCTTGACGACGACGAAACCCTTTTTCTTGTCAAAAAACTTGAGGTGTACTCAGGAAAATCCGGCTTCCAGCTCAAGATGAGCTACAAGGATATCTTGAAAGTAGCCAAAGAACCTTTGCTTTGGTGGGGGTCTTTGATCTATTTTGGGATTTTAAGTTGCTCTTATGGTTATGCATATTTTGAACCTGGCATAGTTCGAAACTTCTCAAACGAAATAAAGACCTCCAATGTTCCCGAAATGCTTCTTGAGGCAATCCCGTTCATCGTTGCATTCTTCCTATCGAATTCCGTTGCATATGTGTCTGACAAGCTCAAAATGAGGTCTCCATTTGCTCTCACATTTGTTGTGCTTGCGTTGATAGGCCTTGGGTTGATAGTGTCCTTTCCAGACAGTCCTACTCAGCAATATTATGGTTGCTGTCTAACAATTGTGGGATTATCATGTACGGTGCCTATAATTGTGTGCTGGGTGGCACTAAACTTCGGCGGTCATCTCCGGAAAAACGTCGGAACTGCGTTCCTTGTTTCCTTCGCAAGCAGTTCAGGCATCTTCTCAACATACTTGTTTTTGGACAGCGAGGCTCCAAAATACACGGCGGGAGTGTGGACTAACTTTGGGTTCTTGTGCTTCTCGTTGATATGCATGACAATCTATGTGTTCCTCATATGGAGAGAGAACAGAAAAAAGACCTATGCTTCTTACCGAGAAATGTTTCACCAGTTGCCTCTCAGAGAAAAGACTCTTCTAGGTGACAAAAGTCCCTCCTTCAGATACCTATACTGATTTTCCAATCTTTAATTCAACTCCATCTTTCGCTTCAATCCATACACCCCCTTCGTCATCTAGATTTTTCAGGGAAGTTTTTCAACTCCGCCAATGTGTTTCCATAGTTCATTTTATCGTTCAGTTTTTTGTCACGTTCATTTCGTTTACTTACATACCATACATTTACAATATATAATAGAATCGCTAGAGCTTGATCATCATCCATCCGGTACTGTAATTACAGTTTTACAAGGAAGCATAATTCAACATCAAAAGAATCAACCACACAAAAAAGTTATTTGGTTGACGTGAATATTGAAAACAAAAAACTAAGTTGAAAAGTTAACTAGAAGAAAAAGCGTAAAAGAAAGCCCAAACCATAAACATAACATAACTAATTAGAAAAGCAAACAAAAAGGGGGTGAGACGGGGAAAGGAAGAGACAAAAGAAAACTACACACGAATTGGGTGTTGACAAGAAAGAACATGATAGCAAAAGCAAAGTAAATGGATAGATAGTACATCACCTAGACCATACGACTGACGGAATCCCTCGTATGCTCGTCAGCGACAGAAGTTGTGCTGTTGTTTTCGTATGGAGTACTGGCAGGTGCAATTGCACCTGCCGGGACTGAGGATTCACTCGTGGTAGCAGGAATTGTAGGATCAGGGATCTCAGTATTCAGAGCGTGAGCGGATTCCTCATTGATGGCAGTTGCCGAGGACAGATTCGATGCCTGGCCAGACTCATTACTGAGAGACACGCGAGAGCCATCAGAAGCAGGACTATTGGCACCAGTAGCAAGGCTATCGTCATTATTAGCATCAGTTTCGTCAGTATTACTGTTTCCCTCTGCAGCTTCTTCTCTCTCTCTTAGCTGATTGAACTGAGACACAACAATGCTGTCAATGAGATCCTGCTTTTTGACGCCCATGAGTCTCCAGAAAAGCCTGTAACGGAATCCGTAGTACTCCGCATTGACTTTCTGCACTGCTATTTCCTCCAATTCTGGATGCAAACGGAGAGCCTCGCTTGCACGCACAGACAACGGACGAAGCGTGTTCAAATACTCGCGATAGGCCAGGACATCCGTTGGAACAGCGTCGTCACTTCCCGTAGAGTCACCAGCACCAGCACCACGCATTCCAATAGTGGCAGAAGCCGTCCCATTGCCGTTATTTCTCATGTAGAGGCTGAATATTCCCAAGTCTGTGATATGGTTTCTCCGGTCGCTAAGCACACGTTCTGCTTCCCGGAGCTGGCGCACCTCCTCCTCCGACATCAAGTCAAACCGTCCGTTGCTGTTGTCAGGGGATTCGTTGGTGCTGTCGCCTGCCATTCCAATATTGGTGAGTCTGTTTTTGAGGTAGTAGTCTCTCTTGCAGAGAGGACAGCATGCTTTTCTGTTGATCAACCAAGGATCCACACATTCCTTGTGGAAAACATGGCCACAGATCAACCCTCTGACGACGTCCTCGTCCCCAAACTCATCAATACAGATAGCACAGCTTCCGGAGGTGTAGTGAGGGCCCTCCACCTCTTTGGGAGGGTCGTGGATGGATCTGGTGGTGGCAACTGTGTGAACCGACTGGATTTCGTCGTTTGGAATGGAACGACGCACCGAATGATGCGTGGCTTCTGTCTGGGCGGTGTGCACGGAAGCGGCAGCCCCAGTATGGACGGAAGCGGCGTCGGTATGGACGGAAGAAGCGCTGGTATGCTCGGAGGCGGCCTCGGTATGCACATCATTCTGATCCGAAATGGCTTCGGTGTGCTCCGGGGACGATTCATAGCCCTCGGTGTCAGCAGCAGCTTCTGTCTTGCTTGGAGTGAGCTCTGCATCATCGCCGGTTGCTGTCTTCATTTCCTGGGAGTCCTGGTCCGAGTACTTGATCTGTGTGTGGATATCTCTCTCATACGCGTCTCTTTCGGCACCCCCATTCAACCAGTTGATGTATGTGCGCTCCGGGAACAAATAGTCCACCTCCTCCTGAGTAAGCCTGAATTTCTTGGAGAATCTGATAGGGTTGACGCGCTGGACAGGAACTGGGGCAATACGAGGGTCGAACATGGATCCTGGCGAGATATAGTGATTGAGAAGGATGTTGTCCGAGATTCCACGAAGATCTGGGGAGGCCGAGGCCGAGAACAAGAGGCCCATTCTTGAGCGGACAAAGTAGCGGAATAGGAAGAAAACAAACAAAATAGCGATTAGAATACCAACTATGATGGCAAGGTAGAAGAGCGCCTGCGAAGGCTTGTTGCTGTTCCATTCAGATGGCGCAGCGGCTTCGCTGTTGGTGTGTGAGGGAAGCCCGCCATTGGTGGCCGTAGCTCCCCCGGTCTGGAGAAACGCCGTCATGGTTGAGGTGGCCATGGTAAAGCGTGCGGAGTATTAGGAAGCCTGTGCGGCTGGGTTGGAAAGAGTTTGTGGGTCAAAGCAATTTTGGCTTTGCTATGAGAATGACTCGTAATATAGAAGTCTCTTTGTATTGGCGGTGAGCAAGGGTACGTCTGCTTAGTTGATGGATTGAGGGAAACACAGCATCCACACAGGAAAGTATACAAATCTCGGCAAGCACGAGTTAAAAGTGAGAAAAACGCGCAGCAAAACCGATGGTCTTTATTCAATATCGCCAGTGATGAAATATGTTTGAGCTGATGATTTAATTTTGTCTGATATTTTTAGTTTCCCAGTTTTCCAGCTGCGTCTGGATTTCCTTCAGCAATTAATTAGGGCTTGCTTTTACAAGGCAGGAAAAAATCCTGTTTTCCCGCTTCTAAAACAAGCGCAGGTCTTCAACCAGCCCAGCCAGAATTGGTTTTTCTTTTAGGCAGACGGGCAACAAAGGCAACGAACAAGGGAAGCACTACAGGAAAGGAAGACTCTCCCGGGCGGGCCCGGGGACGCACGGGGGCGTTCGGCGTTCGGACGGGGCTGCTTATCAGCGGGCCTGGGAAGGGTCATCTACAGGGGTTTGCACCGCCTTGTCAGAAAAGCAGAACCAAATAATGGATTGATAGCTGAAAGAGATCAGCAGTCCGATAAGAACAAAGGAGAGTAACCAATCTACACAGAATGAAACAAAAAAAAAAGAAAGAAAGGAATGCCAATCACACCACATTTGGGGTTCGACAACCGCGTCCCACCACTTGGCATAGACAATGTAAATAATCAGGACTCCAACACTGACAAATCGATGCTGCTTAGCCTCCAAAGAATCAACATGAAGGCGGTTCTGTGCGGCCTGAACTGGTCGGCGATGTAGTTCATATACTGCTCGTTGAAAGGCTCCCAGTCGCGGCGGGGTGCCTTTTTCCCGCCAGGCGTGGCCACCTTCCATTTGGACTTTACTTTGGGGTCTAAGACCACCTGTTTGAGCATATTGTCGTGCAAATTGGGCCTAGCCTTAATATAGCGATAAAACCCCCTAGCAACCCCTAAATCGTCAGCAGCAAATACGTCCATCCGCCTGAGCCCAAAAGCAAGAAACATCTTTGCAGACCATTCGCCAATCCCTTTGAACTCCACAAGCCGGGAAATAATCTCTTCGTTTGTTCCGGTTGTAAACACCTGGGCCAATTCGTCCCCGTTGTCAATAAACCCTTGGGCCACTCCCTTGATATACTCCACTTTTCGTCCCAGCAAGCCTGCCCTGCGGAGGGTCTCCTCTGGGGCTACTACGAAAAAATACGGGGGCGGAAAATCGTCCCCGCTCTCCTTGTAGGCCTTATGCACTTTTGACTGAATTGACTTAGCAGCAGCCCCAGACACCTGCTGGGCTATCAATCCCCGACATAGCGCCTGGAAATAGTACTGAAGCATGATGGCCCTGCCCTCTGCGGCAGGCGTTGCGTTTTTTGCCATGTTCTGATAGAAACGGAGGTCCTTCTCCTCCTTGTTGGTGGTAAACATAGGAAACCCGCTCTGCAACACCGTGGATAGCAACGTGTTGTCCTTCTGCAATATTTTGGTCACACCCTCAATGAACTGTGGCTCATGGCTGCTGATGAACCGGTTGCTCAAGATGATGTCGCTGAATTGGTTGTCAAGCGTTGCTATGTCGTACACTGCTTTAAATGGTGCAGCAGCTTTTTTCTTTGTGGGAGCCCGCTTTTTTTTGGCCTTGAGTGGAGTAACTACGTGGGCGATAGTCGTGACCTTGACTGCTGCTGGCGCCACCGCCTTCAGAGACATAGACCGAGTGATTCTCGCTGACATTTTTCTGCTGTGTTCTGTTTCCGTAGTGCGGCGCTGTTTACTGCCAAGCTCATCCTCTTCATTAATAAGCTGAGGAGGGCATCGCATTTCAAATGTCGCTTTTTCGCGTACCTCCGCTTTGAGTTTCAGGGAGGCGGATTTTCCACCGGCCGAAAAATCGCCACCCCAAAAAACTTAAAGCGTTGCTCCTTAAGATCAACAGTGGATATAAAGCAGGTCTTTTCCTTGATCTCTCGGCGTATCCGTATAGTATTTGGCTTGTGTTTAAATCTTTAGTTATACTAGCGAAACACTTACCATTTGATTAGATTCATAGATATTTACACTATATACACAATCCACACCATGAAAATCACTATCAGTTTGGAATCCACCGAGAATATCGTCAACGCAGACTTGTCAGAGGACATGCTTATGTCCGACGTCAAAGCATATCTTGAGGCAGAATTTAATATCCCTCCAGAAGACCAACTCTTGTTCAAAGACGGAGAAGAACTCAGATGCGACTCCTCGTCAAAGTTGAGTGATTTGAAGCTCAATGAGTACGACATCATCTTGTTGAAGAACAAACAAGCTTCCTCTGTAGCAGCAGCGGCACCAGCTTCTGGAGCCACAAACGACGATGCCGCAGAAATCGCTAGACAGCAGATTCTCAGCAGTCCCGACGCCAGAGCTGCGCTTCCCCCTCAGATACAAAGTGTCATAGATAACCCAGAGGCCTTCAAAAAGCTCTACAACTCTATGGCAGGGTTCGCAGACCCTTCCCAGGCCAGACAACAGGAACTACTCAGACTCCAGCAGAATCCTGACGACCCTGAGAACCAGAAACGGATTTTGGAGTTGATTCAGCAAGAGGAGATCGATGAAAACATGCGTAACGCTTTTGAGTACTCTCCCGAGAGTTTTGCTCCCGTATCCATGCTCTACATCAATGCAGAGGTCAACGGATACCCTGTGAAGGCGTTTGTGGACTCCGGGGCGCAAAAGACCGTCATGTCGTCGAAATTGGCCCGCGAATGCGGCCTAGACAGACTCATCGACAAGCGTTTTGCAGGACGTGCCATTGGGGTGGGTTCCCAGGAAATTTTGGGGCAAATCCACACCGCCCAGATCAAAATCGGCAAATCGTTCTTCATTTGCAGTTTTTCTGTTATCGACACTCATGTTGACTTCCTCTTTGGCTTAGATATGTTGAAAAAACACCAGGGGATCATTGATTTGAGAAGAAACGTGCTTGTGCTTGGTGACGATGAAACAAGCTTCTTGGGCGAGTCAGAGATTCCCAAATCCATCATGAGCGATCCTGCTGCTGCTGCCCAGGCTCAGGGTTTGAAATTAGGTGGCAATATTTTTGCCCCTGAAAATTTGGCTCCTGTGAAGAAACAGAAGGTTTCTACTGGTGCCACTTCCTCAGCGGGTGCTGCTTCTTCCGCAGCAGCATCGGCAGCGATTGCAAGAAACTCAGGTGCAGCAGCAGCTAATGCAGGCACATCTTCCGGTAGCAAATACCCAGAGGAAACTATCAACGGCTTGGTACTGCTAGGGTTTTCCAGACAGAGGGTAATCAATGCTCTTGATCAGACGGGCGGGAACGCCGAATATGCTGCGTCGTTTTTGTTCCTGTAATAAATAGATATAGGTGTGTATTTGAAAGTCGAAAATACATTTTAATGTTGCTAGAAGTAGTGCATGACGAGCCAATGGACTGCCTACCGCAATACACTTGCGATACACCATTACTTACGCTTGATACCACTAAATTATGTACGTACGTTATTCTTTAAGCCAGTAGCATATCATATATATCCCATTCTCCAATCTATCTGTATATAGACGTGCATGTCACATCGTTAAGCTCTATAAATTCCGGAGGTTTTCCTTCAAAATCCAACCTTTCCCCGGCTTGTCCCACATAGCAATCTGCTTCAAAATGGACCGCACCAAGCGGATATCCGAATCGCTCTCCATAGTAATATTCAAATGGGCTATTATGTCCCCTGATTTAGCAAAATAATTTTCCTGAGATAGCAAATACTCGCGAAAGTCTTCTGCGACTTTCTCTCTATCCGACACCAATCGCTGATTGAAATCCTTTCCCGACTCAAGCTCCTTTATTTCTGCGGACGTTTTAGCACCAGCAACTTCTGCACTGCTACTACGACCTGGTTTGAGCATTGGATTATCGTTGATCTTCTGAAATATCGCAGCTGACGAAAATTCAGAGCCCTTGGAGCTCCCCGCTTTTCTCCTGTTCAACCCGCCAACTGCTGACTTCTTTTTAATCTTTCCAGCTGCTCCAAACTTCCCAGTCCACGTAGGAACGCCAATTCTGCTCTTTCGAGCAAGTTTCCTCGACTCAATAAGACTATTCAATGCATCTTGAGCGATTTTCTCTGCGGCTTTGTTTATTATCGAGTCTTTGTCGGTTGTAGTGTTAGTATTAACACTATCACCACTAATGCTTGCCTTAATCCCCGTGCTTTCAAGTAGATCGTTTAGAACCCGGTCGTCATCCTTGCTTCTCCCACTGATTTCTCCATGGCCGTCCTCGGGCTGATCACCTGAATTAAAAGCTTCCAAGCTATCCACACCGCTGATTTTCGCCACCTCCAAGAAATCGTCTTCAGCTGACTTTTTATTGATGCCTGTGATGTCATCCTCATCGCCGCTCGATCCAATGGCTATCTTCATGTTGTTGGGCCGTCTAGAAGGACCAGGCCGTCTACGATGACCATCGTTATCGTCATCCTCGTCGCTCCCATAGGTGAAAAGATCGTTCAACTGGTTCATTTTGAAGGCTCTCTTCTGGTTAGGGTCCTTCAAGATCTTGTTACTCAAAAACTGCTTGAATATCTGACGATGATAGATTTTCTCTTCAATTGTCCCCTTGGTCATGAGTCTGTAGATGGTGACCTCGTTCTTCTGTCCAAGTCTCCACGCACGCTCTCTCGCCTGTATATCTGTCGAAGGATTCCAGTCAGGATCAAATATTATGACTCTATCAGCACCCGTCAAATTCACACCTAAACCTCCAACTCTGGTGGTGAGAAGGAAAAGATTTATCTGCCGTTCGTTATTGAACCGATCCATCAACACCTGACGCATTTGAATCGGCGTTGTTCCGTCCATCCGCAAGTAGTTCACATTAAAGTCCATCTTTTCCACAAACTTCTGCAAAATATCAAGCATTTGTCTCGTCTGTGTGAATAGCAACGTCTTGTGGCCCTCCGGCAACCATAGTTGGAGCAATGTACGAACCACTTGCATTTTCCCCGAAAGCGCTGGGTCTCCGTAATTCTTTTTGGTCATTTTATACGTCTTTTTGTCTCCAAAGACGTCATCATCTTCAGAACTTCCAAACAAATTAGCAGATCGCTCGTTGATGTACAAGAGATCTGGGTGGTTGCATATTTTCTTGAGAATATCTATCCCGTAGAGCGCATGACGCTTGCCATCAATGATTAACAGGGCCTCGTTTTTGAGGAAAGTCAAATACTTTTCCTCTTGGAACTTGGTCAATTTGCAGAACAAAACCATCTCGTGCTTCTTGGGCAAGTCTTTCGCAACATCCGACTTCAATCTACGAAGAAGATACGGAGTTATGATGTTTTTCAATGCTACAGCACATCGCAACGACGTCTGCACTTGCACATTGGAGGCATTTGCATAACCCCCCATGTTGATAGGAACAGCAAACTCTTGCTGGAACACCGGTAACGTGCCAAGTTTGCCAGGGTACACAAAATCAAACAAACTCCACAACTCGGTCAAGTTGTTCTGAATTGGAGTCCCCGAAAGGATAATCCGATGAGGCGTTCTGATTTGCTTTGCAGCCAAAGAGACCTCGGAATTGGGGTTTCTGATCTTGTGACCTTCGTCAAGAACACAATAACCCCATTTACGTCTCAAAAGCAACTCCGAATGTATTCTGAGCCCCGCATACGTAGTGATCATTACATGGCCTTTTTCAAAAACTCTGTCCACTAATGATGCCTGCCTTTTCTTCGTTTTAGCAGAAGTCATGTCTCGCCGGATTTTTCCATCGACATCTTCACTTTCGATCAACTCGTAGAGTTCATCGTTGACGTCTTTGGCATTGACATTCTGCATTCCAGCACCAATAGAGTGGAGAACGATAACTCTGAAGGCAGGCCACCATTTATGTAATTCGTTTACCCATTGTCTCATAACTGTCGAGGGACAAACAATCAAAACAGGCTTAGTGAGCTGCTTGCTGTAGTGTAGGGCTCCCAAAAACGACGCGATTTGAATAGTCTTCCCTAAACCCATTTCATCACCTATGATTCCCCCCACCTTTAGAGAATACAACTCCCAAAGCCACTGCACACAGGTTTTTTGGTACTCAAACAAATTTGGAAAGATATCGCCAGGAACTCTGAACTTTTCATTCAAAACTGCGTCCTTGAATTGAGGATGTGGTTTGAACCATTCAGGTTCATCGTCGTCCCCATCATTTTGAGTATTGACGCGTAATTCAGAACGCGTCTTCACCCACTCTTTGAGCCGTTTCTGGTAAAACAACTCATCACCATCATCGATGTTACGCGTAGATGTTATTGTATCGCCACCTTCCACGTCCTCTAGCTCATCTGTCTCTTCTGTGAATGATTCCTCGGTTATATTCTGCTTTCCGGACGACTTCTTGGTCTCCGAAACCTCAACATCCGATAGAAGATACTCATCATCATCGTCATTATCGTCATCAACATCCATCTCTTTCTCGTCATCCTCCATTTCCTCTTTTTCTTCTATGTCTAATATCTTCTCTTCTTCGTCTATTGGTTGCAAATCAGCCTTCCGTCTTTCATTGGCCTGTTCGTTTCCGTCTCCCTCAACTGTGAAACTGCTGGTATTCCCAAAAGCCGTGATTTTCCCGGTTCTTATCAAGAACTCCTTCTCAGTCTCCCCTTCAAGCCGCTCTTCGCCCGTGGCATCTTGGTCATTATGGTTTCTGAGCTTTTCAAAATTAGAGGCCCTTTCGCTCTGTCTTTTCTTAATATCCTCTATTTCGATTTCACAGTCCCGGATCTCATTGTTGAGCAAGTCCTTGATTTGTCTCTCTATATGTTGCTTCTGAGTGATCTTGACATTGTCTGCATTAAGCAGGTTTCTCAAACTTCGAAGCTTGTTGTTGAATGTCCGGAGTCTCTTTTCCGCCTTCTCGAGTCTCTTTTTATCCAACTCGTTTTCGTTTGCTGCGATGGTTTCATTTAATTTCAAGTTGAGATCCTTCTCTAAGGCATCTTGGGTGACTAGCTGAACATTGAGCCCGCTCAAATCCTCATTCAACGCCGTCTCATCCTTAATATCCTCACTCATAACCGAAAACTTGCTACGCAGCTCAACGTCTCTCTTGGTAACGATGTGGTTCAATGTATTAAGCTTCAATGATGGATGCTGATTTTCAGTTGCCCCTTCAAAAATTTTTCGGGCTAGTCAGTTTTCGCGATTTCCTTTCCGCCTTTTCGATGTGCCACTATTTTGCAAGCAGTTGGGTGAGAGGTGCAGCGTATATACGGGCCCTATTGTCTCCACCTTGTTCAGGGTGGTATCTTGGACACAATAATATCGACTGCGTCTTTTCAAGGGGCACGTTAGCTTATTGTGCTCCCAGTCAACCTCCCCATGTCTCGGGGAAACCTTCGCAAGCAATTTAGGTAACGAAACTCTAACACAGCCAGTTTATGCAGACCTATGCACATACAGGCATATCTCAGTCTGTGTATTTTTCTACGCTGAAATTTCTCTTTGTTTATTTTTTGTTTATTTACATGTTATGCGGAATCTTGAGGGAACTTTGATATGAAAGCCTTTTAGTTACATCCTTCAATGTATTGATTCTTTTCAGGTATTAGTTGTAGTTGAGCATTTGTTAACTTTTGCTGTTTTGGAGACGCCCCGCATTGAAGCAACATTGAGATAGTCGCTCGTTATTTAGCTCATCTCCGGTTGGTTTGTACTTATTGAGTTACACAGAATGTCACTAGATGAAACCTTCTACAATTCTGACGACGACTCCATCAGATCATTCACAGATCAGGATCTGAAAGCTCGCTTCTCGAGAGCGTCCATGTCCAGTACTATTAGCGATGTCAGGGTGATAAAGAAAAAGAGAAAGTCCCTCAACACTCGATCGTCTGGGTTTGACCTCAACATATTCAACATTGGTGGGGATAATCATTCCAACCAGAAGAAAATCAATACCACTGCTGCTCGGTCTGAAGACTTGAATGAATCCAGTGCGAAGATAAACCAAATAGTCAAACAGATCAGAACTACCAGTGATGCTTTGGATCACGAGTTTGCCCAGATTGGTCTTTCTCCAGAAGAGCTGTCAGCAAGACAAGATAAATTCACGCAGGAAATCAGCCAGTACATATCCCACTATTTGGCATCTGTGCTGGAGGAAAAGGAGACTTTGAGACGCCAATGCGTTACTCTGCAGCGCCATATCTTCAAAATACTTCGGATTTTCTCCAAATCGGGCTACAATTCACGGAGAAGCACTGGTAGCATTAGCAGTAGCGGTGGAGACGAGATCATGGAAGAAACTTTCACAGAGATGAACCAAATATTCACAAATGAGGAAGACTTCAACGACATAATGAGCTACATTCCTGATCTGGATACTAAGGAGCTTATATTGAAACGAGTGTCCCCTCCGTACAGTAAAACAAAAACTCATTTTGAAGAAGTCTCGAAGCTCCTTTCAAAAGAATATTTTTCCAGACTAATGAAGTTCCTAAGATCTGTGCTTTTACTAAAAGAGTCAGCACAAGAGATCGGCTACTTCGAGATGCTCAGCAAGAGTGCCGATAACAACAGCGCAAACAACAGTATTGTTGAGTTTGTGGAAACTTTGCCTACTGTTGAGCAGTGCAATGTGTGTATTCATGAGCTTGAAAGAATACTGTCTGATGATTCAAATATTGACACTATACACAAACTTGTCATCAATCTATTAAACTCAAGCAACTTCAACAATCTCTCAAAGTCCTTGTTGGTGAAACTTCGAGAAACCATTGCAGTTATAGAAGAAGAAAAGGGGAGAATACTAGATTTTGCGATTGAAAAGTCTAACAGCATCATGAAAATGTGGAAAGCGTTGTATAATTACGACGAATCCTCGGAGCAGCAAAACAAAGACGGCGATTCTGGTATATTTGACATCAAAATCATAAAATGCGCCGAAGGCGATGCGTCGCAGCTTTCCCTAACGATGCAAAGCATAGCGTATCTCAACGATACCTACGACTCGTTAGCTCAGGAACACTCAGAGAAACTACATATGAAAACCAAATATAAACAACAAATATTGTCTTTGCTCACGCTTCTACGAGAGGAGCCTGATGTCATTCAGGGATTCAAGCTGAGGTTCGGCGATGATGATGATTTGAGCCTGAATATGCTAGAGGAACTAAAGGAAACGCTAGCCCTGCTTCAAGAAAAGAAGACCACCTACATTAAGGAGATCATTGGTGAGCTCAAGATTGAGATTGAAGCCCTCTGGTCACAGCTTTTCTATCTGAATGCTGAAAGATACAAGTTCAAAGAATATTGGAGTGAGGACTTCAGCGAGGCTGTCTATGAGAAACATGAGCAGGAATTGGCCAAATTAAAGGACATATCAACGAGATACAAGGGAATGTTCGACTTGCTAAAGAAATTTCAGGAACTCAAAAAGGACAAGATCGAATTGGAAGAGTCTAGTAGAAATCCAGCAAGACTCACGGCCAGAAATTCGGGATTGATGCTTCTCAAAGAGGAAAAATTGAGAAAGGCGATAACGAAAAAATTCCCCAAAGTATGTCTCGAACTATATTCACGTCTATCGAAATACGAGAAGGAAACCGAGAGTGTCACAAAGAGTGAAGACTTCTATGGTATATTGGACGAAGTCAAACAGGCAAGTCGCTCTTTCCAATCTTCGGCACTCACTTCAGTAAAAGAAGACTCTTCACCTATTCGCAGACTATCTCCTACTAGAAAAGCAGGCAGTAACTCCCCCAAAAAGGCGCACATTTTGTCTCACTCTTCATCCCATAGATCCCAGTCATCGGCCTCTTTCGCAGGGTATCGCATGCGCAGCTCTCAGAACAATCACGAAAATGGCAGGAGACTTTACAATAAAGACATAGACGAGCAGTCACCAACTAGAATAGTCTCTAGACAGCTAAAGCACTCGCGCAGTCTTCATAATCTAGATGCCAGCAAAGTCAGAAAGCCGTTGAGATACATATCTGAAAACTTGAGTTCCTCTACATCACCTTTACGAAGCTTAACAAAGGCCAAAAGCCCCAGAAAGTATGGAAGCAACAAGGAGAACGTTGCAAACTTCAAGGCACATCTCAAAAGCCAAATTCCTGATCTCAAAGCTAGTAAGCCGTCCCAAGACGCTTTGGCAAAGAGACAGTACTCGCCAAAGATTGCCTCGACCTTGATCATGGAAGCAGCTCCTAAGGCAACCTCTAAAGGCGAGTCGCTGTTAATGATTGACATCTTGAAGTCCAACTCTATGAGTCCGAAGAGCAAAAAAAATAGACAGCTCCTCCGAGAGAGCAGCATTTTCAACGACTCAATGAGCAACGACATCATGTATCAGAACTGGAAGGCCAAAAAGCTCAAGACCTTCCAGGCACAGAAATAGCCCACGATCCCTGCATCTTCACTTCATTCATACCCTTTCCATGCATATTTGACATTTATTTACTACTTTTGGTTTCTTCTTACGTTCATAGTCAACACATTTCAGTTCATTTAATCACTAGCAATTATGTAATATTTTTTAACTATAGCAAATCTACATACTTAAAACAGTAATCACGGCTAGAACGGCTTAACTTCCACGTCCTCCGGAGGACAGACCTCAACCTTTTTCTGTTTGACTTCATTCCAGTTGGTGCTTAAAGTAGTCCCGTTACTTTCGGTGAACGACTTCATCATGGCCTTCTTGACGTCGTCATCGGCATCCCTGTAGAGGCTTCTGAAAAACGCCATTTCGTCATCGTTGTCTTCCTCTGCTTCCTTGGCAATTTTAGCATCAACCTCGCTCCAATCAATGTGCTTCTTCGAGGAAGAAGGATAGGAAAAAGCCTTCTTCTCAACCTCTTCATCAACGCTGTTCTCAACTGTTGTTAAAGACTTCCAGTAGTTTGTCGACGCCTTCTTCAACTCCAATTCAAGCTTCGTTCCATAGATAGTGAACGAAGACTCCTTTGGAACAATTTCGCCGTGCAAGTTATCAATTCCGAAAGTGTAGTCGCTGCCTTTAGGCGTCTTGAACTCGAATTCAATAGAGTGAGGCTTGAAATCGATCTTGAAGCTATCTTTTGGTATCTTTTTGATGTATATCGATACATTGACAAACTCCTTGGACTCGTAGAAGTCTATCTTGACCTCTTTCTGAGAAGGATATGTTATTGCCTCCTCTGAAGACGCAGGGGGCGTAAGAGGGCTTATAGCAGGCGCGAGAGACTGTACTTCCTCGATATATGCCTCACCTTGAGATTCTTTCGAAGACGCTGAAGAGACGGGATCTTCGGCTATGAGACTTGGAGATAACACTGCTTTAGCAGCCTTCAATTCTTCCACAGCATGCTTATCGTCGAGGTAGAGTGTCAGCAAGAACTTGTGGACTGCCTCCGAAGCATCAATACGGTCCAAGTTCTTCTCAATCCAAATTTCCAATACGCTTTGCGGCTGGTAATCGTATCTTTCGGCGAACTTGAAGTATTTGAAGGCAGTAAAATACTCCTTTAAGTGGTAGAAGTTCACTGCAATTCTGAAATATGTGTTCGCAAGAGCTTCTCTTCGAAGATTTTTAAATGATAAGATTTTCAACCCATCAACATAGATAGCTTTGTGATATTCCCTCAATTTCTGGTGAGAGAATGCCCGCTCCAACCACGCTGAGACGCTATATGGCTGAGTTTTAATGAGTTCATTAAGGGATTGTAACGCCTTCAGGTAATTCCCATTAGCATTGAAAGTTTTTGCTTGCTCAAGATAACTCATTTTTAGCTGTTTTGACTAGTAATTGTAGACACACTCAGTCAGGATAAATAAAACAAAAAGATAAAACAAAGATTTGTTAGATCAAAATCGCTATTAAAATCACTACAAATATATATATTTGCAAAAATTATATATAATTTTGATGGCGTCGTTGGTGGGTGCCAACTAGTGTTGTCAAAATTTTTGAAAATCGCCACACGAACACGAACAAAAAATTTGAAAATTCAAACTGCACGAGCACGAAAATTTTTTTGGGAATTTCCACGAACAGAGCCTGTACCACGAACAAGCGAAAATTTTCCCCCAATTAGGCCCTAAAGAGCATCAGGGACCTTGTAAAGCCTTGTAGGGCGTTGTAGCTTTCTAACTATGTTGGTTTGATGAGTCTTTGGCCAGATTTGAGTGCTTGCGTGCTGAATTGAAGGGTCTACCGAAGTATGTTATAAAATGCTTGATTATATTATAACTAAATAAGTGGAATATAAATAATAGAAAGATAGAAATAAATAGGGAATATGTAGCTATTTATACTACTTTATTGTAGTTGAACTCTTATGTTTAACTTCTATTACATGTTGACTGTATAGATCATGTGCACTTAGATACAGATGCATGAAGTCATGTGATATTCAAATACTTTAACATTGCTCGCATCATAATCAAAATTGGCCAGAAACCCCAAATGGTTTTGAACTCTTGGCCTAAAAAAATTAAAATTCTGCTGAACATGCATGACTTTGCAAAGTGTAAGACAAAAAGGGGCCAGATTTCACTGAAAAGTTATAGGAAAGCGATTGAAAAAGTATTACATATACCTCTTGTTGTAGGAATTATGTTTTTGGTCTTTGAAGCTCTCTCTTACAATATTTTTTTTTTTATCTTACCTTTTTTTGTTTAAGTTGATACATGGGTAATTGAGAGTGATAACCGATAATTCTATTAAGCTGTCTATATGTAATATATATAATAAATATCTAGGAATATTATGGATATTCCAGACTATTTATACTATTTCACTGTAACTAAGTTATCATATAACAACTGCTAGTATATATTAGAACTTACAACTATAGTGTGCATCTACATGCTATATGCATGATCACATGCTCATGCATGATATTGGATCAAGGAAAATCAAAACTCGGTTCGACACGTTAAAAAAGCGTTCAGCAAATACATATCCGGGTAACTTTCATAAAAATAAATCAGTATGTAGTGCGCATACAAAAGTGTGCAAAATATGTAGTGCGTATATAATATATATGACAGTGAATGTTCCAGAGAAGAAGTGCGTTTAGGATTAATAGCTGCAAGACACCATCTCGCGAACAGCCACGAACGAACAAAAAATTCCGGCGAAACTCACGAGCGCGAAAAAAAAAATCGACCCCCTAAACCCACGAGCGGCGGACACAAAAAACCCCGATTTTGACAACACTAGGCATGACATAATCGACTTTTACGGACACGTACTCCATGCAAAGAACTCAAAGAAAACAAATGCCTATCCTGGAGATTGAACTGGGAAGCCAAAATCGAATCTGAGATCTTCTTAGACTTCCTCCAACCGACTTATCGCCGTTGCACACCCCTCGCTCTTCGTGTCCCTTATTGACGAATGTAGGCCGTAATTGTTGCTGCACGTGGGGTATATTTCTGTTTTTCCTTCTTTTTCCCTTATTAACACCAAAATGTATATAAAGGGTATGATTGTTTATAAAGAAAAATGATCCCACTGAGAGTCTGATGTTTGATCTGTAAAGAAAGAAGTTTCACACAAGTTATCTACTTTATTGAATAATACATTCAGTGAACACATACGAAGTGGTCGGAAACTATGATCAGTATATGATATTACTTGCTTACAGTACAAGGTTACAGTCGGCCGTCATTTTTTTGCTACAATTTCATTTCGCTCCGTACAGGTGATGAAGTTTGGAAAATACTTTGAGCAGCAGCTAGCTGCTGAACAGATCCCTCCAGAATGGATCAACAACGCAATCAAATATAAAATTCTCAAGAAGCGTATTCATCGTTTTGCTAACGAGTTGGAATCATTAGGGTTATCCAAAGACCAATTGAGAAGACTTTTGGAAAACTCAATATCAAAGATAAGTACGTCGTCCGACCAGGCCATCGAGGACGCCGATGATATCGACAATGTGCAAGACGGCATCAACAGCATTAACATCGACGACGACTATGACCATTTTGACAAAAACGACCGTCAGTATGACCTTGATATCCAGATACAGGATCTCAATGCCGAAGAAGTTGATGGGGAGATTCGCAGTGCGAATGCCGAGTACTTTTTTGAAAAAAATCTACACTACGTGAAGCCCAAATTGGTACTCAAACTATACAGGAACGACGAGTTGTCACAGACTATCAAGGCAAAAATCAAGGCCTATATGTTGGAGGCCAAGATTCGCCAAAATAGATCAGCTAAAATAACTGAAGTGGATAGTGAAAGCGGGGAACTTCGAAAAAGCGGGCTGGTGGACCGTCTAGACAGCGATGAGGACCTCGAGTTAGACATTTCGCTAGATGAGGACGACAAGTTCTTCCAGATGATGTTTAAAGAGCTAAATGACCTCACAAAACTCGCACAAGAATACGAGGCGCAAATCAAAGAAAAAATTGATCAAATAGGTACAGTTGTGAGCAGTCTTAGTAATCCTAGCAAGTGGAGAACAGATATGGATAACTGGAGGCTTGCGTTCCAGCTTTATGTTGAGAATCGGATCTTTTATCAGACAGATGATTTCCATGGGGAACGAGATATAATGGATAGTCGGAAAAGGCTCGCAGAATTCTATGAGGAGATTGAGTCAACACATCTTATGAAGAATTTCAAGCACAAACGCTCAAAGGACGCCTTTCTCGAGTTTATCCAGCTTAACGATGAGTTGTTGAAGTTCAAGGCGTTTCAGCAGTTGAACCAGCAGGCTGTGATCAAAATTTTGAAGAAGTTCGACAAACAGACAGCTTTGATGGTGAAGACACGGTTCCCCGCTCTTTTGCTTTCAGTTCCGTTTTTAGCGTACTCCAATGATGGTAATGGTGTGGTTACCAGTCGTTTTTTGAAAAATTCGATCGTGGAGATCATCTATGTGCTGATATCCTCGCGTTTGATCACTATTGTGCCGCAAATTGACGATTATTTGTGCCCTGTTTGCCTTTCTATCGCATACAAGCCGATTAGGCTTGAGTGTGGGCACGTGTTCTGCATACAGTGTTTGGTTAATTTGCAGCGTGATAAGAAAGACAGCTGTCCTGTATGTAGACGTGATGACGTTGTTATGAAGGCCGATTCGCTGAACTTGGATGTCAAGACACAAAAATTTATGGAGTTGTATTTCCCTAAGGAAACCAAGGAAAAGTTCAAGGAACGGCAGAAGGATATTGAGGCGCAGACGTTTTCGCGTGCCATGGCGGTGTACAGACAAAACAGTGGATGTATTATTTTTTGATGGTGGATGGTTCTAGTTACGAAAATTTTATATCATATGAGTATACTTTCAATGCTTTCCAAGCTGATGTTAATGACTACTTGTTTTTTTATCATGTTGAATTAGGTTGAGTAGTCGCGATTCACTTGCAGCAGCATGAGATATTTATCAGCCCTATCTATATGATTTAGGCCAGGAATTTACCACAGTGACAGCGAATTGATTTTGAATGTACGGACATCAGCAGAGCAAATGTGATTGTTTCACTGTGACAGCTCGGCGTTTGATCCCTTGAATTTCACCTATCAATGATAATGACAGTCGATGAACAGATTTATTGTGCATTAATTGTCGGGATCTGCAAAACAGCATCCTCCACTACAGAAATTCATTGAGTCTTAATTATACCGAAAATTGCTGAATTATTACAGCACTACATTCGTTCTTCCTCTCTGTACATCTTACCGCTCTTTCTATACCCAATCTAGATCACGCGCTTGTTTCGAGATATATCCGGCCTTTGCGGTACTGTACCAGACAGAAATTCGGCCTTAATTACTTCAGCACCGTCCAAAAAAATTACCGACAAATCCACTAACACCGTCCTCAAACTACACCCATAAATACCAACCAATCAGATGCTTATACTTTAAATTAACAATCTCTTCTAAACTCCAATCCATAACACCCACTAAACAACGAAAACCCCCTCCATTTCATTACCATCAAAACCCGTTTTCCTCCCACATAACCCGACTTGGCAATTTTCCTTCGCAATACCTGATCCGTACGACAGCTTTCCTCGAACCATCCCTCCAGTACATTTCTCTGGTTCGGTAAAATCGACGAGGATCTCAAGCCTTACCACTTCACAAACCCTAATCATACACGCTCCGTACTAACCAAACCCTAATCATCTCTGTCATACCCAACCTGCTGATAAGAGAAAAAAGCGAAAAATTTTCTCGTCCTCTAATTACCTGGCTCTGTTGTTGACACCTTGATAAAAGCAAAAGCCTGGGAAAATTTTTGTAGGCCTGCTAAGAGTCGTTTTGTCATTCGTTAGCATCTAAAGAACCAGCTCTTTAAAAAAAAAAAAATTCTACCGAGTAGCACTTTCATCTACCAGTACTCAGAAAGAACGGATACCTATACATATCCAGCTACGGTTTCTGTACACAAATATGTCTGAAGACGACTCGCACGCGATCCCCATTGGGGCCAATCGCTCCAGAAGACCCTCGATTTTCGAGGCTGGTGGAGCAAACTCTATCAACGAGTTTGCCTCGTCCTACACACGTTTCCAAGCAAATATCCAGAACATCCTCGACACAGGAGATGCCTCGTCGCCTCGGCTTTTAAGTCCTCGCTACAGTTTTGTGGAGGAGGCACGGCCGTTCGCTGGAGGGGCCCAAGGGGATGTAAGCGGGTACGGCTCTATCTCCGAGGCTATTGATGACAGCAGCAACAGTGTCTTGAACGATTTTGCAACTGATATCGAGGACCAAATGTCTTTGGCACGCAATGGACGTCTCTACTCAACTAACTCGCGTATCACCAAACTTAATGGCGGGGTTGACGAGGCATCTTTTGCAGAGTCAGCCTCTGGAGCGGCAGCAGGGGCGCCTGGATCCATCATTATTGTTGGCAGATCGACATCACAGCAAACAATTTTCAATTCCATCAACATATTGATTGGTGTTGGCTTGTACTCTTTGCCATACGGAATGAAGTACTCCGGGCTCATCTATGGTACCATTCTTTTGGTTCTCTGTGGGGTGGTGACGAACTTCTCGGCAGTTTTGTTGGGGAAATGTTTAAAAGCCAACGACACGTTGATTTCCTATGGAGACATCGCCAAGCACTGTTACGGGAAGGTCATGTACTTGTTCTGTGTGTGTTCGTTTTCCATGGACTTGATAGGTGCGGCAGTAGCTCTCATCATCCTTTTCTCTGACTCGTTCCACACGTTTTTCCCTCTGGTGTCGAAAACCAGCTTCAGCGTCATCTACTGCTTGATAATATTGCTGTTGTCGTTGCTTCCCTTGAGCGTGTTGTCGAATTTGTCGTTTGTGGGCATCATCTGCACCAGCGGAACGGTTCTTGTGTGTATTTCCGCGGGATTGATCAAGAAGTCCGGTCAGGGGTCCCTTTTGGAGCCTTCGCTGATTTATCTTTGGCCTGAAGACTACCGCTACTTGTTGGTCTCTTTGGGGATCTTTTTGGCTCTTTTTGGAGGCCATGCGGTGTTCCCAGAGTTGTATAGAGATATGAGACACCCTAAAAAGTTCGGCAAGTCTGTGACAATTGCCTTCACCTTCACAATCATCACCGATTTGACCACGGGGCTTGTTGGGTACATTATGTTTGGCAATGACGTGGCAGATATCTTGACAAACAGTATAATGACCACCAAAGGGTACCCTAGATGGATCCCAACAATCCTTTGTGTCTTTTTGGGAATTGTGCCGCTTACGAAAGGCCCTTTGATGATCAGACCGGTATCCACGGTGTTGGACCAGCTTTTTGGGGTAGGACCTCAGCACTCGTCACACCATCCAATCAGAATCATGAACAAGGCATTAGTGATCGGCATGGCGTTTGTGATCACCCAGATCTGCTCGAGTTTCGGCCAGGTGATGGCAGTGATGGGCAGTTTGATCTGCTGCACCATCTGCGTCACCTTGCCTTTGATGTTCTACTACAAGATGTACTACAGCAAGATGTCGAAACTTGAACGGAGCCTTTATGAAGTCAGCATATTGGCGTCGATTTTCATGACGTTTGCAGGAACCTACGGGGGCATTGTGTACTGATTGTGTGTGCCATCGCCGAGACTACTGTTGGCATTTGCCGCTCTTAACATTCATTATTATCCAGATTCCTGGAGTGTTTGCATCTTTGTTGGCCATAGCCCAGGCCACTGGTGACTCGTTGTGTCAGTTGCTGCTGTCGCCTGATTTCAGACAGTGGTGCGTGGTCTCGCACAGTCTTGCCTATTTTTGTCCTCCGGCATTCTAACGGAATACACCACCATAGCCTGGCATATCTTGGCACCGCTAACTGAATATAGAAGCCATAAATACGGATAGCTGTGCTAACGAATCGAGACTCTAATCATAAAACTAATTAACACTAATAAATAAACAATAACAACAACATTCTATTGCCTGTAGGTTGCAGTGCAGAAACCCAATATCGCTCGTATATCGCCCAAAAAATTATCCGTTTTCACAGACAAAGCCGAATGGGAATCCCCGGAATAGCAAGTGCCGGGCGGTGCGAACCTCGCAGTGGCCAAATGCCTTTGATTTGGTTGGGGTGCCCGGTGCGTATTTCCGCCTACGCGCACTCCGGGTTCCAGCATCGGCTTTCGCTCGGGCGTCGGCACAGCAACATACAGGAGGGGTAGCCAGTGAAGGAAGAGCACCGCAACGCAGCAGGGGGAGCCAGAGGGCACATGTGGAGACCGACAGAGCCTCTGGTGACGCAGCACTCCGACGAGGCGTGTATACGAGCCGCAAAACGGGCCAGCCCAAACCGGGGTGGATCAAACGGATGGAATGAACGGTTAAATAACCTAAATTGCGGTTTTGAAGATCCAAAGGACTTGTGATCGGAGGAGGCCCTCATCGAATAGCAGCCCGGCAGGCCCAGGCTAGGCTGCTCAGTGTTTTTCCGCTTTCGATTTGCCTCCCGTATATGCAGTCTTGTGAGGTGAAGCGTTTTGCTGCGATACGCTATATAAGGACGGAATTCCTGCGATTGCTGCCCCTCTCGCACAGTTTGGCTTGTGCAGCCGGCTTTTTTCCACACAGGCTTGCTCGACCCACACAAAAGACAAACAATTGGCAGCGCTGCGAAAAAGAGAAAAATTCTACGCCACAAAGAAAAGCAGAAATTTACAAATTCCTTCGCCAGACTTTGCCGCTGAATCCAGGGAGTCGAACAAACAACCGGGCACCAGCATAGTCAACAGATCTGTAGAAACCGTCTCTATTGCCCCGTCCGCGCCACCATTGTGCTCATCCTCTTCGGCAGGGATTTCCAGGCGGCCTCATCACACACACCCGATTTCTAGGCGGCCTCATCGGAGCAGCTCCATCTCAAGACCGGATATAAATGCACGCCTGTTTCAATGCTTGATGAGTAACAGACCCCGCGCCATCCAGTAGTCCATCCAGTCCAGTCAGCCCGAATCCCGGCACGCGCCACATCATGGTGTTCATCAACGGCGTCAAATACGCCTGTGCAGTAAGTATCCACCCCCAAGCCCACCCGAAAGCCCCGTACTAACCAACCAGCGCTGCATCCGCGGCCACCGCGTCACCACGTGCCAGCACACCGACCAGCCGCTCATCAAAATCAACCCCAAAGGCAGGCCCTCCACGCAGTGCCAGCACTGCAAGGAGGCGCGCAAGAACAACAACCTCCACACGCAGTGCACCTGCGGCAAGCACAAGAAGAGCAAGCCCAAGAAAAGCCTCCCCGACGATGTGCTGCGCGACGACAAGGGGTGCAAGTGCAAGGACGCCAAGAAGTGCCTGTGCAAGCCCCGCAAGAAGCGCGACGACGACGAGAACTCCTCCTCCGAGGACGTGATCGTCCCCAGCAGCGCGGCCATCGTCACCGACGCCAAGGAGATCGCCAGAAACGAGTTTGCGCAGGACGACAGCGCCCTTTTGCCGGGGATGCTGTTTTCGCAGCCGAACGCCTCGTGGGACAACCTCTCGGACAACCTCATTGCCAATATGGCCTCGCTAGGCTCCGAGGCGCCCAACATGGCCTCGCTAGGCTCGGAGGCGCCCAATATGGCGGCCCTCGGCGACGCCAGCTTTGCGCCGCTTCCGTTGTCGCCCACGGGGTTCGACTGGGAGGCAAACTCGATTTTCGGCAGCAACGTCAACCTCGCGAGCCTCGTGGCGCCCAGCGAGTCCTCGGCGGCGCCCAGCAGCACCTCTGCGTTGGTGCACCAGGACTCGGTGGCCTCGTCGCTCAACCAGATGGGCTACAACATGTTTGGAATGGGCCCCGCCAGCCGGTACACGGACGCGCCTATGCAGCGGTCCGCCAGCATGAAGCGCAACATCTCGGTAAGCAGCTCCAACGCGCCGGAGCTCATGTCGCTGCCGTTCATGGGCAGCAACCCGATCCTGGCGATCTCGACGTTCAAGCCCAAGCCCGCGGTGGGCGAGGTCAACATCCCCATCGAGGACTACGTGGCCCCCGCGGCGCGGGCGGGAAACCCCGCCTTGTTGGAGGGCTCGGTGGACATGTTCAACGACACGGCGCTGCTCGACGCAGGGTTGATCGACTTGTTCCCCTTCGGCAGCAAGCCGGAGCCCCGCGCAAAGCCCGACGACGTGTACGGCATCTACCCGTTCGAGGAGTTGAACGGCGCGGCCACCTTTGACGCGTACGTGGGCGACGGCACGCGCGGCGGATTGCTCACGGACGACAACAAGGTGTTGCAGTACTCGGCCAACAAGTTCCTCCGCCAGCCGTCGTCCTCCTCCTTGAGCACCGCGGCGTCCAATCTCCACCAGCCGTCGTCCCTGAACTCCGCAGCCCTCCACCAGCCGTCCTTGGGCCCGGCAGCCACAAACCTCCACCACCACGGCCACCACCACCACCACCACTACTTCAATCCGCACGACCCGTACCCCACAAGCCGCGCAAGCACCGGCAAGGTGGAGTCCCCCGGGGCCCGCCCGCCCTTGCTCTCCAACAACAGCAGCGACTCCATGGCCAGCTTGGTCCTCGGCAGCAACGGCGGCGCCTCGGCCCTGACGCTTGCCGCCAACAACACGGGCAGCAGCATCGACGCAAAGCAGTTTCTGAACGTGTCGGCCTGCGGGCCCAACATACACCACGCGCTGGCGCTCATGAAGAACCCGCACAGCGGCAGCGCCAGCGTGCTCAGCTTGAACAACTTTGCCAACGGGCACCTCTTCCACCACGGGCACAATCTCACCCGCGTGGGGCACGGCACGGGCAACTCTGGGAACAACAACACAACCTCCAACACCAACAACAGCGTGATGAGCGACGACGTGCAGAGCTTGCAGTCGGTGAGCTCGTTTGACCCGTCGATGTTTGAGTTTGGGAAGTGACGGGAGTATATACGAGAAATAAAGTCCATATTCGTTTAGCATTGTTCAGAGGGTGTAATATATGTATGTATGTATGTGTGCATGGTGGAGAAGTAGAGAGTGTAGTTGTGTTGGGGTTTGCTAGTTGTTTAATGTGGATGGCATGGACTGAAAAGAGTATTGTATTTTTTTTCTCATGGTGAGTTGTGATTTGAGTTGTAATTTCATAGTGAAAGCAAAAAGATGAAGCCATTTGCCTTTGGAATTATCAAGGGCTCGGGATAGTACTAATTGTTGCATGTCGCCCGGACTGTCCGATTTGGAGTTATCCGTTTTGACACAATAGGCGTACCTGGAATTCTTGTCAGTGGTACTTTTTACATATTGACTATGTTCACAATAGGGCCATATGGCATCCTTCATTAGATAGGGCCATATGGCATCCCCCATTAGATAGGGCCATAGGGGCATTCTCCATTAGATAGGGCCATATGGCATCCTTCATTAAATCGGACCATAGGGGCATCCCCCATTAGATAGGGCCATAGTGGCATCCACTCATCATACAATCCACTCAATCAGTTTTACGCGACAGGCAAAAATCAAAATATGTACATGGTCGGGGTCGAAGCTCCTACAAATAAACAGATAGTACTTTCTTTGGTTATCCGCGGGACACCAAGAGACAATTTAATTACGGAATTCACACTCGGATATCTTCAGTGTAAGAGAGTCGGGCCGAATAGGCAACAGCTACACGCTTGCCATTTGTAACAGAGTGTGCAAATTGGTTGAGTCTCTCAAGTCTCAGCTAGTTATGTATGTTGATACCGCCTAGAATGTGCTCCTGCATAATCACATGTGCATGCATTATGATGCATATCTCACATACATCAAAATCTGAGGTACTGCTAGCCCCTGGTTGCAACTTGCTTCCCAGTTGGGCAGCATCTCCCAAACATTACCCTAATCTACTAACAAACGTGTGACCAAATAATATATTCCAGCTATACTGATACGTACATAATTGACCATCAATCTTCAACTCCCTTATTTCTTAGCAACAACCTTGGCGTATGGGTTCAATCTCAAGAGAACTTGCTTGTTCTTCAATGGGTTCTTCTTTTGAACGTGGGATCTCTTTTGGGTTGGTTGACCAGCAGCTCTGACAACAGCTTGGATTTCAGAGGAGTTGATCAATCTGGTAACATCAGAGTTGGCAATGATGTTAGATGGCAAAGAGAAACCAGACTTGGACTCGTAGACAGCGTCCAATTGAGCGAAAGCAGACTCAGTCCAGATGACGAATCTACCAACGTGAGCACCTGGGGCCAATTGCAACAAACCCAAGGCAGAGACTGGAGCAAGCTCAACACCTGGAATGTTTCTGAAGGCCTTGACAATACCGTTGTCAGATCCGTAGACAACCAATGGACCTCTTCTTTGGGTGAATCTTCTACCTCTCAATTTACCCTTACCAGCTCTCAATTTCTTGGACTTGATGACCTTGGCAACATCTCTGTGAGCACCAACAGCCTTCAAGACAGCAACGGCTTCCTTGGTCTTCTTGATGGATTCAACAGCATCGCTGACAACCAATGGGACCTCTGGGATGGTTTCAACTTTGTGACCTCTGGCCAAGACCAAGGATGGGACAGCAGAAGCAGCAATAGCAGAAGCAGTGGCGTATCTCTTCTCACCGTGGTTGACCTTGACGTTCCATCTTCTCCAGGTTTTGGTTGGAGCGAACATTCTACCTCCTCTACACATGTTACCGAAAGCACCCTGACCGGCTCTGTGGGTACCAGAACCACCAACTCTTGGAATACGAGCGACAGCTCTACCAGTACCCCAGGACTCAGCAGAGGTTTGGTGACCAGCATTTTCAGCGACAGCGTAAGCTTGTCTCTTGTTCTTGTTGATTCTGGTGAAAACAGAGTGGACAATGTCTGGTCTGATTGGGGTCTTGAAGACGGCTGGCAAAGGCAAAGCAGTGGAGGTAGCTTTACCTTCGACGGAGTAGACGGTAACTTGAGGGCGGGCGATAGACATTATGATGTGCGTGTGTTGGAATTACAAAGATATCGTTATTTGATATTGGGTATATTATATTAAACAGGTTGTTAAGAAGAAGGAATCAAATATAAAATACCAAAACTGAATATTGTCCAAAAAATTTTCAAAAAAGCGTAGGCGACAAAAAAAAAATTTTTCCTATGAAAAACTGGCTGCACAGTGAAAAATGCAGTGAAGAGAAACGCAAAAGAATGTGTGGTTATGGGGCACTGTTGGGAAATACATCCAAACACTACGATTATGCTGCAATACATAGTAACATCAGACAGAGTCGCATGGAGGTAGTTAAAGTGGATTGCATTTACAGTGAATAGCTAATAGCTATGGCAAGGTCTTTCCACTGGCTTTTTTCACAAGTTTGAGGCAGAAGTGCTGCCCAAGTGAGCTCTTGTCATTTTTGAGTATAACCACAAGTACCAGGAGTAGAGTGTAACTTGAAGGATGGCCCTATATGTTTCGCTTACAGCTGCCAACGTAGAGTCAATCATGCTCAAAATAGGGCAGCTGTGTATATTTGAAGAGTTTCTCTTTATTACATTGTATCAAAGGTAGGACGTTCGAGAGACGGACGTGCTTCAACCATTGTCATTACCTGATGACAGGCGCTGTAAGTTCCTAAAGTCGAAACCGATGTTCACAGTCTTATTTGAGTTGATGCTGGCAAACTCCGAAAGCTCTTTCCCTACAAACACACAAATCACACTTCACAGAAATACCTACATTATTACAAGTTGACCCCCGATTATGGCAGAAGGTCATCTTAGTAACTCAGTATTCATAATGGTCCTCTCATTAAAAGTAGCTTCAACACAGCTCTAAACAGTTTGTGAAGCGTAATTGATACTTGAAATATAGCCCTTCTCCTATGCACGTGTATAACCAACTTGAAACAAACATTTTTTGACGCAAAAGCTGCCTTTTTTGTGAAAGTAGGAAAAAATCATTCTACGCAATTTTCACTGTCACAGATAATTAGCCCTCATATAGAACCACCGTACATACGAAAAAACCCATCTCCCTTGATAAAGAGGAAAAATGTCTTGGTTAGATCCCCCGATGTTCTTACATATTTTAATTTTTCACTTTGATAGAGCGAGAAGACATGAAGGGAAAAAATTTTCTTTAGTGTTTGGCTGCTGCTACTACTTTTTCAGTAACGATTTTCCAACCAGAAAAATTGCAACAAGAAAAAAGAAAAAATTTTTATTCATTCTGTATTTCTCTCCTTCTCTTTCTCTTGATTATACTTGTATCGTTCATCATCAAAGAGGTTATTATTACTCACCAAAGCATCAAGTAATAGTTGAAAATGGTATGTTCATAGTTACCGGCATCACAATCACAGAAGAATACCAAATCAATGAAGATAGTTTTACAGCGAGTTAATGAAAGGGAAGAATTTCAGTCAACGCTTAGTCAAATGATTCAAGGCATGGCCAAATTGGGGATCAACAAATATGATTTACTTCATGTCTGCAACCATTCATGTAGAATATTTGATAACAGCATCATTCTGTGTTTAATCTTTCAACACGCGGTCAATATTTGAATTGTTTTCCAAATAAGTTCCAAATATTAGAGGTGTTGGAGATGAAACGACTCGAGAAGTACTCCCGATCAATGAGGTTATCACATAAATCAGTTCTGCGGGAGCAGTCCTAAACCCCAACGTTGATGAACTTTCTTGAAGTTCTGGTATGCTCTGTGATTGGGCAAAGTGAAAACAATAAATAAGAACACAAGTACTAACTCGCGTTTATAGGCTCCAAAAGGAAAGAAGATCGCTCCATCCCCATTTGCTTCAAAGGCATCTAAGGGTAAAACCGTCAAGAACCCATTGACTGTTTCTACTCCAAGAAACTTTGGTATTGGTCAATCCATTCAACACAAGCGTGACTTGACTCGTTTTGTCAAATGGCCACAATACGTCAGATTGCAAAGACAAAAGAGAATCTTGTCCATCAGATTGAAAGTTCCACCAGCTATTTCTCAATTCCACAACAGCTTAGACAGAAACACTGCTGCTCAAACTTTCAAATTGTTCAAGAAATACGCTCCAGAAACTAAGGCTGAGAAGAAAGAAAGATTAACCAAAGAAGCTGCTGCCATTGCCGAGGGTAAGACCAGACAAGAAGCTTCTCCAAAGCCATACACTGTCAAGTACGGTTTGAACCACGTTGTTGCTTTGATTGAGAACAAGAAAGCTACCTTGGTTTTGATCGCTGACGATGTTGACCCAATTGAGTTGGTCATTTTCTTGCCAGCTTTGTGCAGAAAGATGGGTGTTCCATACGCCATTGTCAAGGGTAAAGCTAGATTGGGAACCTTGGTCCACCAAAAGACTGCTGCTGTCGCTGCTTTGACTGAAGTCAGAGACGAGGACAAGAGCACTTTGGCTACTTTGATCAACACTATTGATGCTAACTTCACTGAGAAATACGAGGATGCTAGAAGACACTGGGGTGGTGGTGTTATGGGTGAGAAGACCGAAGCTAAATTGGCTAAGAGAGCTGCTAAAGCTGCTGCTGCTGCCAAGAAAGCTTCTATCTAAGAAGTTTCTTATCCATTCCCTACCTTTACAAATCTCTACAAATCACCAACATCTCAATAATCCGTCCCTTACCATCAATCTGTCATTATTATATATCTTATTAATGCAAACGTGATTCTTTTTTTCATATCAATTTGTTGACTTGCGTAAAGTGGTTGAAAATACAAATAAGTTTCCGTTAAGATACTGTAGTTGGTTGTATATAGTCGGGCATCTTCACGGAATTGAGCGCCGTACAATTTGTGGATGCCTGTATATATTTTTAACGTCATTTCTCGAGTTTGAGCTGTCTGAATGAAGGAAAACATTTTCTCTATCAACATAACCGCCCCAAGCACCATTGAAATAATAAAGCCCTGCTGAGCTTCGCATAGGGTAAAAAAGCCGAGCACAACTGCAGGCTTCCAGAGGATCAGTTCAGTGTATTAGCTCCTTGCTTGCGTTGATGCGAGCGGTCGTCGGTGTGAATCCCGACCAATAAAAGAATACTAGAGATAGATTACTTTCATTGTGTATCAATCTAGGTAATCTTAAGTAGACAAATGGGGAGCAATTTACTTGAAGTTCTTTTGCCTCATACACCATTACAGATCTCACACCTTAGGCGTCATTGATCAACACGTGAGATACATTCAGTATCATTTTCTTCATATAAAATATTGTGAAACTTCTCTCTTTGTATTATCGTAGTGTAGTGCCTGTTCAACTTTTTGCTTTTTTCTCGAAGTGAAAAAAGTCTTCAACATGCGCATTAAGCGCCGGAAATAACTAGGGCAATAATGATATAAATCTAAAAAAAATCCTTAATGTCGACAATAACTCCTTAATAATATCCCGTCATTTCATTCCAGTAGTACTGACAGTATCGAGCTTCTTTATGATGAGCACTTCGTTCATTATCGCCAAATTCCTTTATCTCAAAGATGACTCCAACTGGGATTACTACTCAAACTCTAATCACAAGAGACTCACTCTTGAAATCTCTCACAAGCCAGGTTACATCATTTATCCCGCGCTTGTTATGAGGATACTATACGATGGAAAGATGATTGTAAGGACAAATTTGGCAGTAGGAGAAACTCATATCATTTACTAACCTTTTTTTTTTTTAGAGAGAAGTAGATTTAGATGAAGCATTGCAACTTGCTAAAAGCGAGGGCTCAAGATTGAAAAAAGTGAAAATAATCATTAAAAAGAACATGCTTGGAATCAGATATCTCGAGCGCAGTAAACTGACAGGCGCTGTCCTGGTATGTATTATAACGACTCATCTTTCGTCGACTTACCGATCGCTATACTAGAACAGTATATCTAACATGCATTCAGGAACAAAATATCCAGCTCAATTTCATCAACGACAAAGAACATCAACATTTGATCAATATTTTTGAGAGATTAGGCACCCATGTGGACATATCCAATTTAAATCGTACAAATGTTATTAGTCTCACCAGATCCAATTCCGATGCTGCTTTTGGAATTCGAAACTCGCAAAGTACATCGACCCCCGGACAGGAGATTTATGGCAGTCAATATAATGTTTTCAGCAATGCATCACAGGAGGTCAACAATACAACTCAAAACCAGATATTCAGCTCACAACTTCAATACGATCAGCTGTCACAGGCCCGACAATATGGGGAATCCAAAAAACCGGTCTTTGGAAGTCAAAATGTTGAGTTTCACTCGTCCCAACATACTCAACAACATAAAGTGCAGGCTGATCATAGCAATGAGTCCTTTCCCTCTCAAAAAAGTCAGCACATATTGATGCCTTTCAATCAAATCGAATCACAGTCACGAGCTTACAGTCAAGTCAATACGGGCAATTTTAGCTTGAGAGATATGGTAGATGAGGTGACATTTGCATGCAAGAAGACAAGGCAGCCAATAAAGGGCCATGAAGCGTTACAAAGTCAAGACGCCAAGGAGAACAATATTGATGTATCTGAGTTATTGCTTATGAGTGATAAAGAGTTGAACGACACGATCACGACTTGCTTGAAAGACCCGCTTTTTCGGTTACTTGTAAGTGCTACAACTTAAATGTTGCATGAGAATACGTGTATATGATAACTAACTAGTGTGAACTTTTCTAGGCCAAAAAACTTGACAAATTGATAGATGCAGATTCGGCTGGAGCAGAAGAGTGAGCTGGAGTAGATAAAAGTCTTCAGTTTTTTGCTCCAAATCTGATGAAGAATAAGAGTAAATAGATGATTGAATAGAGAATGGACAGAAATCTTGCGTCAGCAGCTCCACTCAAATCAGATGAAGAAGAAAAAGAACATTAGAAGACTAAAATTAACTCCAAAAAAAGATAAGTAAACCTTATTTGCTCCGCTTGAGTTCAGACTTGAGTCGCCCGTGGAAGAACCATCTCCAGCAGACAAGGTACCTGTGGGTTCCGAGATAGCCAGAAATGACGAGTTACTGAGAAAACTATCATTTAATGTAGTTACAAGATATGTAGCAGTCTCTTGAACCGAAAACTTTGCCTGAATGTACTGGACCAACGTGTCGGAGGTCGTGAAGTCATCAGGGACGTAGACAGTAGAAACCCCGGCTTCTTCTAAAAGGGAAGTATACCACGGAAATTTTTCAATATAGGTCTGAAAGTCTGTGAATGGGAAAAGTGTTGACATCTGTGAGTAGATAACATCCTGAGATTTGGAGTGGATGTCAACCTGTATATAGTTGAGAATATTTTGAGGGACCCTGAATTTATTGTGATACATATACGATGTGTAATGCTTGCTGTTGATAATGAAATCCTGTAGGAACAAGAACACGAGTTGAGCATCAGCTTCTGCAGCAATCATCTTAGCATCTGGAAGAGCACTTGTTGGTGCAAGACTGCTTTGCCCCACAGTCAATGTTACCAACGTGAGAACAAGTGCAAAAATATTTGATACCTTGGCTATCATTATTTTCGAAAGTACAACAAGCTCAAGTTCTTGCCTACGGCTGTGCAAAGACAAAGAGACAAAGAGACCATAAGAAGATTACTAGAAAATTGTACTGTTGCTGAGAGTGAGCTTCATATTTATATAAAAGCGAAGAAGGCAGATCATGCATGATAGCGACTAGAAAAATTACCTTTTTGGGGACTCAAAGAGATCACAATCTGAAAATCTTTCACAACCAAAATACCTGGCACTTACACGTAACAACAAAAAAAACTGAATGCATTTAACAGTAAAGCGGAATTGCCTCAACAAAAGCTAAACAAAAATGGAGACTAGTAGTACACAACTAATGATCATTTACGAGGATGCTAAGCATCTATAAGATAGTTTTCCTAAAAATTTCAGTAAATCAGGCCAGTAGAGAGAAAAAAAGAGGTAAGCGATATGAGCATATTCATCACAATGAGAAAAGCTGTGAGATATATTTCGATAAAAAAGTAACTGTGAGAGTGTTACTGAAGAGAGTATGACTAACGCAAGAAGTAGTTGTGTTTGCCAGCTTGGGCTCTAGCATCTCCTTTGTCGATAGTCTTATGATTCCATTCAATTTCAATGTCCAATTCTCTGTTATTTTTGCTGTTTGGTCTAGAAGCAATAGAACCATGGATTTTTTCGCCTTTTTTGACGTTCAAAACTTGACTCAAGTAAAAGACAGTCTGTTTCCAATGAGTGTAACGAGAGTAAGGACCAGTGGAGAAGGTGACCTTGTTTTCAGGCTTACCGTAAGGGAACTCGATATCGAACCAAGCAACTATAGCATGAATATCGTCATCTCTGGTGGCAGTCAAAGTGAATGTTCTGTGGAAGGCAAGCTCCTCGATGGTAATTTTATTTATATCAATGGTGAATAACTTAGAAGTAGTGGTGTTAACAGAGTGACTTTCAACACAGTCGACCAAAGGCTCGGCCATGGAGATTGGAATGAAAGGTGAGTAGTCGTAACCATAGACATCGTTCCAGAAGTTGATTTTTTCTTCTTTGTACTCTCCGTCTTCAATACCGGCAACATATATGGTACTCTTGTCTGGGAAAATCAATCCACCTTTCTTCAAATACTTGTCTCTGGCAACGAGGACAGTATCCAACATGGATTCGTATAACAAGAAATAACCCATCCATTCAGAAATAATGATGTCGACTTCAGGGTATGGCATCTCAACGTCCTCTAGTTTCCCTCTAAGCAACGTGATTTTGTCTTCCAAACCGTTGAGTTTGATAACCTTGGCAGCCATATCGATGATGTTGGACATATCCACAGCGATAACATGCTTAGCACCTGCCTTAACGGCAAACATCGACAAGATACCTGTTCCACAACCAACATCCAAGACTATTTTGTCCTTGAACAAGTCTCTATTTTGTAAGATTGCCTGTCTGTAAGATAACGTACGGACCTTGTCTTTCAACATTTCTTCGTGGATCGAGAAATGATCATAAGATCCAAAGTAATGCTGTTCAGAAAACGGGAGAGCTTTCTTATCGGTAGCTGAGTTCAATTCGCCGGTCATTTTTGATGGTTAAATAGTGTGATGCGATCAAGTATATACTTATACAGTGGCACAATTAGGTGATTACAGCTAAATGTATCATGAAGTGTCGATGTCTGTTTTCACGTAGTAAAAGATTTCTTAAAAATTTTTTTTGGATCTAGAAAATTTTTTCAGAATTTTTCACTGATAGTTTTTCCTAATCTGGAACGCATTGCATGAACGTGCAGAATCAGAGGATACCAGTACGAAGGGTATCCGCTGCTCGTCTTTGATAAGTGACCTACACGTATATGTGATGCCGATATTAAATGATAAGGGCAAATGATTCATAAACGCGTGAGCTTTACGAGACGTTATCACGCTGAAAGCATTTTGTGGTTATTGCTTTCATTAAACACGAATGATATATGATGCCTAATGAGAGAAACGAGTAAGGAGAAAAAAAGATCGAGGAAAGTGAAAAATACTCACGGACGTACCGTACCACCTCATAAACATTGGCAATCAATAGTTCTACAACGCAAAGTGGATACAGTAATAAAAAGATGTACAACCACCAACTGAACCATAATTATTCTCGCAGGAGAACCAGAGGGCTGGGTGGCCACCTGAAGTCTCAGCCTCGAACTGACAACATCGTTGTTGACGAAGATTTAATCAGAGCCAACCAGGAAAAATTGAAGAGTCGTAAAGACAGATTTTCGAAAGATAGCCAACTGAGCCAGAGAAAGGAGTATGGTTTTGTAAGCAGGGGAGAAGACAATGCTTTACAGGCGAACAAAAATAATGAGCGAGAGACTTTTTTCGAAGAGATTAAGGAAAAGTACCACACCAATAAGACCAACACTTCTGAGAAGGAGAAACTGAAAATTGATGAGTTGATCCTATTGGATCTTAGAAAGCTAAGGGAGTCACTATTGAACAGTCCGTTCGATAAATTTAAGGTCGAAATTTACTTGTTCTCCGTCGAGGTCTCTTCGCGCATTTTGTATCATCAAACGTATATCCCATGCATCAAACATTTGATTGATTCCAACGTTTTATCAACAGACCACACTGAATTAATCAGCGAATCGAAGAGAAACGAATTGCTCGAGCTTTACGTCTATCATAAAGCACATTTCAATCTTGCTGGATTGTCAGCAACGGAAACTGAGGTTGCTACTCATAATAAGAGTCTTGAAGAATGTTTCAAGATACACAACAAATACATTCAGCATAACAAGGAGGTTTTAGAAATTTTGAGCTGTCTTGCAACCAACAATGTGTGCGAATGGTTCAAAATATATTCACGGGAGAATAAGAGTATCAATTCAGTAAAATTTCTAGTGATGACAAGGTACGGATTGAAGGTCATGTCAAGAAATGTGGCTCTCATCTTGAACAAATGCTACAGACAGATGAAAACAAAATGTCTTGAGAACCACTGGGTAGATGGCAGTCTCAAAAGTGACTATTTCTTTGCCGAGTTTCCAGATATTTGCAGCAAATGGCAGGTTATCGACGACGGACAGCTCATCAAGTTCAAGTGAAGGTGTGGCTGTGACATATACAGCAAGGTGCATTGCAGTGCATACGTCCCTGATTAATTTTCTTCGCTGTTCTTTTTTTCCCATCTTTTTTGTACGATACGAAAACCAAAAATACTTACCCAAAAGAAACACTCATTATCCATCGGGTGGATGTGACTCTTCCCTGGCACCAGTAGCTGCAGATCCACACACTAGAAAATGACCGACACCCTCAGCCCTGAATTTTGGGAGCAAGTTAAGAAGGCCCTGCATATCGTTTTCTCTGATTTCGATGGGACCATCACCTTACAGGTAAGTGTGGAAAAACTTGAAAAAAATACGAGTGTTCAAGAAATTGGTGGGGTTGCTACTTGAGAGATTCGGGCGTTGAATCCCCGCTTCTACAAGGAAATGCTTGCCAAGATTGAAAAAAAGGACTCTGATTACTAACTGAGATCTTTTAAAACAGGACAGCAATGATTACCTCACCGATAATCTTGGAATGGGATACACCAAGCGAAAGCAGTTGAATGATAGAATCTTAGATGAAACTTTGAGCTTCAGAGACGGGTTTAGTCAGATGTTGGAGTCAATTCCAACTCCGTTCCCGGAATGCATCGATTTTCTCAAAGAGAATATTGAGTTAGACACAGGATTCAAAGAATTCTACAAGTGGGCACTTGCAAACAACATCTTGGTGGTTATTGTTTCTAGTGGAATGAAGCCAATAATCCACAGCTTATTATCGAAGCTTTTGAATGACGAAGACGATTTGTATGAAAAGGATCCTTTAGAAATTATCTCAAATGGAGTTGAAATCGACGAGAAAAACAACACCTGGAAGATAGTTTACCGTGATGACTCCTCTTTTGGCCATGATAAATCCATCGAGCTCAAAAAGATCATCAACTACAAAAAAAAGCTATCCAAAGATGCTCATTACTTTTACTGTGGTGACGGTGTCAGTGATTTATCAGCAGCCAGAGAGTCTGAGCTTTTGTTTGCCAAAAAGGGCAAAGACTTGATCACCTACTGCGAGTCTCAGAGCATTCCATACAAGACTTTCAGCAGTTTCAGTGACATCCATGAGTGCGTGGAAGAGATCGTGATCAAAGGCAAGCCAATTGCCGCGTTCAACGAATTGAAAAACAAGAAATAGTGCCTTACACAGATTAAATATGAAGGATGTAAGACACTCGCTGTGTGTTGACCTGAAGACATAGAAAATAGGTGAAAAAATAGCTAGAGATGAATTATTGGTTTGGATACGGTACGTGAGCGGTAATGCAAACGATAGTTAGGCTCTATTTCAAGAGTATAAAGGCCATACATAAGCGATGGTATGAGTGATTGTCTGTTGAAGGGGAGTACTATAGATATAGTTGCAATACAAGTGTTATTATAGACCAACTTTTGGCGCAAGGAGTAAATGATATGTCATTTGTAACCTCGCTACCCATTAGCATAATTTAAGGCTTATTTCAGATAAAAAAAGCCAGTGACTGACAAATAAAATACTTTAAAAGTACACACAGACGTTAAGCTGATACAGTCGCTATGTTTTCACACAGTGACACTAACGTACACCTGCTTGTGTGATTTGGACCTTGTGATACATACTGGTATCGCATTGCATGCGCTGCCGTATATCCACTTTCAAGCATCCGTTTATTCACCGATTCATCGATTACCATCGAAATTTCGATGTCCAAAGCTTTTATCCGAAAAAACTCACAGAGCAAACTTTTTTGGATATGGAATAAAATCGAATATGTTTCTAAAAGTCTGAAATTATCCGTTATATCTATAGTTATATAGTAGACGACATCATGTGTAAGCTTGATTAGCTACAGGGATGAGCATGTAATTAAGCCCTCCTAACTTTTCCCTTTTTATAACTGAAGCTGCACACCAGCCAAAACAATAACGCCCACAGTACATGAAATTTGCAGATCTTTAACATTTTAGATCAGTATGAAAATTATGTTGCAGAATTTTTATCTTTGTCCCTATTAAATATCAATGAATTCCCTGTTTTTGCCCTTTGTCCTCTTTTGTTCTTTACGTTTCTTTTGTTGTGCGGGTCTTTGTTCAGTGAACTTGATGAAAAAGTCTATAATTGGCCGTTCTCAAGCGGACTGAGAACAATGCTTAATATTGTATGGTCGGTTTTATATTTGGTCTTACTGGTACATGGCGTTCTCTCTAACAAAATCGTCACAAGGCAATTTCAAAGAAAAAGTTTGGTGACTCCTACAGTTCCGAGAGGAACCTCAGATGCCCAAATACATTTTCCTCATACAAATTGGAAGACAGGCGTAACTCATCAAGATTACAAGAGAGCCAATGCGACATTTTTCACACTCTGCAGAAACTCGGATCTTTATGACATTTTGACCACAATTCAGAATGTGGAGGACCGGTTCAATGAAAGATTCCATTACGACTGGGTTTTTGTGAATGACGTCAACTTCACCAGTGAGTTTGTACATAAGGTGTCAAATCTTGTCAGTGGAAACAGCCACTTTGACGTGATACCCAAAGAATATTGGAGTTATCCCGACTTCATAGACTTGGAGTTGGCAAAGACCTTGAGAGATGACTTAGAAGGTCACGGGATTAAGTATGGTGGATCCGAATCATACAGGCACATGTGCAGATTCCAATCTGGATTTTTCTACCGTTTGAATGTGCTCAAACCGTTCCGATACTACTGGAGAATAGAGCCCGGGGTCAGGTTGAACTGCGATATCACTTATGATGTGTTCAAGTTTATGGTGGAGAACAACAAGGACTACGCTTTCGTCATGTCCATTTTCGAGTATCGCGAAACTATCAAGAATCTCTGGTATTTCGTGAAGACATGGATGAAGACAAACATAGATAAAATAAACATCAACAGTCCGACTTCGGGGCTACAATTCATAACGGGTCATCCAAAAACCGAACAAGACACCCCATCTGTCGAACTGGAGCCAAAGAAATTGACACCCGAAGACATTGACAGCTTGCAATACAATCTCTGCCATTATTGGAACAATTTTGAAATTGCAAACCTAGATTTCTTCCGGTCAGAGGAATACCGATCCTTCTTTGAGCACCTTGATGCAACTGGAGGCTTTTTTTACAGCAGGTGGGGTGATGCGCCTGTACATACAATAGCAGTACAGTTATTAATGGACCAGAGGCGAGTGCATTGGTTTAACGACATCGGATACTACCATGCTCCGTACTTGACATGCCCTCTAAACGACGAAATTTATTTGAGCAATAAATGCACCTGCAACCAGCTTTTGGACTTCACGTTTGATGACTACAGCTGCACCGGGTTTTGGCTCAAGCTCAATAATAGACAGGATGAGTTTGACTACTTTGACGAGAAAAAGTACAAATTTGGCCCAGAGTTTATCTTGAACAAATATGCGATCATGAACAGTCATTACCAACCCTAAAGAATACCAAAAGGTTTGATTATGAACTATCAAAATTTACTTCAAAACATTTTACTCCAAAACTTTTCAAAAGATATCACTCTAGGAGATAAGGATATGGACATCTGAGTTTCTCCAACTTTACATTCATCTTGGGAATGCTGCTATAGACACTGCCTTGAGCATAACAAGGATGAAACTACCCATACATGGGCAAGAGTTTATTTGGTCTGATTACGCAATTCTGAACACTTTTCACTAAGAGACTGTAGCTGCAGAGTCTATCTCAGCAAATATGAAAGCTCCAGTGATCCTTGTGAAGGATGCAGGTGTGGTCACGAATACATAACTATAGTTCCCGCTCTACAGCATTTGCAAGAGTATTCGTAAACAATCATGACCACCTGCTGTGTCTGAGCTATTTATGTATGATTACACAGTATTTTGGACTAGGTTTTTGCAAATAATACGCCGAACGCCCCATTTTTACCTTGTTTGAGCAGATTCGTATTATTTTCAATCAGCACTTCTATTTCTGTTTATTCCGTCATTTGATCTTTTTATCAGTTCACAATTTACTGATGACAAGTCACCACTTTATGTTCTCATCCCGTTTTTTCAATGTGGTTTCTTGATTATGCGAATGTCTGTCCGTTTTTCTTCCCATATTAAGGTTCGGCTGGCAAATATGGGGCTCGGCATTCTATTTTTATTTATTATTTTATGCAACATTTACGAGACAGCGCCCCTGTGAAGGATAGTTCCTTCTCACCCCTTACCTCCTCTGTTCGAAATTCCAATAACCGTCTCACCTCCTCGGCCCTGTCTTACTTCCACAGTCTTGTAGTACCATACAGAGGTAGATTTGTAGATCTCCAGATACGAATTTACATGCGTCTAATAATCGCTCAGCTGAACAGGTATCCTGGTAACTGGCAGGTAAAAGATTTATCCAGGCATAGCTCACTTATGAGTTATCCTTACACAATAGCTTGTGGAAGGAAAACTAAGCCCGGATAGAAAGTGGCTATTGTGAAAATCAGGCGCTTGCCTCTAATTTTGGTAAAGTGTAAAGGTACATTTCTAAATATAACAACGTATTCTGACAGAGTCAAACAGGTAGTGTCTCACTATTGATGGACCAGAACCCCCTTACTCAGCTCAGCCAATTATGAACAATAGATTCCAACAACTCAAACGTCAACAAAGAGTCTCCCTTACCAAGGGATGAGATTCCCATTCCTTCTCACTATGCTTTTAAAACACTCAACAGAGATCCGATGCTTGCATAGGCGTTCCTTTGGCGGTGATCGCATTCTTAGAGGCACCACTGTAGTTTTTTGTATTTGACCTGCTATCACAGTGTTTCCTCAGCTATAGTCGTCTACTTCATTATAAAAAGAGTTTTAGTATTGTGGCCCATGGTGGCCAAACCCTACGGTGGTATAAATACACGGGCGCCCTATTGTTCCCTCCGGTTTCAACCAATGAATTTTAAATCCGCTGTAGAACACTGCTGTGGAAATTTTTTTTTTCTTTTTTTTTCGCGCTGAAATTCCACCTGAAAACGCCCGTGAATGTAAATAGCAACGGCTTTTCGAAGTGTGTGATAATCACCCTTGTTTTCTTCACACACCAAGTGGTTCAAAGTGCAAACCACAACACACACAACCTGGTCTAAAAGACTATGTTGCACTTTGTGGGCCTCTTGTACAGAGGATACAGTAGTGTCTGGTACGATGAATGGAACGCGCAAACCGAAACGAAGCACACACTGCCTGGGCTTTTTGTATCAAAGAAAAATGTCTCACTTTCCAACATGCAGGTCGCAGTCAATGTGTGGATTTCGATTACGCTCTAGAAAAATCGAGCGGATTAGTGCAACCTCCAACTCTGTTTCTCGTAACCACACAATATCCGAGTTCTTTCCACTGTAGCATATAATGTGCAGGTCTGGTTTTTTTTATTTATCATTAGGGATGTATATTTGCTGTTCTTGGATTCTCCCAAAACAGAATACAAATTGCGCACGCTATTGCCTATTCTCTCACTTTCCGCCAGTACATTCTAAAAAATTTTTGCATTCACTTTCAAAATAGTTTACTAGGATAGATATATATAAAGAACTTTTCCTTATTTTTATAAGTGTTTAGAGTATATGGCTTTTACCTATTTGTGCTCGGTGACACGAATGCTTAGTTAGTTCGGGCTTTTATCTCTTTCTGTTCCTGTAAAGTCATTCGCTATTCTTGAGCCTATTTCAGGTTATCTTTCGTTTATACACACACACACATATACACACACATATACTCAACAATGAACAGACAGAGTGTGATCACTATCACGCGGAATTCGTATTTCATCGACATGGACGATAGAGTCAACAGTGAAAATATTCTTCTCTACGACATTTTTGGTGACGAGATCGAAAACAAGATCAAATTGTCATCGTATTTAAAGAAGAACAAAGGCCCCTACTTTGCCAACAAGCTCTTCAGCTATGAGTCTCCTGACATTAATGATTCAAAAAGCCTGACAGATCTCAGCCTGAGTCTGCTGGTCATCGATGAAGAGGAAGTTTCCAAAATACTCAAAAAATACAAGCCTCCAGAATATCTTCCTTTGTCTTTTGATAAGTCGTCTTTGGACTTGAAGTTACACCCAAACTTTATGTCTCCCGAGTATGAAACCAAGAATGACGAGCTCTTAGACTATGTTTACAACAACGATCGTTCCATCGAGAAGATCCCACGTGAAGAGAACCCTCTTGTAGTCAAAAACAGAACCAGATTGGAGGAGCTCTTAAAAAATCCTCCAAAACACGCTACAGAGACCAAACTCTTACAATATGCACACAAATTGACAGATGCCATTCAGCAGCAGGCCTACACGAACGGGAAGATCGATATGGTGTTTAATCACAAAAATTCAGACGAAACCGAAGAGGGAATAGTCGACATAAAATATAACGGCCTCAACAAGGCCCCAGAGTCTGAAGACAGCGGCAAGAGCAAAGAGACAAAGCGCAAGACGCTTCTTGGCATGAAAAAAGCCTTGACGAGAAAGGAAAGACGTTTGACCAGATCAAAATCGTCACCATTGCTCAATCTTGAGTTTGAAAAGGCCTCAAGTGCAGAGAGCATCAAGTTGAAGCACGCCTACAATCCAAGAATTAACGAGACTCAGTACCGAAAGCAGTGCGAGTCCTTGCACCAGAGAAACGCAACCATTAATGGCTACGAACAGTCCCTACAAAGTTGCAGAAAAAGCGCAATGACTGTCCCATGCATGTCAACCGATAAAATCAACAGGGCATCAATAAGCAAGATATCAGTTGGAAGTCCTAGTCCGTCACCGGAATCTAGACGTGAACTGAAACTATCATTAGCTTCTCCTACTCCAATTAATGATCCATCGGAGGCCTCGTTCAAGATAACTCCTAGTGCCAGACACGAACTGAGGATCTCCTTGTCCTCTTCCAAGCAAGAATCGACAAATAATACAGTGGTTGGGAAAGACGAAGACACTGCCACTTTGATCTGCGCGGCTAAAACCGATCCTAGTGTTGCATCCCTGACAATTTCAGTGGATTTGCCAGCACCAAATCCACTCAAAAAAAGAGCATCGACTATCGCCAATCTCTACGACCTCGATGCCAAACCACTTCCATCTGCTCCCCTCAAATCGAGCATCAAATCCAACTCAACTACAAGCATCAACAGACCGAAAAGGGATTCCATTAATACAAATGTCATTTTTGGGAAACGGGCAAGCTCCGCAACTTCTCTCAGTGACTTCCACCGCACTCTGTGGATCAATAATGGTGCCGGAAAGGTGCAGAGAAAATCGTGGGGCCCAGAACACTTGTTAAATGGCAGCAGCAGCAGCAATTTCCCTAATCCTAATCGTGTTAGCTTCAGAAGTCAGCCGGGAAGCCCTATAGGATCTCAGTTTAGACCTCAGTCTGCAAGAAGTAGCATGATGATCCCAAAGCCTGCAACAAAGCCTGCCAACTTTGAGTATCTGATGATGATGCTCAAAATCCAGACCCATGAACTCGACTTCTTTGCTCACCTTGATAACTTGAGTCAAAAGTTTGCCTCGAAAGTGGCTGAAAACACTGAAGGTAATGATAACGATAAAAATGACACCGCCAAGTCATTTGCCTTAAAAAGCCCTAAGGCACCCGCAAATCACAGAAAGTCTCAGCTTTCCAAAGGATCGACTTGCTCTTCGATATCCAATGGCATGTTCCCATCCATTAATTCCGTCGATACGTCGCTAACTAGCTTGGATGCTCTCAACATGGACGAGAAAACCCCTCCAGAACCAGTTGTCCAGAATGTTGTTCAGACAGCTGGTGAGGCTTTTGCTTGAAAGGCCAACTACAGCTTGATTTCTTCTCTTTATATTTCATTTCACATTGTTTATCTATAACATAAATTCCACCTACTATATGATAATGACCAGTTACGTTTCTTAATCAATGACAATACCAACCACGAAACCAATAATATTATAACAGCAGGTGATACTTTTGATCTTTGCAGTCTAAACGTTGAATTATTTTCTGTTTGGAGAAAGAATTGTAACTTTGTCAGCGATCTCTTCATCTTGTTGATAGGCGAACGTCATCGCAGGAATTACGGTCATGAGAACAATCGAAATGAAAAGAGCGAGCTTCATATTAATCTTTGTACTTGGTTTGACAGAGTTGCAATTTGTAGTTGACAAGACGCACGCAACAAACAAAAAAACATCTCTTATTTCAGTTGCCTTGAAATCGCTGGATCTCATCGGTCTTTTATACGTCTATCGAAGAATCTTCAATGAAGATGCTTATTTTTCTTTACCAAGCTTCAGTGCTGAAACCTTTTTTCTTTCGCAGTAATAAATAAAGCTTTAATAACGAACCCCAAGAAACGCTTTTAAACAATAGAATAAACAGCTGCTAAAGAGTGAATTGCGATAATATACAGCTCATGATTAGCGCGCTGAAAATAGGAGTATAAATACATATGATGGTCCAATTACTCTCAGGGCAGTTGTTGAGATTCATTAGCCAGTTCTCACGGTAGCAAAGCACAGAGTATGCTGTAGTTGGGGTCTGTAAGTAGACATTATAAGCTTCAATCTGACCTTCTCTTTGTGAGATTCTGATGTAATCTGATACTGTACAGTATTACAGTGTAGAAAAGGTTCACGCACGTATTTTCAGTTGCGGTCCAATACACTTTCAGCGTCGCAGCCATTGAAATGACCTTTTGATGGAAATTTGATTCAGCTGTATAACAATGCACATATATGCATATATCACACCTACAGGTGAATGAAATTTTTTTCTCATCTCACGAAAAATTTTTATTTCTCATCGCTATAAAATTTTTCTCGTACCTTTTACTAACTAGTATTATATACTCTTCTATCTGTTGGGAGAGAACATCGAACACGATATATACGGTATCAATTTATTCACAAGATGGCCAAGAAGACGCAAAAAAAGAATGCCAAAGGTCGTTTGGATAAGTACTACTACTTAGCCAAAGAGAAAGGATACAGAGCTCGTTCTGCGTTCAAGATTCTTCAAATCAATTCCAAGTACAATAATTTTTTGGCAAACTCGAAAGTTGTGATTGATTTATGTGCAGCCCCAGGGTCCTGGTGTCAGGTTGCTTCTCAGATATGTCCACCAAACTCCTTGATTGTGGGTGTTGATATTGTTCAGATTAAGCCATTGAAAAACGTTACTTTCATTCGTTCTGATATTACTTCTCAAGACTGTAAATCTCAATTAGCCGGGTTCCTCAAGACAGTAAAGGCAAATGTCGTGCTACATGATGGTGCCCCAAACGTTGGTTTGAATTGGTACCAGGATGCTTACTATCAATCGATTTTGACTTTGAGTGCCTTGAAGTTGGCTACTGAGCATTTGGCTGCTGGGGGGATCTTTGTCACCAAGATTTTCCGTTCGAAAGATTACAACAAATTGATGTGGATTTTCAATCAGTTATTTGACAAAGTCGAGGCTACAAAACCGCCAAGTTCCAGAAATGTTTCTGCAGAAATCTTCGTTTTTTGCAGAGGGTACAAGAACCCAAAGAAGATTGATCCAAGATTATTGGATGCTAAAGAGGTTTTCCAAGAATTGCCAACTGGTAAGGCCAATAACGAGGCCAAGGTGTTCAACCCAGAAAAGAAAGTCCGTAAGAGAGAAGGTTATGAAGAGGGTGACTATCTCTTGTTCCACACAAAACCAATAATGGAGTTTGTGAAGACTGAGACACCAATAGACATGTTGGGGGAGTTGAACCAGCTTACCATTGATGAAGATGACGCAGAATGGAAGATTTTGAAAAAGTTTAAAAGCTTGACCACTCCAGAATTTCTCGAGTGTATTCGTGATTTGAAAGTGTTGGGTAAAAAAGACTTTAAGCACATTTTGAGATGGCGTAGAAAGGCCAGAGATTTGCTTGACATCAAGAGTCCAGGAGAAGATGAAATCAAAGTCGAGGTTGAGCCTTTGACTGAAGAGCAACAGATCGAGAAAGAGTTAGAGGAGATGACGAACAGACAGAAACAGAAACAAAGAAGATTAAAGAAGCGTGCCAATGAGTTGAAGCAGAAGGAAATCTACCGTATGCAGATGAACATGATCACTGATAAAACGATTGGTATAGAAGCCGGTGAGAATGGCCGTGAGGCCTTATTCAACCTCAAGTCAGCAGAAAAATCAGGGGCCATCAACGCATTGAGAAAAGGTAAAAAGAGTTACGTCTTCTCAAAGGAGGACATGTTGAACGATCCAGATTTCTACCATGGCCAGGACGAACATTTGAAGAAAGGCGCGGCTGTTGATGAAGAGGAAGAGGATGACGTGGACGAAGAAACTCGTCGTATTGATGATTTGGAGGAGGAATTGAATACTGAGTATCAGAGCTTCAAAGAGCGTCAAATCGAGAGAAATCCAAACTTGAAGGCCAAGTTTGCCAGAGGCGGTGATGATGACGAAGAATGGGAAGGTATCGAGGACAAGGCGTCTGGAGGAGAGTCTGAATCTGATGCCGAAGGTTCTGGAAAGGACGGATATTTCAGCGATGATACCGACAGTGAGATTTCTGATAGTGACGATGACGAACACATCAATGAAATCATCAGAAACCGTCACAAGAAAGCTTTAAGTAGCAATGCTGAATTGTTGTTCAGTGACTCGTTATTTGACGGGATAGACGAAGATATTGCCGGCAAGGACCAGCCTAAACAGTTGATCAAAAAACAGCAGCAGAAACAACCTAAAGCTGACAAGAGAAAGAAGGAGTACGAAGATTCTGATTACGATTCTTCCGAGGACGAGTACGAGGAGAAATCCAATAAGATTGAACTTGTGCGTAGTGAACTGAAAGCTAAGAAGAGGGGTGTTTCAGAAACCGACTTCGATGATTTTGATTCAGACTCTGACAGCGACGACGAAAAGCCTGTAAAGGCAAACCAAAAACACTCTCAAGAGGTTGAATTGGCCACAGTTGAGGCCATGACTTTGGCGCATCAGTTAGCTTTAGGCCACAAAACGAAACACGATGTTATTGAGGAAGGGTTCAACAGATATTCCTTCAGAGACACCGAAGGAGTGCCTGAATGGTTCCTTGACGACGAGAAGCAGCATTCGAAGATAAGCAAGCCAATAACAAAGGAAGCTGCATATGCTATCAAGGAGAGATTGAAGCAGTTGAATGCTAGACCAATCAAGAAGGTGATGGAAGCCCAGGGCCGTAAGAAGATGAGAACTATGAAGAAGTTGGAGAGAATGAAGAGAAGATCGGAATTAATCAATGAAGATTCTGGATTGTCGGAGAAGGAGAAGGCTGAGGAGATCACGAGAATGATTGCTAAGATCAAAAAGAACAAGAAGCCTAAACAGAAAGTCACTTTGGTTGTGGCCAGAGGCGGTAACAGAGGATTGGCAGGAAGACCTAAGGGTGTTAAGGGTAAATATAAGATGGTGGATGGTGTCATGAAGAACGAACAAAGAGCTTTACGCCGTATTGCAAAGAAACACAAGAAATAGAGGTATTTTAGATGGTTAATTATATAATATACTATAAATGGATGGTACTTCTTAACTAAAGGCTCTGAAGATGAGCTCCACGTCGTATTGCAAACACAAGAAATGAAGGTAATTTGAATGGTAAAAATATATAATATACTATAAATTGACAGCTGTTATTTTAAGGCTCTGGAGATGAGTTGCTTGTAGCAGATAAAATGTATGTAATTGGCTTCACTGACATAGTTCAAAAGTAGATCATCAATAAAATAGATGTCAATGTTGAAAGTGTTGACAACTATTCGCGTGGCTTCTAGCAATTTCCCAAAATTATCAGCCAAAGCAAGTAATTCATTCAAAGTGTTAATCACGAAATACTGCAAATTGAATTTTGTGTCCTTCAAAAGAACTTTCAAGATGTTGTTATTCGCATATGCCACAATATCGCCGGTACTTTTTGTTCCGCCAATGTTATTCATAGTGGCAAGAGACAAACGGTTGGTTTTCTGTTGCTGTGCCAGCAGGATCAGCACCAGCAGCAGTTGCGGCTGCTGCTCAAGCGAATTGCCTGTAACGAAGTCACTGTTCATGTTGGGTGGTGAGATATTGATAGTTGCGGTGGGAAGGTTTTTGTACTTCAAGTTCGGATAGTTATTGATTAGAGCGTCCAAGCTGTTCAATACTCCATTGACAATAGGAACATTAAGGTCGTTGACAGGGAGAAACATCGATGCAGTCATGAACAAAAAGAAGTACTCAAAAAGCTTGAAATCACCTCCATATTTTAGATCATTAACGTTCAATAGCTTAACAAATCTGGGAACGTAGTCCTTCAACAAAAGCAGATCAAATGCCTGGGGCTGTTTAGGCTGAGAGATCGAGGCAGAGTACGTATACGTACATCCTGTGAAGTATAAAAGCTTAAGCAACCCATCGTTGACTTTCAATCTGGAATTGATGGTGATCTTGTCAAATAAAATTAAAAGATACTCGATGACTTTCTCCTGGTATTGAAGTTTATAGTACTGAAAATCGGTAATAAGATGCTCGATTATTTGAAAGATATAGTCCAACTCAAACATAAGCAAAGTCGCCCGTTCCTCGTTGTTCAAAGCTGAATATTGTGTTGATGACGCGTGGAAACTGTCCAAAAGACTACCAGCAAAGATCAAGAGCTTGTTGATATTAGAGAATTTATGGATGTTGAAGCTTTTCTCGAACGGCACGGAAATTTTTAAAAGCTTAAACAAACTCTTGAAGAGCAAAGACTGCATTTCAATCAGATGGCAGTCTGATTTCGTGGGTTCGGTAACCATTTTTCTCAACAAGTTGACAAACAAGTTGCGCACTTTGAAATTGTCCACGAGGTACTGTAGTTGATTAGTGTGGAGCGGATATATCAAATAATTGAAAATTATCTCAATTTTGGAAATATAGTAGGCATCGGTGGGAAGTGAGTTCAAACTTTTGATAATTCCACTGTCAATAATGTAGTTGATCTTGTTCCCTCTGTTGTAGCAGAGGTAGTTGTTCGCTAAATCAAAGTACGCCTGGATCAACAGACTGTTTGTTTGCTCGCTGGTGATTTTGTGGTCAATAGCAAATGCAATGTTCGTCAAAATGTCCATGTTCCGGATCCACACATTCAAAGACGAGAGGCTTTGGTTATGATGGATGCCAAGATAGACTAGATGACCGATAAGTTTTAGATGAAATGGATTGGTGTAGTCGAGAGTCTGGTTGTTATCAAAAAGACTCGATTCATAGCCCTTGATTATGAACTCATTGACGGTTGAATAGTCTGTAAGCATGTTAAAAATGAGCCTGTTAGGAGGCGAGCTCTCATTGCGGTTGTCAATCTTCAACAGAGACCAAAACTTCGACGGGTTTTCAACATTGACTATAACACTCTGCAACACACTGTATGGGGCGACAGACGATAGCGTGCTCAATATCTCAATCAAAGGACCGTCGTGCTTGTCAATGCTGAAGTCTTTCATCATTGTGCGTAAAAGTCTGGAATTTAGGAAAATATTTGCAACCGACTCATACGTTTGCTGAGCGTATTTTGAACTAGGTACCAGTTTGCTGAGAGTCAAGATGGATAGAATGTTGGCCAATTCTGGATTGAGACGTTCCGTTTCGCGATCAAAATATTCAAACATGAATTCTGTTATTTCAGCCAACGTCTCATTCTCAATAAACTGACTAGCTAGCAAAGGTGTTCGCACAAGCCGTATAATTTGAAAGCATCTTGAGACCGCAATAGGGTTTTTTTTGTATTTCACTAGTATCAAGTCAAGATACTCTAATATCTGGGAGAAAATTAAGAAGTCCTCGAATCTTTCTGAGCCGTCGCCCTTGTTGAGATACAAAACGAAACTTGGGTTGACAAGGAGCTCTGCATAGAAAAGGAAGAGACTCAGAGGGTCGACATTTTCGGAGGACTCTTTTGGCACGATTATCGACATATCCTCAAAAAAATGATTAGCAGTACTCAAGAAGAATATATTGTCAAAACGATCCGTCAATTTCTTGCGCACAATCATGCTTAAAGGAGTACAGTACGAAGAAAGCTTAGCATCCTGAGTCCATAATATCTGCAAAAATCTAATCACCACAATATCGTTCGAGGCGTTGGTGGAATGCAATAAGAGTGAAAAACATTCGCTCAATATTGATTTCTGATAGAAATTCGTAGAGAACTGAAAGCTTGTGACTCTCTGGGTGATGAGTGTTGTAAGAAGCCTCATGATGCTAATTTTAAAGATAGAGTCGTTGATAGAAGTCATGCCCAAAAATTCAAACAAATCGCGATAGAGGTTCAACATCAAAGCCTCTGAAGAGAGAATTTTGCTATTAGAGGCAGACTCGATCAACGCCTGGAAAAAGCTGATAATCAAGCCAAATGTTGCGAGGTTCTGTTCGGTGTTGTATTTGTTGAGCTGTAGGAAAATAATGATGTTATGGAGAAGATCTGGCAAGTCGATCAACTCGTCAGCGACCTGTTGTCTGTACTGCTTGACCGCAAGGATAATGGTAAGGATTTTCAAAGCGACGTTGATGGGAGTACTTTTACTCACTCCGATTTTTTTGTCGCCTTTGTCACTGATATTATTGATGCTATCTGCAGCGCTCGCACTAGCCTTTGTGCTGCCATAGGTCACACTATTGGAATTTATGATGGTATTGTCATTGACAGAGATGTCGTTGAGGGGCTGGAGAACATATTTGTTGAAAAAAGGCGAACTGATAAGCACCAGAAGGTCCTCTCGGGAGAGCTCATCGAAAAAATTCAATAAAAGACGCTCGATGTGAGACTTCATGGTCTGAGTATCGACAGACCTATCCTTTACAGGGTCGCTTGTGGCGGAATCACTTGGAGCCACTTTTGGGGCTTTGAAAGTGTCTTCATGGTCTTTGGTGTCGTAAAGAGTATAAAGGACAGAGACGAGGGTATTTGCCAATTTATTCCCTATCAATATCTGGAGTGCCTGCTCAGAATTGGCGTGTGAGGACAACGTCTCAAATACAATGGTAAGATACTTGGTCATGTTGCACAGGTGGAACCTCTGAAGAAAGTTCAAGTTGTAGAATTTGGCAACGAATACATCAATAATTCCACAGCTGAAGAGCTGGGTCCAGTCCTCGGTTTTATCGATGTAGTCGCAAACAAACATGGTGCTGAACTTGGCAAACTCGGACCCCAGGCATAAGAGAATGTTGGATATCTGGTTTTTGAATTCCACGTTAGTGATATCTTTGCCAAGCTTATCAAGGGCCTGCTTGACATCAATCTCCAAGCTCGCCATGCTTCACAGTAACTGGATACAGTGGGGTTGTTTGGGGCACCTGGTGCAATCTACGCAGATTTGGGTGAAAAGAGACGAAAAAATGCCAATGGAAAGCGTGTGGTGCAAAGACGAGGTTGTAGCGTATAGTCAGCTTAAATCTTCATCAAAGACTCCGTATGGTAAGTAGCTGTAAGGGCTAGCAATGGAATACAAAACATGGAAAACCCACAAAAGAAAAACATGGCATGGTTTAAATTTCTGGTTTCAAGGACGAGAAAGAATGAAAAAACAAGTGAGACAGCCAAAAATCCCTCCCAGTTTCATCTCCGAAATAATGGTATCCCCCGTTAGATGACGGGCATTGAAGTGGTGGGGAGGATGCCATAAAGAGGGACATTGAGTGGCAAATGGTGAACTGTTGGTGGCCAATAGCCTGCGCCCCCACCCCATCAGGCATATTTGCAGAAAAAATAAAGCTAATCTACTTTACTTTTGAGCGCTACTGGGTTGTCAGATGTGAGCAGTGATAATAGCTGTGAAATTAATAGCAGCAGTAAAGTCGTATACGGTTATGAAAGCTTAGGTATTGAAGTGAAATTAGTGGAAAAGAATAGCAGCAGTGATGAAAGCAATTGTTCTAATTATAGCGCTGAAGTTAGAACAGAAGTTGTGATAAGAATATTGATTACAAAAGTGGCGATTATCGTAGTGACAGTAATAAGGCTGGTAATAATAGCATCTATGAATAAACGATAGTGTCATGGATACTTTTTCATTTTTCAAGTCAGGTATACTGCCTCGATTCGGTCGCATGTAATCATCGGAGTCATATGTGCTATATGGAGGGTGGCTTTGCTCGCCACACCGGAGAACGTGGAAAGCAATGCCTGCAGTGCAGGGGCTTACGGATCCATTCACATGTTGCAGTTGGAGAAGGCTGGCATTTTTTTCTGGCTATTATCCGGAGGAACATTGAATGCGAGAACTCGCAAAATAAGGTAATCGATGGGTCCATTAATTGGGCAGATTCGTAAACTGATGGTGATGCAACGCGTGAAATTAACTGAGTTCATTGACTTATTGGACCTCGTTGTTGGAAATTGAATTACGAATCAGGCAAAGATTGTTTACCTTGTAAACTCGTTTGGTGAGACACAAATCCGCAAAAGGACAGCATGTATGCATACCTCGATTGAGGAACATGCCATACCAATTGCCCTTACGAGTCTGTAGCCAGTCTAGTAGTTCAAACCAACAGCATTGATTAAGGTACCCATGGCAACGAGTAACTTTCAGACTGACGAGATACATTATTGTTTAACGTTTGAGCCACCGGACAAACTCTTTTTATAAATATAGGTCAGTCCCTTGCGTTTCTAGATCGTTCTTTCTATTTATATCTACGAGGAGATGCAAGCGAACTCTTTTCAGATGAGCGAAGTAGATCTGACTAGTAGCGGGCTATGATTGTACCAAGCAACGACAAACGCAGATCAAATGGACAGCGCATCCAGGTGGCCCGAGGATGGCGTATCCAAGTAGCTTGGGGGCCAGAGGAGTTCATAAACCATGCAGAGTATAGTATTCAGCAATGTCAGTGGAATGCTTCGCAAGGTGTAAACTCGTTGAGTTTTGTACTTTGCTCTTGCTCTTGCTTTTAAGCGAAGTAAACACAATAGCACTACAGCAGTCACTTAATTCAAGAGATTTTCATACAAAATAGGTCTCCACGTAATTCTGAGTGAAGCTATAGCTCTACTTCATATATAACATGATCAGTACGCCTATACCAGGCATAATTTATGGCACTAAGTACTATCCCCTATCTGGGCCATCCAATCAACTTAGACTAGTCAGTGGAAAACCGGTTTTCGCTCCATCAAATAGATTCTTAAGCAACCATTTTTAAGTTCAGTCGGAGTTTCCACCTTTTTTGTAAAATTCAAATTCGGAAAGCTAACCGTTACAGACAATGTAATGAGATATAAAAGTAGCAACTTCCTCGCAAGTTGTCGAGAACCACGGCCTTCGTGAAATCTTATCATCTCTATCTACGGCTTGACAATAATCATCATCCCAATTGTTGAATCTCTCGCGCATACGAAAAGAAAACCAATGTTAGCAAGGTTGTTACAAACACCCGGGAAAAGATTGCTACCGTCAGGTATAGCAGGGTTCCAACGGTACTATTCATCCTCAGGCCTGAAGACATTCAATGAATCTGCGTTGTTCACGGCGGAGTCGAAGACACTCAAAAGCTACGACTATGAAATCTACCACCCAGACCACTCTTTCCTTCCAAAGACAATCAACAATCCAGACGAACCCATAGTCTTTCTCCACGATTTTCTTGTCAACGGGAAATTGTACCACGCCGAGGTGAACGAAATAGCAACAAGACTCGAGACAGATGTGTATAACCTCAACTTGAGAAACCACTTCAATAGAAATTCCAACATTGAGTTCACTTCTCCCTTCAACATGGAAACCTTGGTTGAAGACTTGGTTCACTTTTGCAAGATTTCAGACTTGGAAAAGATCATGGTTGTCGGTGATGGTCTTGGAGGGAGAATCGGAATGCTTGCGGGGTTGCTCAAGCAGAACGAAATTGAAATCTCAAAGCTTGTTGTGGTTGACAATCTTCCAGAGCCACTTAACCCAGAAGTCACTGGAGAATTAGACAATTGGCTAGATGCAGTGTCGTATATTGTAAAAGAGGCAAAGATTCCGAAGATTGATAACGATGCAATAGACAAAGCCAATTCTATTTTAGACGACAAGTTCAAAATCACCGACTCGTTTGACAGATCGATCTTGCTTTCATCGCTTGTCAGAACCTCTGTCAACTCGGCAAAGATTGGCCAGTATCCGTACATCGAGTCAAAGCTACCTGTAGAGTATTTCAAGCAGACGAATTTTGTCGAGGACTACGCAAGATGGCCCGCCGAAGAGGTGGGCGAGTCGCAATTCACCAACCCTGTGTTGTTTTTGCTTGGCCGGAAATCGTTGTTCTCCAAGGCATACCACGAGTCAGTGAATGGGAACTTGAGGGTGAAGAAGAGTATTGAGAAGTTGTTCCCAGATACTATTTACAAGTCCTTCAATACGGGCCACTTTTTGCCAATCCATCAAAGCCGGCAGTTTGTGAATTCAGTGTGTCAGTTTTTGATCAAGGATTTCAGAGAGGCCTACGACGAGATGAGACAAAGCGAGCAGAGTGGTTCATAAAACCAGTTTATATTGCAGATGATATTGCGTCAAGCACTTGATAATATACTAGGTATTTGGTTGGAGATTTTATGCGTAACAGTATAGATAGTAGTACGTATCATGGCAAATCAAATAAATATATCATGCCAGCTCCAAGGAGTGTAGAAAATTTGTATATCCAAGTAGAAAGAAAATCAAAAACTCAATTTCCGCAGGCTCGCGTATATGTAAGCTAAAGCTTTATGGAGCACTACAGGGTAGGAACTAAAGATATACGCAATACCGTACAAGGCCACAGATAGATATGACCCAAGGAACTCAGGAGCCGATGTTGTTCACGTCCCTAGGGATGTTCATCATAGACGAGATACACTATCCCGATAAGAAATCAGTCTACAATGTCTTGGGAGGAGGCGGCCTATTTGGGCTCCTAGGAGCAAGAATCGTGCTATCGTTCAACGACACAAAGCGGGCCAGTTTTTTCCTCGATATGGGGTCGGATTTCCCCGAGGCAGCCAAGGCAGAGATCGAGTCGTGGAACACGGGAGCCATAATGCGGCGGGATAACAGCAGACTCACCACCAGAGGCTACAACAGCTACAGAGAAAGAGAGTTCCGGGAGTTCCGGTACATGACCCCCAAAATAAGAGTCGACATTGAGGATGTCGCACAGCACCAGGCGTTGCTTCAGTCGAAGTCGTTTCATTTTGTGTGCTCACCCGAACGGTGCAAAGAAATGCTTCGCAAATTGGCTCTTGTGCGGCCAGGCGACGAAAAGCCCGTGATATGCTGGGAGCCGCTTCCGGACTTGTGTGTGCCCGAAAACCTTGAGGATTGCCGGGCCCTTTTGGGGGAGATCGATATCTTTACCCCCAATGCCGAGGAGGCAGCGCGGTTTTTGGGGGCCGCGGAGCCAGAGACGAGAGAGGACTCAGAGGCGATTGCGAAGCAGTATGTGGGGTATCTCACAAAGAGCAATGCTGCAAGCAACGGGGAGTCGGCTATTTTGTTGCGGTGCGGCTCCATGGGCACTTTGGTGATGACAAACAAAGGGTATAAGCACTGGTCGCCTGCGTTCCATCATGTGAACCCGCAGCCGAACATTGTGGACTTCACTGGCGCAGGAAACACGACATGCGGGGCGTTTACCACCGGTTTTGTGTTGAGCAAGGACTGGGAGGTTGCCAGCATATGCGGGAACGTTGCGGCGGGGGTGTGTTTGGAGCAGATTGGGGTTGCGAGGGTGGAGAACGGGAGCGTGTGGAACGGATGGAGGCTTGAGGATAGAATCGGGGCGTACTTGGCGTGGGCGGGGTACTCCATCAGCAAGGAGGAGGTGATGCGGAAGATATCCAGTGGTAGTTGAGGTACAAAACAAATGGTTTTCTTAGTTACACACGCACTGTTTGCTTACATATATGTATTGTCTGTATTGTCTGTATTGTCTGTATTGTCTGCTATGTACTCATCGACTCAACCCACCTCATCACATGACCAGATTAGACGACTCCGCTGTAGCCACAACGCGTGGAGCCTGGTTCGTTGCGACCGCCCCTGTCCATAGTATAGCCCGTTTGGCTCTGTCCCCGCACACGTGTTTATCGCCCCTTCCAATATACCATCCAAAGCCAAGTTCCCCGACCTCCGCAGCACCCCCCGGTGCTCTGTGCTGCTCTGTGCTCCGTGCTCTGTGCTCTGTCATTGGCCAATAAAATTTTTCCCAGCAAAAATCGAAATCGAAAAACAAAAAAGACGCCCGTCCAAGCAACCGCCTTCCACATCCCCCACCAACGCTTCCATACCTCCAACACCAACAACGCACCATGTCTGGCGCTTTCTGGAGATACGGCAACAACTTGAACGCCTCGTCGTCCTTCAACAAGCTCTTGGACGAAATCAGCGACGAGGCCAAGGACTTGAACTACCTCCCGACGATCGACGAGCAGAATGCGATTTTGGAGCTCTCGCTTGCGCAGATCGAGCAGGACAACGACATCAAGGTGTTGGACCAGCTCTTGGACCGCCCCGAGGTGCTCCAGGAGTTGCTCTCGTCCAACACAAAGCTCATTGACTTTCTCAAGAACTTCAAGGTGTTGAACCGCCTTGTGGACTTGGTGGTGTATGAGTACGAGCAGTACGAGGAGCTCAAGAAGCGGCAGAGCGCAGAGGGGGGCAGCGCGGGCTCCGGGGGGTCGCCCGAGGCGTCGCCCGAGGCGTCGCAGGGCCCCCTGGACTCTCCGGAGGCCTCGCAGGGGTCGCCCGAGGCCCCCCTGGGCCCCCTGGGCCCGCTGTCGTTCTTTGAGAACCTCTCGTACTACAACATGGCCAGCCCCGAGCCCGAGCAGGACTTCGACGAGGACGAGGACTCGCCGCAGGAGGCGTACGCGCGGCGCGCGCAGGTGGCGTGCGAGATCTTGCTGGCGGACGTGTGGTCGATCACGGACTCGTTCATCAACTACCCGCGGCTCCTCGTGAAGTTGTGGGGGATGCTCGACCTCCCCACGCCGCTCAGCATGGCCAAGCTGAGCTTCTTTGCCAAGATCAACGAGCACTTGCTCGACATGAAGCTCAGCGAGCTTGTGAGCTACGTGGTGAACCACGAGGCGAACTTGGCGCTGCGGTTCTTCCGGCACATTGGCAACCCGCAGTTGATGGACTTCCTCTTGAAGTTGATCTCCACCGACAAGTGCAACAGCTCGACGGGGATCATTCTCCTCCTCAAGCGGCAGAAGTTCATCCCGCGGTTGCTTGACTTTTTGAAGCCCAAGTACGACAACGCGGTGCAGACGTCTGCGGGCGACTTCCTCAAGGCGTTCATCACGATCCTGGGCAACTCGGGCGGCGCCGGCGCGGACGGCCAGGCCGCCGACAGCTCGGTGATCGGCCCCAACGAGCTCACGCGCCAGCTTGTGTCCAAGAAGGTGGTGAAGAAGTTGGTGCGCATCATGCTCCACGGGGGCAACTCGTTGTCCAACGGGGTGGGCATTGTGATTGAGATCATCCGCAAGAACAACCTGGACTACGACTACTTCCAGGTGTTGTACATCACGCTCGAGAGCCACCCGCCGAGCCTCCGCGACCTGATCTACTTGGGGCACTTGGTGCAGGTGTTTGCGCGCAACATGAAGCGCTTCAAGAAGATGCTCTTGTACGGCAGCCCGCAGCACCGCTTGGAGAACTACGCCAAGCCCCGCGTGCCCACGAGCTTTGGCAAGCGCATCGAGCCCTTGGGCTTTGAGCGCTTCAAGATCTGCGAGTTGGTGGCCGAGCTCCTCCACTGCTCCAACATGGCGTTGCTCAACGAGGCCGCGGGCGCCGCGGTGGTGCGGGCGCGCGACGAGGCCCGCGCCAAGGTCTTGCGCAGCGAGATGGCGTTCTTGGAGCGCCTGCGCGACGCGTACTTGGAGAGCCTTGCGGCCAGCGGCGACCCGGTGCTCTACGAGATGGTGCGGGCCAAGATGCACCCCGCGCACGACATCCCGAACATCAACCGCTTGAGCATCAGCGACGACGCGCGCGACAACGTGCTGATCCAGTCGATCCGCAGCGAGCACAACCGCAACAAGCGCGCCAAGATGGAGGGCCGCGCGGTGGACCAGGGCTCCGACAGCGACTCGGACGGCAGCGAGGCCGACTCGGACAGCGAGTCGGACAGCGAGCTTGACGACGACGGGCCGCACGTGCCGCCGCTCACCCGCGACGAAAACGGCGACATTGTGTACAAAATCGACCCCGCAACCACCGCGGCGGCGGCGGCGGGGGCCGCGGAGGTGCTCCGCGACGCCGAGGTGTTCTGCTTCAACTTCGAGGGCCTCAACCACCCGGACTCGTACTGCGACCGGTTCCACGTGCCGCACCGGCGGTTCTACGACGCGAACGAGGCGGAGGTGCGCCGCGCGAACGTGGTGGGCGACCAGTTGAAGATTGCGTTGCAGGACTCGAGCATGGTGATGATCATTGCCGACTTCTTCTTCAAGTTCCCCTGGAACAACTTCTTGCACAACGTGGTGTACGACATCATCCAGCAGATCCTCAACGGGTCGATCGAGGTGGGGTTCAACAAGTACCTTGTCTTGGACCTCTTCTTGAAGCGCAAGGGCTTCATCTTGGAGAAGATCCTCCGCGGGTACCGCTTTTGCGAGGCCTACGAGAAGCGCAACTGCGGGCTCCGCCTCGGCTACATGGGCCACTTGACGTTGATCAGCGAGGAGATTGTCAAGTTCTTGACCCTCAACAACCTCCGCAGTCTCTTTGGCGACCCGTACGTGCCCGAGGGCGCGGCCCAGCCGGACCGCGACCCCGAGGAGTACGAGTTTGTCAACGACGGCGAGGAGTGGAACAGCTACGTCAACAACGTGTTGATTGAGACCCGCGAGCAGTTCAACGGCGTTCTCGGCGGCAACGGGCTCAACGACGAGTCCGAGGCCGCGGGCAAGTCCGACGACGACTTTGCCAGCGACCAGTACAGCCTAGGCGAGGACAGCAGCGCCACCGACGACCTGCAGAACGCCGAGGAGGCCGAGGACCCCGAGACAGCCGAAGAGCCGCGCGGAAACGAGGACTTTTTCCACCACATCACCGAGGAGGACGAGGGCGTGCTAGGCGCCCTCAGAGAGCCTGTGGAGGTGTTTGAGGGCGAGGACGTCGGCGAGGACGCCCCGGGGCGCGCAAACTGGCACTACTTGAACAGCGACGAGTACAAGGAGTCCGGGGCGTCGCTGGGGAAGCCCCTTGGCGCCCCTGCGGCCCCCAAAGAGGAGGACTCTGACGAGGAGTACATCGACCCGAACGACGACGGCCACAGCTATATCCAGCAGGGAGAGAACCTGTACACAAGCTTGCTCAAGTTTGGGATCCCCTGTGGGCCTGGCGAGGCAGGGCTGAAAACAGACAGTGGCTCCAGAGACATTGACGCCTCCAAGCTTTCGCGCAGCCGTGGAGGCGACCGCTCGGACGACGAGGAGGACGTAGACGAAGACGAGGAGGACGTGGACGCGGATCTAGACGTGGACGACGAGGACAGCTACGGCTTGAGCCGCAGCAAAAGCAAGGGCGACATGAACTGGGACGAGGACGAGCAGAAACGCTTGTTGACGATGGCGACGTTTATCCACAACAACACGGGTGGCAGTGTGGTTTCGCCAATCGGCGAGCAACATGCGAGTGTGAATATCCATGCGGTGGATGCGGAGCACAAGCGAGGCGGCGAAGAATAGACTTCCAGGGAACTGTTTGTAGAACATATTGCTCTTTTATTCAAAAATAGGTTTAATGATAACGAATTTTTTTGAGACGTTTGACAGTTTTGTATGCAGATGGAGAGTCCTGTTTTGTAGGGAGTAGGGATTATTCACTCGTGGATGGTATCATTGATAAAGATGTTAGTCAAGGGAAGTCATTGATAGAGAGTCAAAGGGAGAATGGAGTGATGGGAAGGTGGCAAAATCCCAAGAGGAAAATCGTATAATTATGCACTGCAGTTCATGTTACAAAACCAGCAGGGCTAGGAAGCGGTTAAGCGCCGGGGTGCGTCTGATTATGTAATGATTTTTCCTGCATCCTGGTGGGGATGGACATTGAACATTTGGCTTATATGGGATGCTTGGTGTTCTGTTTCGAGGATCTGTCATTGTATTTTATTTTTATTTATATTTTGTACATCTTGTAAAGGAATGCACATCTTTTAAAGGAATGCACTATCGAGTTCCGATCTCTGCCAATCGAAATTTTCTTACCACAAATCGCTGTATCTCAGCTGACACATTTCAACTGAATACTCGACTGATATCTTACACGCCTTGTTACCTACATATCAATCTATGCTGTGATCAACTTATTGTCGTCAACATTAGACGCTTTTTCCGTATGGTTCACTATGTCATTATGGAAAAATCGAAAGTTTCCGCTAATTACTTGATCTAAATACTATCGGGTATACACAAATATCCCCCCTTTTCTATAGCTAATCCAGTATTCTACAGTCAACATCTGATATTCATCGCCCGCTATTAATTAACATATCTACATTAAATTTTCTGGTAATCCCAGCTATCAATTTGTACACCCCAATTATTTGTCCCCCAACAGATGTACAAACAGACATACCGAGCTAAACTACCACTAGGTCAATCAGCATCACCACCGCAAACGACTCTCAGTCAATACCAGCTAGGTTTCTCAAGTACCTTCAGTAAAACTCATCATCGTCATCCCCACTGTTGAAAAACATCCCAAACACTATTATCGTTATATACACTATTAACCCCCCACTCACGCTCATTATCGACGCTGGCAAGTTGATAAGCTTTGTATGGAAAAACACCATCGGCAATGCAAGCCCGCTCACCACAAAATATGCTGTCAACCAATGGGCGACGTCCTTTCCGCCTGCGTTTGGGTTGGACGAGTCGTTCATGAAATCGTAATAGTTTCCATCGTTGATTTTGCCACTGAGAAAGTTGGGTATTGGAGCAATCAAAAATATTCCAATCACCCACATTGGCAACCAGTTACCATACAATGCACAGCTGAGGATGATCAAAAGAAACCCAGTGGCGAGGAACGTTGAAAGAAACACTATTTTGGTCAAGGGGTGCGATGACATGGTGGTGTATATTCTCTGGTTTTGATTTTCTGGCTTTTTGGCCTGTATGAGCAACCGTTTGCTGCATCTTCTTGATACCTAAGAGTGACACTGCGATGGCAAGGACTTTTTTCTACACTCTAGCCAAAAAATGTAGCTCAAAAAAGAAATGCAAATATCCATATATAAATTCCGGACGCACGTGTGAAAATAGTGATCCCCGAAACTAAATTTCATCGAGACGTGCAAATGGTATAAAGCCATGAGACTGGTATACATGGAGCTGTTCGATTGTCCACATCAAACCACGGGGCTGGTATACCAACCCCGGTGCTGCAATCCATTTTAGAAGGGGCCGTCTAACTCGAGTATCTGTCCACCAAAGGGAATTCCCTTTGGTATGTACAGTCAGGCAAGCAACATGACTCAGATGATTGTCAAATGTGTGTCTGGCAGTGACTGCGCGTGCGAGAATATCACTCGTAATTGCTCAAGAGAATATACCCATATGCCGAACACTTTCGGATAAATCACCTCCATTGGGTGGCTCATTCTGAATTTGATTGGCGACTCAACGTTTATTTCAAAGTGCAAATCAACCAGTCAATCGCCTCCGGTATGCGCGCTCCGATCATCAACGAACATCTTTTTCCATTAGTGGTATCATAATTGTCAACCGGAAAACCATGCGACTTTTGGCTACAAAGCTTTTTTCCAGTCAGTATAATACCAAGAACGCCACGAGATTCAACCGAAAAGCTTCTTTTAAACAAAGGTATTGGCAAATCCGCCAAAAGATTTTTGTATTCAAAATCTTCTTTCAGCGTTTATGGCTGACAGCCAGACATCTGAGACAAGTCAGGAGCTCTGTATTAGCAGAGCAGTTATCCTTCAGAGGTATGGCGAGTAACAAGCGAACATCGCTTACTCAAATCATATCATATTTTCTGGCAAGATCACAAAGAGTTTTGGGAGCGATCCCATGATTATCGGTAACGGGTATCAAAAAATAAGAGGCCCCATGGCAGAATGTGCACATCAAACTTTACGCTTCACTCTCCGTGGTTGACTCCCCAGCCTCTGGATGGAGGGTTATGATTCTCGTTGCCATGTTTTGAATGGCGATCTTTGCGGCTTACAATGATCCGCGAGCCCCCTGTAGATTACCACTTTGGGCTTTAGGTACGCCTGGCCTTTTTTTTCCTGTTGGGTTATGCTTCCAGACCGATCTTTTTCAACACGCTGTGAAAAATTTTCTCGTAGCTGTTCTTTTTTGCGTGTTAATAAGGGTGAGGTGACTGCAAATAACTGTGCACACAAAAAGACAGTTGACGGCAGTTGAGCTGTGTACGACACAAATTGATCCTTCGCATTGGCGAAAAGAGTGGCGGATGTTGTAATCACTCATCAAAGAAGACGCATCATCTTAGACTGGCACACGTAGACAGACACTTCATGCCATCATCGTAAGTCAAAGAAGAGAGCTTAACAAGACAAACAATGGTCTAAAGACCACAAAGCCAAACTCTTGATGGCCTGGGGGTCTCGAAAATACACTCAGCCAAATCGCATTTGGTTAGGAAGCCCTTGGATATGTGTACATGTGAGTTTCACTGCAAAATTCAGGCAGCACGAAAATGCGTAGATCTACATCCACCTTTCCAGCAGCAAAGGGCTAGCCAGCGACAATCAACAATAAAAAGAAATTTTAAGAAAATGAGGTGAATCCTCTACCAATGTCTTCATCCGATTTACGTAGCTTAAATGCAATTAAAAGCAATACCGACCAATGCCACAGGAAACAATACACACCGATTCGTCACTATTCAGCCTGAATCAAACACAAAATAAAATGGAACCGAAAAAAGAAAAGTAAGACCCCACTGATCGTTGATCGCCACTGCTGTAGGCTTCTTTGGTCGATTAGTGTGCTCCAGAGGTAAATTATCAGCTAATCAGGCAGTTTGAAAAGAAAGAACGAAAAACCGCGCGAGCTAAAAACCGAACCAACTGTCTTGATCTCTCGAGAAAAAAACGATCTAAAACAATTGGAAAATAGGTCAATCGACTTTGAGGGATGAACGCCTGGTTTGCAACCCTGCCCTGGGGTACCCTACCCAACTAAAAGCCTGAAAGTCAGTCTAGGGTACTCTCGACAGGACTTTGGGGGGTCTGGAAAGCTCTATAGTACTACACTAGCGTGTCTTAGGTGACAGCACAACCCAGCACTGTCAGGTAGCTTCAAACCCAAAATACGCACCAGATCGGCTCGAGCTGGCCGAGTGCGTGAGTGCGAAGCCTTTTGCAAGTATGCTGAACATGAGCAGGAGCTGCAGCACCAGCTGCACCGTACATCACTGATGCTGCTGGTAACATACAAACAGTTTTTATGTGAAAAACTCCTCGATCGTAGTATATAGATGCGCACCTCAAGGATTATGAACGATTGCGTGCCTTAATTGGCCAATTACTGCGTGTGAACCTTAAAGCAGGCTAATAAACACGACTTTCCCACATTCGCACGGGTGATGAAGAGCCTGACGGCTTTTCTCGCAAGAACAACAGCATCGCGAAGATAAAGTTGACAATGAAGAGTAAAGGTTGGCAAAAGGTCGCACAAATTGGCAGCGAAGGTCAAGCTTGGACTAAGAGGACAATGTCGAGAAAATTACTTTGAGTTTCTCTCGTGAAGCTAGGACAGGATGTGCAAAATTAAGCTCTTGAGATTGGCCTGCTGATTATTCACCAGATTGGCTTCTTGCCCAAAAGCAGCTAAGACTTAAAGTGCGAGGTCTATCTTTAGACACTGCGAGGTTTCAAAGGGAGCAGCATTGGAATCTACCTGTTGGCGAACAATAACAATGACCATCGCCCAACAGACTAATGCTGGACCTCTAATTACTCGAGGAACTCTTGGTAACTCGCTTCCCCTATATGCTGGACCACAGGCTGCACACATCGGTGTGTACCTCCTACTATTCCACTATGCTTTAGATCGGAATCTTAAAATCCAACTGCTAGGGGACCACCTACGTTGAAGCGCAACAGGTTAAATAACTAAGCTCTGCACTATTGAACTCTACATCTCTTGGATTACAGTTCACAGTTATCGTTCAATTTATAGTTATGGTTATGGTTGGACAATTAGTATGGCGATATAAACAAAAGCTCAAGTGTTTTAGTGTGTTTTCCGTCTCAGACACCACTTTTTCCTTTTGATCAAGCTGATTTTCGTCCCGTTGCTGCATTGTCTCTGTGTGTGTTTGAGTTTTAGTGGGTTTTCCTGCCACATTCACTCCAATTCTCTTCAGTTTTGAATTAGAGCAGCGGTGGATTGATTTGACTGACTGAATTGATTGATAGACCACTCGACCTTGTGCTAGCGTGGGCCTGGGAACTGCGCTATTCTTCATATATATATAAGGGCAAATCTCATTAGATTCTCCTTCGGTCTAGAGATTTTTCACAGTTGAATATTTCAGTGCTTTACATTCCCTGTCACCACATCCAGATCTCAAGGGATCCTTAGCCTCGCCATTAACACACACCCACCATCGTTACTGTTCACCTGAATATAGATACAAAGGGAACCGTTTTTCCATCTTTTTGACCACCTCCCACTTCCATTCTTTACCACACATCCAATAATGACGTCCGAGTTAAAAGACTTTGAGTTGACCTACACGCCGCACGACAACTCCACCGAGAACGAAATCCCCTTGGAAATCAACGATGATGCCGGGTACTTGAACGAGGAGGCATATATGTCCGAGAAGACCAAAAGAATTATGGTTCGCACCTTGGCTGATACCTACAATGTCAACGAGACCAAGCTCTTGAGAAAAATCGATCTCTGTATTGTTCCTTCGTTGTCGTTGATTATCTTCTTGGCCTATTTGAATCGGTCGACCTTTGAGGTTTTGCAGATTAACGGGATCTACGAGACCTTGAATCTTGACGATCTCAAGTACTCGGGTGCTTTCGCTGCCTTCTTTGCCCCTTATATCGCGTTCCAGTTCTGTTCCAATGTGATTCTTCGAAACATCAGACCGCATTTCTGGATTTCTGTCTCTGTGTTGCTCTATGGGGCTGTCTCCTTTGCTGCTGGGTTCGTTAAGACTTATGGTGCGTTTGTTGGATGTCAGTTTCTTCACGGATTGTTGCAGGCTGGTTGCGAGACCGCTATATTCTACCTTATGGCCCACTACTATGCCAGATACGAGGCCCAAAAGCGGTTCAGTGCCGTCTATTCTGTGTCCTGTGTTGCCGGTGTCGTCAGTAACAGTATTTCGTACGCTTGTTTCACCACTTTGACTGGCCGTAACGGCTACGAGGGATGGAGATGGATTTTGATCATTGAAGGGTCTATCACCATGGGAATGGCTCTTTTGTTGTTCTTTATTGTGCCTGATTTCCCTGAAGGGTTGAGATTCTTTAACGACAGTGAGACGATTTTCCTTGTCAAGAAATTGGAGTTGTACGCCGGTAAGTCTGGATACACCTTGGACATCACCAAGAGCGACTTCTTTGCCACGGTGTTGGATCCTTTGGTGTTGCTTCCTGCCGTTTCCTGCATTGGGTTCTTCTACGTCACCTACGCCTACGCCTTCTACGAGCCAGCCCTTATGTTGGTGCTTGGTTTCAGTGTGTCAGGAGGTATGGTTCGTTCTGTGTATCCATGGATTTGTGCCTTCTTGTGGTCCAATGTGAACGGATTCTTCAGCGATCTTTTGGGCAAACGTTATCCATTCATATTGTTGAACTCTGCTATCTCGGTTGCCGGGATTATTCTTATCTACGCCCGTCCCTTGTACGCCACTCCAGACTACACTGGATACGTCGGTTTATTCCTTGCTGTTTCTGGGTCTTTCTCGTGTGTCCCATTGGTTATTTCCTGGACCACTTTGAACTTGGGAGGCCATTTGAGAAGAAGTATCAACACATCGTTTATGATCAGTTTGGGAAGTGTTGGAGGGCTTGTGGCATCGTTTGCCTTCAACCATCCTGATGCCAGATACACCAGAGGTCTTTGGGTTGCTTTTTCCATGGCAATCTTTGGAGCCTTAGTGTTGAGTGCCTATTTCGTGCTTATCCGCCACGAGAACAAAAAGAAGAGATCCAACGCATACAAACAGACTTTCAATAGCTATTCCGAGAGAAAGAAATTGTTGTTGGGTGACAGAGCTCCTCAATACGACTACATGTACTGATTGTGCGTGTGTTAGCCGATTTTCTATCTACTGGAAGCAGTGATACCCTTATGTCTTAAACTCAACTCCCGCATCCCGTCTTCGTCAACGCCATCTTCAGCCATTCATCATCCTGGACTCTCCTACTCTCATTAATGATCAATTTCCAACTATTTTTTTTCTTCACTACTACACTACAACTTTGCTTTTTCCTGGTTTCGTTTATACACTTTCTTGTTCAGAAATACCACTTTTGCCATCCGTATCTGATTTCACACGACCTTTGTCCGTCATTTGCTTCATCTTTGCTTTTCGTACACCTTGCTAAATATTGTCTACAGTGGTGAAGAACTTGTTTTAATGCATGCTATGTTTATAGATTGTGCCGCCTAGGGTGGTTGTGTAGACGGTGTAGGCGGTGCAGAAATGCAGACATCGTATACAATTCTCGAGGTGAATCTTTGATAAGCAATTCCCATATCAAACTATGCTGCCGTTTTCTGCTGCTTGTACTTTAAGCTCAGAGACCTGCCTAATACGAAACACAAACAAAGATAACTTTAAGATCGTGAAAAAAAAGGGAGTGCTACGAAAAAGGCGCATCAACAGTAGTAAACATTCATTCCAAATGGTAATTGTTCCGATCGCCACTCTTTGCATAGCGTACAAATGGCGATTCTATAATAGTCAAATAAGGATACATCCAAAGGGCACATAATGAGTCACATCAGTCGATACATATGTCCAAAAGCACTGATGATAACTAAGCATTTGAAGTGAGTTCAAGAAACATCACAAGCCGCAGAGTTCCTCCAATACCTCATTCCTAGTCGCAGAGTTTCTCTAATACCTGATTTTGTACATGGTCAGTCAACTGCGATGCGTGCTTTATATCCAAATCGGTCAAAATGGATATAACCTGGCTCTGCTGGAACCCCATAACCTCGAAACGTTTTACAACATCGTGATCTATCCCCCGGTAGTCAACGTCAAGGTCATCCTCGTCATCGTCAGAAGTGGTAGCATATTTTTCAGTCCAGTCCTTTGCAGTATTGAAAAAACCCTCTGGATCATCAAGATAATGTCTCGCAACAACAGCATCCTGAGGGTCGTTTGGCTCTGGACTCTGCAACAATGCTTGCAAGGAAATCAAACAGGATCTCATGGATAACACTGGGGTCCAGTTGTTCTTTAAGATATCCAAGCAGATGGCCCCAGTTACGGAACTGATATTTGGATGGTAAATTTTGGTGTCAAACTTCATTTTTGGGGGCTTGAAGGGGTACTCCTGAGGTAAAGTGATGTCCACTATGAATTTCCCGCCCTGGTAAGGAGTGTCAGGAGGTCCAATGAACGATCCTCTGAGTCTAGTCAAGTCGGACTCATTTATGAGCTTGATGGCGACGCCTGATTGCGTATCCTTCTTAGCATCTTCAAGTTCTTTGATGATTCTTTTTGAGGACGACATTTTAGAGGAGATGTTTGAAGCTATTGTTGAGCTTTATCTGTTAAAGCTCTAGAATGAGGGAAGGGCAGTTTGTTTTCCGATTTGTTCGTTTTTTAAAATAATTAATTCATTTGCCATCTTCCGATAATAGCCTTGAAAGGCTGAAAAATGCTGCCGCGAGATGCTGCACGGGGACGCAATGATCACGCGGTAATCCTAGATTTGGTATCGTCTACGGTACAGGAGAAGTCCTTGGAGAAGTCGACTCTTTGAACTGTGCTTCTTCTACAAAGAAAACACCCCCTGTCTATTTTGATTGTTTATATCTTGTTTTTGATTCTGATCCTCTCATGGGCTTCGCCCCCTTTTACGATGCTGCTATAGTCGCTTCATTAGATTTTTACCAGAATAATGGACAGCCTTCCTTTAAAAATGTATACTGCGACAGCCTTTCATTCTTGATCAGCAAAGTCTCTATGAGCGTTCACAGCTCAATATGGCCGGGTTGACTGGTTTTCTCCTTCTATCCCCTATACATTACTCTTTTGCACGCTACTTCGTTACTTACCATTTCTTTAGTCCCAATCTCAATACATCACTACATCGGGCAAAGCCAACATCACCTACAACCATAGCCCTTTGTAATACAAAGTATCTTAGATTCTATAAACCCCTCTCAGCGGCTCATGTACATAGGCAGACTCACATTCACCCCTAGATTAGCATAGCTTTGCAACGGAGTGCCTACGTTACCCCCAGCTGCAGATGTCGCTCCGCCGTTCTTATCGTCTCCTTCGGCCTCATTTACCTGATCTCCCTTCTTATAGATCCCCCACATGATGTTCTTGAAGCCATTGAGCGCCCCGTATAGAGAATCAGGCGTCTTTGCCTCGTTGTTGGCCGCAAGCGTGATTTGTTTCTTCATTTCAAAAAAGCATATGTTTGTCAACAACGACTGGTTGCCCAGTTGCAGATAGCTTAGTTGCTGGATAGAAATACCCAAGTTCTCTGCCAAGTTCTCTAGACTGAATCTACTGATGTTGCTTTCACCCGCACCGCCGTTGCCGGCAGGGTTTCCTGAGATACTCAAGGACGCAAGATGAGACGATATGTTGCCCATGGCATTGGCATTGGTATTTCCGTTGCTTGCCGTTGCCCCGGCTGCATTGCTGCCGTTCTTGTTAGCAAAAAGGTTTGTCTGGCGCAACGCAATGTACTTGATGTCAAAGAAGTTAGGGAAATAGGTGTCTGCCCACCATAGGAACTCCTCGCTGTTGTTAGGCATTGCGTTGTCGGTCAACAAGCTCACTAGGAACCCTAGATCGTATCCACAGTTGAAACTGATCCAGTTGATGTCGTTGTTCTCCAAAACAAGCCCCGAGTCCGTCAAAAGCTCCGCAAACTCGTTGTAGTCGATGCCCTGCTTCCGGAGCTTCTCAAAGTTGATTCCCAGAAGCCCCAAGTCGTTGATCGAGTCGTTGGTGAACATCTCCTCCTGCAAGTCAAACTTGAAGTTGAACTGGAAAGTCGAGGGCAAGTTGGCACTGAAGTTGCTGGGCTTGCGGCCAAAACTGTCGCTCAACGTGAAGCTCAACTGGATCAAGTGCGATATGTCCGAGTTCACACGCATTGTTTGGTAGTGGTAGTCGCTCACCAGCTGGAATTTCCCTATAGGTCTGCCAATGATCCCGGGAACCTCGGTGCTGAGAGATATGTAGTTGAAGTACTTGATCAACTTGCGAATGATGTTGAAACTCGAGTACAAGTTGTCCGCCCAGACATCGGTGATGATATCCGGCTCGGCTGCCGCCACAACACTCGGGCTGCTGCTTGTTTTGGCTGATGCCGCCGCCGAAGGCACTCCCGGGGCCTGTTGCTGGCCAATGGAGTGCGATAACACCTGCTGGGGAGGCAACTGTGGCTGCTGTTGCTGCATACGCTGCCCCTGGGGTGGAATTCCCTGTGGGAGGCCATTGAGAAGCGCCTGCTGTTGCTGTTGCTGCTGTGCAATGGCCTGGACCACCGCAGGGTCCATGTTGTTCAACATCACCAATTCGTCGCTGTCGAGGCCCTGTTGGTGCCCCATTTGCAGCTGTTGCGAGTCGACGTGGCTCATGATCACCGGGCCGTCGCCAAATCTGCGGTTATTGCTGGAATTCGTGTTGTTGTTGAGCCCGATAGCGTTGATCACGGGGGTTGACTGCTTGAGTCCATTTAGTCCGCTCAATTTTAATTGTTGTTGCTGCTGTTGTTGTTGCTGCTGCTGTTGCTGTTGTTGTTGCTGCTGCTGTTGCTGCTGTTGTTGCTGCTGTTGCTGCTGTTGAATTGATATGTTGTTGTTGTTCCCGTGCTGTTGGGGTTGTGGTATGTAGTATTGCTAGAAGAGACGGTTAGTGGCTGAAATCTTAACATGCCATGAAGCTACGGAATTGTACCGATAGATGTGATGTTACTTACCATTGCGATACAGCTTGACACCTAAACTCGGGCTGTTGGTACTGTAATTATGTGTCTTGATGTCGTGTTTCTGATTGTGTTGAGCCAGCTTCGCGTGCTTTTCTCTTGATACGCTTTAGATCTCCCACTTTTTCTTGACAATTCATTCGTCCCGTTTGTTCTTTTCGACCAGTTTCTCAGGCGAAAAAATCGACACCGATTAAACAAGCTTTGCGGGGTGCCAAGTGGCAAACGCACATTCTGGGTATAGTGGATGAAGCACGTTTTGCACAGCACAACAAAAGGGTGTTGATCAAAGGGAGGGTGCATACCAGACGGTGCTGGTCAACGGGAAATTAGTCAGAAGTTAAGGGCCAGATTGAAAGGGCCAGAGAATTTGTCAGATGCGGCTGGCCAGCTTATGGGTAAACAATGGAATCGGCCACCGGATTCCAAGTGTACGTCATCGGCCACCAAGCACACCTAGCCCCATGGCATGATGTGTGTGGGGTTGCCCAAGATTTTGTCACTTCTGCAATCACTATAAATTGAGTCGTGATCGCTGATTTACAAACTAACTTATTTTGATGAATTTGAAACTATCTAAACATATAACAAAACAAAATCAACACTCACACATAAACACGCAAACGCAAAATGTCCTCCGATCCATCTAACTCCCCAATTCCTCTGCAACACATTGTTATCGTCGGTGCAGGAATAATCGGCCTCGCTACGGCCTATACTCTTCTCCACAGTCCTGAGAACAAACGGCTTGAAAAACTCACTTTGATAGCCAACCGGTTTCCTGACGAATACGACCATGCTCAGCTGCTTGCCTCGGACGGATATCTCACCGATTATACGTCGCTTTGGGCCGGTGCTCATTACAGACCATTTCCCCACAATGGTACCCCAAACTCGAAACTTGAGCAGGAGCTCACTCGGATCACCTATGAGAAGTTCAAGGAGCTTGCAGGCGATGAGAGCACCATTAAGTTCATGAAAGGTTATGACTTTATTCAAGATGCTGGTGACGATTATGCCAAGCTCCGCAACGGATACAACGGTACTGTTATCGACGATTTCCGTGATCTTTCGAAAGCCACCGGCGACGCAGCGAACTTGGTTCCTGGAACGGAATTGGGCAAAAAGGTCAATTTTAAGGCCGAGTACACCTGCTGGAGTCTCAACTCCCCACTTTTCATCAACTTTCTTTTCAGAAAAATTACCTCTGATCCACGGGTTGTTGTTGTCAGAGAGTCGATCAAAAGTCTTACTGAGGTTTTTGACCGGTATTCCAGTGACCGGAACTTTTCTGGGGTCATCAACTGCTCAGGTTTAGGGCTTCAAGTGGGTAAAAGCGGCTATGATGACCAGTGCTTCAAAATCAGGGGACAGACAATTCTCTGCAGTTTCAACAGTGAGAATACTGATTATTACGACAAGACAATCACCTATCAAACCACCAACCCAAAGGACTCGTCGCAAACCGACTGGACTTTCCTCATTCCAAGACCTCCTCTCAAGGACAAGTTGTTTATTCTTGGAGGGACCAAACAATTGAACAGTGATTCGCAAGTGTTGCCAACAGAAGAAGATTACTCTCTGCTTTTGGAGCGGGCACACCAGCTTTTCCCACAAATGTTTGACGAAGCCTCAGACTTTAAGGTGCTTAAAAAGGTTGTGGGGTTCAGACCGGCAAGAAAAGGAGGATTCAGACTAAACAAAGAGTTTGTGATTATGGGACATGCTCAGCAATTGTTCCTAATCAACGCTTATGGAGCAGGGGGACAGGGCTTTGAGTTGTCTTTCGGAGCAGCCTCTAAAATTGAGAAGTACGTTTTCTGATATTCATACTCGGTCTTTATTTACATCTGAATTCTGCTATTCTACGTTGAATATTTGCCAAACTATCTTTATTTATTTTTACTGAGAGTCTACAGTTTGCTTATTTGCTATAAGATCCTTATTCCTTTTTCTACTCAGTCTGCAGTTTGCTCATTTGCTATTCATACACAAATACATGCGCTATTATTTTATTCATCGCACTCCAGCAGCCCCTCTATTACCATTTTTCAACCACATAATCAATACCCCTCAAAATTCCATTGCCATGACAATCGTTACCTAATTTCCTCGTATTTTGCGGAGTAAACCCAGACTCTCATCTTGTACACACCCTTGCTACCGCCCGGTTGTGTGCCCCGCCCAATTTCCGCTCCGCCCATATTTCCGCCTATATTTCCGCCCTGACTCGGCGGAAGTAAAAGAAAAATGCAGAAAAAAAATTTTTGGAAGTTTTGGAAATTCTATTTGTAGGACAAAATCCGCACTCATGCTCTGATCTGGTTTTCAGGACATTTCTTCAGCATTGAGGTCTTACTACACCCACAACACGTCTGATTTACAGAACCGACCCATTATCTGTCGCAAAGGTAAGCATACTCGCCCACTTTTATGTCTCGTAGCCGCATATTTGCGCCTATTGCGGATCCTTCAAGTTTCAACATGCACTTATTGTCTCTCGGGCCCCTTCATAGCAACTGATATCGGACAAAGCCATACTAACACTACATCACAGTTACTATTGAGAGATATTGATTCATGCAGGCACATTGATATTCTCCCTTGTATTCAAATCACTTCATTAACTACACCAACACCAACACATCTCGAGTTTTTTATCGACTTTGTACCATCCATCAAAATATCCCCTAAAAAAAAAAAAATCAAGCCATGAGTGTCACAGAAACCAACAAGCCTGTAGCCGAGGGGCAAACATCCCCAGCTACTCCAGAGGCCAACACCAACACCAACTCCGCAGCCTCCAACGATTTGGGCGAAACTGAGGTGGGCTGGAGTTTCATCAATTACTACTACAACCTTTTGGCCACCGACCCAGGATCTTTGTTCAAGGTCTACTCCTCGGGTGCCAAGGTTGACCACGACGACTTTGAGTATTTGGAGGATGTAACTCATCGTCTCTTGAGTCTCAAGGCTGTGGGGATTGATGAGATCAGAAGCAAGATTTTCAAGGATGGAAAATTCAAGAAGGCTGGTGCATCAGACCACTTCAAAATCGTGATTGTGCAAGCTGATTTCCAAACCTTGGCTATCACTGAGAGTTCCAAGGCTATTTTGATTGTTGTTGTCGGTGAGATTGCCAAGGGTGACTCTCCAGCCATCAACTTCACTCAAACCTTCATTCTTTCTCCAAGTGTTGCTAATCCTAAAGTCTACGATATTACGAACGATGTTATGAGATTTATTCCTTTGGAATTGCCTGAAGACGAGCAAACTGATGCTGCTGCTAAGCCTGCTGCTGCTCCTTCTGCTTCTACTGAAGCTAAGGCGGATGCTACAGAAGTCAAGAAGGAAACCACTGAAGCTTCCAAAGAAGTTGCTGCTGTTGCTATCAAGGAAGAGGAAGCTAAACCAGCTGAAGAGGGGACTGTCGCAGCGGAGAAAGCCGTTATTCCTGCTCCTGTTGTCAAGGAAGCTCCAAAGGAAGCACCAAAGGAAGCTCCGAAGGAAGCTTCAAAGGAAGCACCAAAGGAAGCTCCAAAGGAAGCCCCAAAGGAAGCTCCAAAGGAAACTCCAGTGGAAGCTGCCAAGGAAGCCCCTAAAGAAGCCCCAAAGGAGGCTGCAAAGGAGGTCTCAAAAGAGCATGCTGAAAAGAAACCTGTTGCTGCCCCAGCTGCTAAAAAACCAGCTGCTGAAGCTCCAAAAAAGGCTGCCCCAACTGCTGAAAACACCGTCAAAAAGCCAGAGACTACTGCTGCTCCGGTTTCCGCCCCTGCCCCTGCTCCTAAGAAGCCTGCAACCTGGGCAGCTACTGTTGGAAGCAAGAAGTCATCACATGATGCTGTGACTAAAAAAGTCATTGTTACCTCTCCTGCTGTAGCAGCCAGCAATGGTGACAAATCCAAGGCCAATGCTGTTGCAGGAGCCAACAAAAAGATCAAAAAATCTGTCAAGGTCCACATTGCTCCTAACTTCTCCGAAGAGGTCTTCCCTGTCTATATCCGTGGTATTGCAGGCAACCTCAGCAGCAGAGACTTGAAGGACAAATTGGAAAGCAACTTTGGTGAGGTTTTCTCCTGTATGGTCAAACAAGCTATTGCATTTGTTGACTTCAAGAGTGCCGATTCGCAAGAACGTGCTTTGAAGGCAGGATCTCTCTCTATTGATGGTAAATACTCGATTTCGATCGAACCAAGAACTAAGAAAGGCGGCTCGGACAGAGAGAACGGAAACAAGTTCGCTAAGAATGGAAAACACTCGGCAAGCAACGGCAATGGGAACAAGAAGAACGACTCTAATGGCAACGCCAAAAACAACAACAAATTTCTTAAGGTCAAGAATGGTAAAAATTAATGATAAATCATGATCATCAATAATACCTCTCTTATTTCATTAATGATCCTTGGATTCCAGGATTTTCTCATAGTACACACAATATTCGTTCCCTTGTTCTGCTACGCTCTCTTTCATTCGCTTTGCTCCAGCCTTTCAATGTTCTCGCCCCTCATCTTTGTTCGTTTCTTATGTAGATTCGCTTACGATTTCCCTTATGTTTTGCGTACGAAAGTGCGTACTTAATCGCATTATTAATTAGTCAGTGTAACTTCGAAGTGGAACAGTATCTGTTATAAAAACAAGTAAATGAACTGGCATATGGCATATTTGATTGCAGTATGGGTTGTCGGTATGTAGGAATGTACTTAATGATGTCAATTTCTAGGTTTTGAAAAGTTTTTTGAAAAGTAGGCCAGCCTGACATCCCTTTGATTTTTAATAAGCGTATTGAGACTGATTTAGTACCTAGTGTCAACACGCATTTTGAATTTTTCCATGAAGCTCTTTTTTGCCCAAAACCTTCGATATTGCGGAGTTGTCGACCGTTTTTTAGGAAAGGAATATCTAGTGTCGATTCTGAACTACGTAGATTTTCAGAGTGACTATTGTAAGTACCGTGAAAACCTGATATCTTTTGCGTTATCTGACATTTTCGCTGTGCTGCATTGAGATATTCAGTAGTCAGTATTCAGTATCACGCATATTTTTGCGTATTTTGTGTGAACCTTTTAAATTGTTTGCGCCCTAAAAAATCATTTTCTTCTCATTTGGTTGCCAATGCGACTCAACTTAAAGTTCATTATGACAGTAATACACCAGAATCTCGATAATAGCCCTAGATAATCAACTCCCATTCAGCTTAATTTACACTCCTCTACCTTAAACTGCCTTAATCGTATCCCACAACAAAGAAGTGCTACATTCTGCTAGGCAATACTAAATCATGGCTAAATTATAAATAGCGACAAATTTGCAATGTAATACGTACTTAGTGAGCCTGATTATCATTTTCAGTAGTTCCTGACCATCCTTTGAAACACTTAAGTACTGTTACAGTTTTGCATTGAAATACCTACTCTGGAAAAAAGTTTCCCTTTCGAATTGATCAGAGCGTCTCTTAGCACACTTTTCAGTGTTGCATCATTATCACATGTCTACAGTAACCCCTTTGAATCTCCAAATTATAATATGTACCTCCAATCGATTTCCTCCTCTATGACCTCCTTTCGTATGAAGTGGTCCGCTAAATACCTCTCTCAATAGACAGTGCTATTCAATATTTTTGCAATAGCTAAAATATTAATCATATATTATCCTCAATGGGGACATTATACTTCAATATAGACTGATTTTTGTAGCAAATCCCGAATGCACCCCGGATTTCGCCTTCATCGAATCAACTCCCTTTTATTTTCTATACCCCAGAATTAAGTGTACAACCACTTAGCTGACCTCTGCATGGTTTCAAACAAAATCACGTACTTTTCAAGCACGGCCAAACTTACTTGTAAAACCCTCACCACCATCTGATACACCTTTTTTCAGTCTTTACACTCAACGTTGCTTTCTACTGTAGTTACTGGTGTTTCAAAAGGCAGGCCTCGGTGTCTACGCATATAAATCCCCGAAGGTGTACCATCTGACTGGGTCATCATCAAAAGCAATAGGCCCAACTCCCATAAAGAAAAGCAACTCAGAAAGAATAGCAACTCTTTGTAAACCCATCAGGAGAGATCCTTGTCTGCCCAGCATGTTCCTTTAATGCGCTTGCTTGCACCTGGCAGCTGCCAGCTGCTTCCCCGGCGCCCTGTATACTCTTAGAAGGTCTCCCGAAGAAGCCTTAACTTTTTGTCGGATGGTTCTGGAATTTTCCAGACTCATGTGGAACCATCCCGAAGGGTCTGCGAAATTCCAGCAACTTCTGGATCCTGAAATCGTCCAGTCTGGGGATAGTATGGGCCTTAATACGGGGCAGCCCAAAGACAAGGGAGACGAGCAACTCACATCGAAAAAAAGTATATAAGCTGAGAAAATTCACCCTTACTGCAGGTCGTCTTTGCTTTTGTTTGTGCCATTGTATACTGTATTCTCTTGTACCAAACCATAATTACACACATCAATAATCTTTACAACAACTACTACTACTACTATACATCATGGAAAGTTCAAACTTTACAGACAACGCATTAGCCGTCATCACTAATGCACAGAACATTGCCAAGACACAGTCCAACACCCAGATTGTGCCGCTCCACATTTTGGGTGCGTTTGTGTCGCCTGTGGACGAAAACAGCGTTCCGTTCTTGAAGACGATTGTCGAAAGAGCCAGATACGACTGGCAGGAGTTCCAGAGAACCGTCAACAAGCACTTGGTCAGATTGCCTCTGCAGACGCCTGTTCCAGACGAAATCGGCATCTCGTACTCCACAAAGGAGGTGCTCCAGAAGGCAGAGAAGTACATGAAGACCCAGAAGGACTCGTACATAGCCCAGGACCACATATTGCTCGCCTTGATGGACGATGGGTCTATCCAGTCGCTTTTGAAGGAGATGTCGGTGAACCCAGAGACCTTGAAGAACCACATCTTGGAGATGAGAGGCAGCAAGAGAATAGACTCGAGAGTCGCAGATACCTCCCAGAAATACGAGTTTTTGTCCAAGTACGCCATCGACATCACCGAGCAGGCCAGACAGGGCAAATTGGATCCTGTGATTGGCAGAGAGGAGGAGATCAGACGGACCATCAGAGTGCTTGCAAGAAGAACAAAGTCCAATCCTTGTCTTATCGGAGATCCGGGTGTGGGGAAGACCTCCATTGTTGAAGGTGTAGCCCAAAGAATCATCGACGACGATGTTCCTACGATTCTCCAGGGGTGCAAGCTTTACGCCCTTGATATCACCGCGTTGCGTGCTGGTGCCAAATACCAGGGCGAGTTTGAAGAAAGAGTCAAAGGGGTGCTCAACGACATTGAGGAGTCCAAAGACATGATCATTCTTTTCATTGACGAAATCCACATGTTGATGGGCGACGGAAAGTCCGATGCCGCCAACTTGTTGAAGCCTATGTTGGCCAGAGGAACCTTGCACTGTATTGGAGCCACCACTGTCACCGAGTACAGAAAGTACATTGAGAAAGACGGTGCCTTTGAAAGACGGTTCCAGAAGATCGATGTCAGAGAGCCTTCGGTGAGAGAAACCACGGCCATCTTGAGAGGATTGGCTCCTAAATACGAAATCCACCACGGAGTGAGAATCCTCGATTCTGCGCTTGTCACTGCTGCCCAGTTGGCCAAACGGTACTTGACCTACAGAAAGTTGCCGGACAGTGCCGTGGACTTGATTGACGAGTCTGCGGCAACCGTGGCAGTTGCCAGAGACTCCAAGCCAGAGGAGTTGGACTCCAAAGAGAGAGAATTGCAGTTGATCGAGGTGGAAATCAAGGCCCTTGAAAGAGATGCCGGCACCGACTCGGACACCAAAGAGAGATTGAAGCAGGCTATCCAGAAGAAGGCCTCGATCGAGGACGAGTTGATCCCATTGAGAGAACGGTTCAACTCCGAAAGAGCCAGCCACGAGGAGTTGACTGCCGCCAAGAGAAAGTTGGACGACTTGGAGACAAAGGCCATGGATGCAGAAAGAAGACACGACACTGCTGCTGCGGCTGACTTGAGATACTTTGCCATTCCTGATGTCAAGCAGATGATAGCCCGTTTGGAGCAAAAGGTCGCTGAAGAGGAGGAGGACCTTGGAAACAACGCAATGATCAACAACATTGTTGGCAGCGAGCAGGTTGCCGAAACCGCAGCAAGACTTACCGGCATTCCTGTTCTGAAGTTGACGCAGACCGAAAACGCAAAGTTGATCAACATGGAGAAGGAGCTTTCGGCCCAGGTTGTTGGCCAGGGCGCTGCAGTCAAGGCAGTTTCCAACGGAATCAGATTGACAAGATCCGGGTTGGCCAATCCTAACCAGCCAGCATCGTTCTTGTTCCTTGGATTGTCCGGGTCTGGTAAGACGGAGTTGGCCAAGAAGTTGGCAGGCTTCCTTTTCAACGACGAGAAGGCAATGATCAGAATCGACTGTTCGGAATTGGGAGACAAATGGTCGACGTCCAAGTTGTTGGGAAGTGCTCCGGGCTATGTGGGCTACGAAGAGGGAGGTATTCTTACCAATGCCTTGGCCCGCCAGCCTTACTCGGTGATATTGTTTGATGAGATCGAGAAGGCTGCTCCTGAGGTGTTGACGGTGTTGCTTCAGCTCTTGGACGATGGAAGAATCACCTCTTCTGCCGGTAAGACCGTTGATGCTTCCAACGCCATTGTCATCATGACCTCCAACTTGGGAGCGGAGTTGATTGCCAAATGTCCAACGTCTATTGTCTCCGACAGCGTTCGCCAGCAGATCTTGAACATAGTCAAGCTCCACTTCAGACCAGAGTTCTTGAACCGTATCTCTGAGACCATCATCTTCAACAAGTTGTCCAAGTCTGCTATTGGAAAGATCGTCCACATCAGATTGAGAGAGATCGAGGAGAGATTCGCAGCCAACAACAAGAACATCAAGTTGGATGTCAGCCGCGACGCTATCGACTGGTTGTGCGCCAACGGCTACTCGAGTGACTTAGGTGCTAGACCTTTGAACCGGTTGATCCAGGCACAGATCTTGAACAAGTTGGCTATTCTTATCCTTAAGCAGCAGGTCTTGGACAAGGAGACGGTGCATGTGGAGCTCAATGCAGCCAGAGACGGATTGCTTGTTGTTCCTAACCACGAGGTGAAGAGCCAGCAGATGGACGTTGATGTTGAGGACTGGGAGGATGAGGCCGATGATGATTATGTTGATCTTGATTAAGGAGTTTGATTAGGGCGTTGATTAGATTTTCAATGATTTTGTTCTTGAATAAATATTATTTGTTATAGAGTTGTGTTTGTAAGTTGCTGTAGTTTTGTGCAGCACTGATAAGTGGACAGTGGCGGATCATGAGTAGTAGCTTTTATAGTGATCAACTCTCTGCAGCCTATATATTTTCCATTAGTTTAGGATAAGGACGGATGCAATAGTAGCGTATTTTATAGTGATCAACTCTCTGCAGCCTATATATTTTCCATTAGTTTAGGATTTAGGACGGATGCATGTTGTGCATGTACCTGTCTTCTCTTGAGGATGGAGGTTAAGAGGCGAAGGATGTTTGTTAGGCTGATCTTACATTCGAAGGGGAATTTCGGTGTGCATAATTTGGTTTTGAAAATTTCTGATAATACGAATTTCAATATAAATGATTGGATGATCCGCGAACGTATAGTTTTGAAACTCACCGATGGAACCAAAAAGCGATGATGATTATGCCGATTTTGATTTTGATTTTTCTTAGTATAGAGTAGTATTCTCAATTGCAGATTCTAAGGACATCAAATAGAAAGACAGAGACTAAAAGATAACTGTATTGATTATGGCTTCGACTCCGATTCACAACACTTGTACCTAACCCAGCTTTGATATATATTTGCGTGATTGTTTGAATGTTTTAGTTACTACAGCTGCGATGTGTCACAGTGCACAAAGATTGACACTATAAAATTTGTGACAGTAAGCCAAAATACAAAGCTGGACAGGACCATAGAAAAGCACCTAAAATGTATTAGTCTTTATCCGCTCACTCAAATCAAAACAATAGTAAAGTCCCGTCACTTGAGGAACCTCCTATTATTCAACCCCACAATAATCACATTTGTTCAGCCCCATGGGCTTAAATTTAGACATTTTTTGCGGACTAAAAAAAGGGAAAAAAGACAAAATCGCAAACTAAAAAGAACTAGGTCTAACTCTTGTACACTCCCTGGATGAGTCCCACTACTGCTGACTTACACAAGCAGACTACAAACATCCAAATTACCCACCCCGACCATGAGTGACATAAACATATCTTCTTCCTTGGCGTACTACCTCTGCACCCATAACAAATTGCCGAACGAACCCTCCTTCGAGCATGTCTCTCACAATAAAGAGTTTATCAAGACTTTGCGACCAACAACGATCAACTTGGACAATATCATTAAAGATCAGGAAAAGAAGAAAAACAAAAAATCTTCAGACTTCTTCTATTATGCCGAAAACTATGAGCCAGACCACTTGAGGGAAAGCAAGCCTTGGTTAGAAAACGAAGACTATTTCAACCAGGTCCATGTCTCCACCTTGGCGTTGACCAAGATGACACTTCACGCAGACTCAGGGGGAGATATCGAAGTCATGGGCATGATGGTTGGAAAAATTGTTGACCGCTCTCTAGTGGTTATGGATTGCTATGGTCTCCCGGTTCAAGGCACTGAGACCAGAGTAAATGCACAGGACGAATCTTACGAGTATATGGTTAAATATTTAAACGGCCTCAAAGAGTTTCGTTACAGACAAGAACATATCATCGGATGGTACCATTCGCACCCTGGTTATGGCTGCTGGCTTAGTGGAATTGACGTGGCTACGGAACAACTCAATCAAACCTACCAAGATCCATATCTTGCGATAGTTATTGACCCAAAAAAGACCCGTCTGACCGGAAAGGTCGATATTGGGGCTTTTCGAACGTATACCAAGGAGAGAGTGAAAAAGAATGAAGAGGCAAAGAAACGCAGACAAGAGAAGATTGAAGAGGAAAAAAAACGCAAGCAAAAGAACGTCGAAGAGGACCAAAAAAGCAACGATAATCAGAGTAAATCCGGTGGGGTAAGCGAAATCAGCTTTAAAACCAAAGAAGACGAGTTAGGGGTGCATTCTTCCAGCTATTACTCGCTTAAAGTCAGTGTTTTTGAGTCCGAACTTGACCAATGTATCTTGAAGACATTATGGAGTAACTATTGGATATCCGGGTTGACAAACGTGGTGCTAAACAACGATACAGACAATAGCACAGCCGATAGCAACGTTTCAGTACCCAACTCTCTACTTGAATCATTTGAGAAGCGAAACAGAGAGAAGGGAAGAATTATGCGAAGCCTCGATAGAAGCTTTTCGATTGTTTGTCTGCAGTGTAAAGCAGATGCTGGGACAGGATCCTTAAGAAATAGAACCACAAGCGACGAGAACCAAGTGGCTGCGCGTCGAGAAATAAGACGAAAAATGAGAGAAGCTAGCTCTAGTAGAAGCTTTGAGACATACAAGTTAGCCCTTCCTGACGAGGAGAAGGCTCTGTCATTGAAAGTGTTGAACGATTTTGATGCTCAGGGCGCTCAGGATCCTGATCTGGTTCCTGAAGTGTCTCAATCGGACGGTGATAACGAGCGGGAGAGCGATAGCTTTGAGGAGGAAGAAGATGACGACGTAGACGTTGATGTAAGTGGTGATATTCTTCTACAAGACAGTGGCGTTGATAGGAACGCCGAAACCCAAGAAGAAGACAGCCTTCTTAGTTCTTTGGCCACTTTGAGAGGCGAGCAAGTGACGTCTGCTGAGCCTGCTGCTGAGGAAAAACCAGTCAAGTTTGATGCGCTGCATAGAGTTACTCGTTCTGCCAAAAGGCTACTCAAGAATCATACAAAAGAATCCTCATCTGCTTCCGGCTTTATCTCTTTATCGGGCAAGCTGTCAAGTCTATTGCCAAAAATGAGAAGGTCGTCCAAGGGCGAAGCTTCCAATATCAAGCTTAGAAGTTCTTTATCGAGCCCAAATGATGAAAACCCTTTGAGAAGGCCAGCGGCTGATCATATCAGCACGAGGGAGGGATATGACGAAGACAATGAAATGACCTATGCCTCGGTGGGCTCCGATACTTCAATTGATAACGTCTCTACCTTTTCTTCTTCAAGTGCTGGAATTCAGAACAGCTCGGGAAACAATAACCTTGTTATCGGCGGAGAAATTTTACCTAATGATAACGCCAGTAGCAGTAACGCGTTGTCAAAAAAAATAAATAGCAGCTCGTTGTCAAATTCAAAAATTGCTACAGATGCATCACCTTCCTCCCCTAATATTAACACCAATACTGGTGGAAGCTATTCTCTCTTTGATCCGCCTGCTGCTGTGGCATCTCAAGAGGACGGAAATCTTCCGTTAGGAAATGGAGCTGGTGACAACATGCTCAAGATGTTATTAGCAAAACATTCAAAAAGACAGTCTGCCCGTAAAGGAAGAAAAGCAAAGAATCTATTGTCCTTAAATACAGCAGCACACACTCCCGAAGCTCAGCAGCGTCTTCCAAGGGGTGTGAACGATAGAACCACGCCGCGTTTAAGGCTTGACATGGTTATTGATAAGGCAGACTTTCTAGCCATCAATGGACTTACTGAGGGTTTACTTCATAAAACCCAAAGATCGTTATTTTTTGATTGAGTTATGAAATGATGGTGTTTGACGGAAAGGAGTCAGTTGCACGTGTAAGACGAACTTTTGCAGATCAGTCTAGACTACTTAAGTATTTTGTACAGAGTATACGATATTGGTGACGAAAGACGGCAATTAGCAATTTTTTGTAATAAAGTACAAGAGGACCTCAGGTCTGATGAATTTATCATCATGATGAAGCCATTCCGTATTCTTATCAATGCAATAAAATCTATGCTACAAAGCATCGACATATTCATTTTTATCATAAGGTATAATGGATTAGTGTGCAATATATATCTCCCTATATAGAGTGACTTTTCTCTGTAACGGAATATCTATGCTGGGCTTCAGGAATGGAGAATGCAGGATGCGTGGGGGAAACAATGATGAATAATAAAGAATTAAAGAAAATAAACAAATCAGATAAAGAGTCATTAGCCAACCGATACATTCATTCATTCGATGCAATTGATGTTCTGTTCTGTTCTTTTGTTACTTGTTGAGCCTAGACTCTGAGTTCAGGGTGGGTGTAGTTGGAGGGTTTATCGTATAGTCATAACTTTGCGGATTTGTTTGCCGCCATTGGCTAAAATACTGTCGTTGGAATCCACAGAGTGTTTAGGAGAGTCAAATATCTTCCAGAACTTCAAGTTCTCGTCACCAGCAGCCGTGGCTAGGGTCATTCCATCAGGACTCAAAGCGCTGTAAAGCACACGTGAGTCGTGAGAGTTAAGAATCTCTCCTGTCTTTTGCAAGGTTGGATATGAGTAGACTGAAATTCCGTTGTTAGGAAACCCACTAGAGGCAACGATTTCTTTGCCAACTTCTTGGGAATTTCCCCAGTTCAACGAGGTGATCTGGCAACCAGTGTTAATCGAGTTGACTCTAGCTCCGGTGCTGGTGTTCCAGAAATGGATAAACTTATCGCTAGAACCACCACCAGTGGCGAGTAACGATGAATGGTAATCACACCAACTTATAGCTTTCACTGCAGCATTGTGAGCGGTTTTCGTAAACTGAGGGACCGAAGATCGGGCATCCCATATATTCACAACGTTATCATTACCCCCTGAGGCAAGCTGATTACCATCTGCACGCCACTGAATGCCACAAACCTCTGCGGTGTGGCTTTGCAAAGTAGATACAATATGGTCTGCGATTCGGACATCGTGATGGAACATCTGGCCAGATGTCGAGCCGCTGGTAATTAAATGGTTTGACCATGCGTGTGTCGCAACTCTTGTATCCGTAGCTCTGATTGTTCTCAATTTTGTGGCATCTTCAATGTCCCAGACTTCTATATTCCCATCGTCTTTACCAATAGACAAATAAGATCCGTCATTGGACCAGGACAACGAGGTTACTATGGTGTCGCATTCAGATAACAAATTCACTGAACCAACCGACGCCTGCCATATATATACTGAGTTTTCAAGGGCTACAGCTAAAAGGTTGGTGGAAGACCAACTCAACAAATTTAAATAGTAGTCGTCAACCAAACCTGGAGCATCAAGAATTCTGTCAGGGATACTTGGAATTTTGCGGGCTCTGGCAATAGCCACAGAAGGTTTAATCGCGCCTTGGCAATAGCTGGAAATCACGCTGGATATTTTGTCATTGAAGGAGTCTTGAAACTGTGTGTGTAAGTCTATAGGCTTTTTTCTTTCTGGAGGAGGAGGCTGGAACTGCAAGATTCTCTGATTCAAGGTCACCCCGCAAACCTCAGCAACAGAATGCTGATATAATTTAGTGGATTGGCATTCAATATGTTTTGAAGGCGAATCCGTAGGCTTTGGATTAATTTCCTCGTTTACCAACTTACCGGAAGTCGAGTATCTGGCGGGAATGAATCTATCCGTGGTTGAAGCCCGCTTTAGCGTGCGACGCACTGGAGATGTAGGTATCAAAGACTCGGAACCATCACCACCAGAGCTGGAACCGTTGTTGTGTTTGTAATTATTATACGTGAATGAGGTTGAACTGACAATCATGTCATTATTAGAGTTGGCGACCTTTGTCGCCGTTCCTGAGATCTGTTTATTGTAATGTGATCTGAAATCGCATTCGGAATTGGCGTTTCTTAGACGAGGTATCTTAGACAATGTATCCTGCCGAGGTATCTTGCCTGAGCTCATGTTGGGATTTTCGCTGATTGATATAGAGTTTTTCTCGTGGTTTTTGAAGCTGCTATGGCTTTTTACGGCTTTGAACTGATCATTGTGGATGTTGGTGCTGCTGAGCTTCTTATTACTGTCCCAATCAGATGTAACAACATTGAGCTTGGTGGGAGAAGAGAAGGTCGGTTTTGACAAGTAGTTTTGGGAACTGGAAATGTTTGGAGATCTGTTATTAAATATCAACCGTTTTCCGGTATGATTGTTTGGCTTATTGGTAATGAAAATCTTTTTGTTAGGCGATGGTATGCGATAACTTAGATCGCTTGACGAGGACTTTTTCTTCAAGTTATACTTGGTAGGAGAATCAAATATGGTTGACATGGCTGGTTCCGGAGACTTCATATATCTTTTGAAGTTTGACGTAAATTATTGGTCATAAAGGAGAATTTTTTTTTTGATTGAAGGAGAGACGAGTCTTTTTGAGTAAGAGACGATGGTTTTGGTGGTTGAAAGGGCGGTGTCGTATATGAAAGAGTCTCTTCGTCTTTTTTGGTACTGCTGTTTTATTATTGGGTATATTATCGCAGTAATGAATACAAATGCAGTGGTATATCTATCAGCGAGGATATGAAAGATACACTTACAAGTATATGATTATGGTATGTATGACGAATACAAAGCGAAAGACAATCAAAAAGAACAAAATCCAGATAGAATTTTAAATTTTGAATATATGGTAAGGTATATAAAAGACAGCTTTGTAACAATTCTATTCAGGCCATAATCTTGTTAGTTAGCTCAATCTGCACTTGGAATAAATCGAAGATGCATTGTATTTACAAATTGCCACATCGGGAAGTATGTTTACAAAAGGCTGTTTTGGGACACAAAAGTTGATGTTTAGCTTTAGCCCTTATGAATTGCAAAAATTTGGGCTGAGAGCCATCAGTCACGTGAAGCACGTGACATATACTAAACCCTGAACCACAGCGTTTTTGGTGAGGGACCATGGTTGCACCGCTATGGTGCACCAGAAATGTGAGGGAGCAATTTGGGAGATAGAGGAGCGGCACAGCACTTATTGGGGTCTCAGGAAAGCCATTTTTCAGCTCCACCTAGTTTCTTTCTTCCTATGTTATCTTGTTGTGTCCTGCGAAGACTGCGTGTGTAAAAAGGATGACTACTAACAAGTTTGACTAGCTTGCGCCTTTGCACAAAAGCTCGGAAAAAAAAGGAAAGATCAAACGATATCAAGGAAGGCAACAATACCGCCGGTGGCAACTCCGGCAGCAAGGTTTGAGAACGATGTAATGCAAAAAATTTCGGGACTCTGAGGGGCAAACACGGCCGATACTCTTAGCCCTAGTAAGCTAAATACATTGAATAAATATTATAATATGATATACCAGCTGGTATAAGTACAGCCTTCTATACGATCAAGTACAGCCATCAGCATGGTCAAGAGCAAGAGAACGATTGATAGTCTTACTCAAATACGCAAACACAAGCCATGACTCAATAAGGGATTCAACTCCTCCTCTCCTCTTTGTCCGCTACGAACTTCCAGGCATTTGCACACCCCCCTTTTTCGGCCATATGATGGATGATGTGCTTTTTCCCTTTTTGCGTTTTTAAATTTCTTTTCCTGTTTTCACTCCTCTTCCCTTGCTCCTCATGGAGCTGCCCGTAATGTACAGTCCTGATAGCCGCCAAGTAAATCGCCACACTCATGCCACAGTAGGCAAACGGCTCTCTTCAAAGATCGATGTCAATGTATTGGGATATACATGTGTGTGCGTAAATAGGTATACACACAGATATCACCTACATATAAATCACATACATATAATTCTCATTCCTGTCCCTGGTAGCACTAGCGTTGGTAGCTTGCGTCCTAATGGAATACCACCCCCAAAGCGAATAAAGCCTCCTGGGGGGTCTTTGGTTTCGGGTTGCGGAGGTCGCCTGTTTTTCATGCGCTGCTCCTGTTAAGCTTTTTTTTTTTGTTTTTCATTTGTTTTTTGTCTTTAATTGCTGGTGGTGCACATCATCGGATCCGCTAAGTCTAGGCTAGCCCGCGTTCGTCGCGGCTTCATGCACCCTCATTTTCCGCTATGACAACCGATGGTTGCTTCCGGAGTAAATACGCCCTCCGCACAGCTCAGACTCCCGGTAGAGGCCGAGGCAGCAACCGTATTGCTCGTTCCTAAGTGGATGTTTCACCTGCGGAGGGTGCTGTCTTTTTTCGCTCTCCCCAGCCCAAAGGCGGCCGCCGCGGCGCATTTTAAATTACGCCCACGATTTTCCGGTTCCTCAGAAGCCAAAGAGACTCACGCACCCTCACACACTCTCGGCTTGGGCACCCGTGAAAAGGTTTGCGAGCGCAGTTTCTTTTTCTCCCACAAGTCACTTGTCCCCTGTCCAGAGTTTCGACTTTTTGCCCCCATCCCACTGTCTGAAAAGATATAATAGCCGGCAACACCCATTGAACCATCGATTTTCATTGACTTTTCTTTTTTGCTGCGTTTTTTTCTGCCACCGTCTCCTATACCTGCTCCAGATAGTAATACGATTTTACTCGCCACTTTCCTGCCAGTTAGCTTTTGAACCCGCATACCATAAACCTTTAATACCCACCCGTGCTTTGTAGTTCCGCAGCCTCGACCGGAGTTTCAATGAGTTAGCCACCCCAGATTTTCAATATTCACTACACCTCATACTGCACTCCACACATACCGCCCGACAATGCCCAAGAAGCTCGAGATCTACTTCAAGCAAGAGCCCGAGGAGCCTGCGCCGCTAGAGGCCGCTAATGACCAGCAGGGCAACTCCCAAGAGCCTGACAGCCCTTCAGGGTCCCCTTCCGAGCCGCCTGACACCGCAGGCACCGGGAATCTCAGCGACAACGTGCACAGTCACGAGGAGGACTCCATGGAGGAAAACGGCATCCACAGCCTCGCGGTGGACAACAGTGCATACAATACCAGCAAAACCGCCTACTACACGTTCCAGGAGGACCAGAATCTCATCAAGCTTTTGGACAATTTTGTTTTTGAGACCGACAATGACATTGGCATGTCCGGTTTCTGGGTCAAGTTCTCTAAATACTACAACGACTACATCACACAGCACAGAGAGCTCAATTATCTCACACGGAGCAAGGACTCCCTAAGAAGGCGGTTCAACAGAATATACAAAAAGGCCCTTGAAGAGTTCAACAACACCGAGGACAGAGAAATCACTTTGGAGGTTGACGAGCTTGAGTTATACCGCAAATCCAAAGAGTTGGGTGACATAATGACCAACAATACCCGCAAAAAGATCGAAAAGATCAAAAACGCCAACGTTCCCCACGAGGACGGGCTTCTCCACGACGACGACGATCTCCGGGGCCCCGACGACGAGCTGGAGGAGGAGTTGCTTGAAGAGGAGGTCGAGGGAGACGTTGAACTCGAAGACGATGTCGAAGGAGGCGAGCTTTTGGGCTCTTTGATCGACGAGGACCAAGGTTCAGCCAATGGGGGTGACGTTGACCATAATGGCGATCAAGAGATGCAGTACGATGAATACGGACAAAACGGCCAAGACGGACGCCATATTGTCAGCAATAGCCGCAACGGGCACGCCAGCAATAATATCAATAATGGCAATGGCAGCCACGATGCCAACGGAGTTGCGCATGGTTCAAGGACCTACACTAATGGCAATGGATTGGCGAAAGCCAGGGCCAGAAACGAGATTAGTATTGCCCAGTTGAACACGTTGGATAGAGAGAGTTTGATTGAGATTATCACCAAGCAGAAAAGACAAATCGACAGTCTCAACACCAAGTTGTCAAGCATCTCTCGGGGGGAGTTCAGCGAGTTCAAGTCGTTGATGAAACTTGCCAAAAAGGCGAAGAAGAAGACTTCTAAGTACAAGTACAAATATAAGTACAAGGACCACGACTCGAAAGTGGCTAAGGAAGGAGGTAACTAGGACCTTTTTTATGAACACTAAGCTTGCTAAGGCAAAGCAGCGTTCTGGTATACGTTTGAGTATGAGTAAGATGAGGATCACGAATCGAAAGTGGCCAAGGAGGGAGGTAAATATGTTTTTTATTTGTTTTGTGATGCTGTTAGCTTTGTATGGATGTGTATTTTTCTCTATTGTTTGTTGACTGTCTTTGTTGGTTAATACATCCGGTATACAGGTATGCTGAATATGTTAGTTGCACTGGTAGAAAGTCTCGATAGGGAGTATCGATAGAAAGGCCCTGCATAGTTCAACGGTAAAGAAATATTGCGGTGCTGGTATGTATGGATATATATGTGTGTTTCTTTTTATCAACGAGTTTGTATTATTATGGATAGTATCAACTTACGCCAACCTGGTAAGAGTGGCCCTCGGGGAAGCCCTCAGGTCCCCCAGGGACCTGCATATGAACCCAATTAACCTCCTCCGTATCCCTCAGGTGAGAGTGGCTGCAGTGCGGTGGAAGAACATGCAACCCACCCGAGTGTGCGACGAGGTGACCAAACTGCTTGAGGCAAAAGCAACACAGATAATCAGGGAGAAAGAATCTCCCCGAAAGTGCGATCAATAACGACAGAATACTCCAAACACGACAACAACTTGTCAAAAGTCACATCGTGGAGAAATGGCAAAAAGAAACCCACCACAACACCCACATGCTACCAAAGCGGTACACCAAACTACGTGGAGGCACAATTGACACCTCACTTACTGAGCGTAAACTTCCACTTACAAGAGTCTTAAAAGCTCCGAAACCTGTCCTCAGCTCGTTGATCCAAGCGGTCTGCGGACTAAGTTCCGTCGACCCTTATTTTAACTACCTCCTATAAATGCTAACCCCCACTCACCGCTCCTGCTGAAGTATAGGCAACTATATGGGATAATACACCTCTGGATACTCGGTATCCTCGATGAAAATCGATCGTGGAACCCTCGTTCCGATAATGACGAACATCACTATATGTAGTGATCACGGGGAGCAAATAAACCTGCGATATTCTTCAAGGTGAGGTTTTTATGCCGTGCAGCTTTTCTTTCTTTGATAATCCTATATATTGTCACAGTCGCGTGATAAACTCTATACAGTAGTTTAGAATGCTAGAATGAAATACATGTCATCTATCTATCTATCAACTTACGGCTGTCTGCATTTCGGAGTGTGTAGTGTTTTATTGAGTGCTTCACGTGACTCTTCAAACGTACTATGTAAGTGGCAAACAACGTACAACAGTGACTTTTCCGTCAATGTATGTGCATCAAAACATACAGCAAGCAAGTTGCTATAGCAAAGTTGCTACAGTGTCCACCTGATTACAAGTAATCATGCGTCTGAGTGCTTCACCATGCATAAACTCTCCATAACTGGGAGGCAAGCATAGCTAAAAGCAGTCAGGCGGGGATGAAGGAAATTCACTGCGGGGTGACTAAGACACCAGCCCTGGGTGGGCATTTTTTCGCTTCAACCGTCGCACTCTGGCCCGTTTTAGGGAGCTGGGTCCTTCCGGTGGCAATCAGACTTGGCTGCACCAAGATTCTCGCCTATTTTGTGTCTCAATCTAACGGAGTGGCCCCCTCACGCCGCTGGGTATGCAGGATGGCGCTTTCCCCTTTGGGTTTCATTTGTGTAAAATCGTATGCAGCCTCGACGACAAACTATACCAGCAAACAGTCTCCTGCGCTGATTGGTTGCTGGGGTGGGCGCTTAGGTGAAAAACCAGGAATCAGGTTTATAAAAACTAATATCTCTGCTGCCTTGACTCCATTCTTCTTTTTCTCTCTTCGCATCCAAAGATACTCCTTATTGATTGCCTTTCTCTGTCTCCGTTCCAACTCCTCTGTTATTGTATTGATTTCCGTATTGAGTTCCTTATTACTTCCTATTCAGTTGGTGCATCCTTTCTAGTTATCCGATTTTCTCCGCTCTATTTAGTAAACCCTTTCACATATCTTCCTTTCCCTTTTGAATTCCAATGGCCACTCCAGAGGACTCCCGCTCTATAGAGACGAGCTGCAGCTCTGCTTCCTCCAGCGACGCCGGTGGCTCCCAAGGCGACCACAACTTTGGAAGCGACTGCTCCGACGCCCTCACCGGCGACTACGGCGACGCCCCTGAGCCCGCTGCAGTCTCCCTGGGCGGCTCGGAGGCCGTAGACCCCACGGAGGACGCCGAGGGCGACGAAACCGTCTTGGCAACCAACACCCCTTCCTTGAAGGGCAAACCCTCTGCCTGTGTCTTCGTAGCAAGCCTTGCCGCCAACAAAAGCGACAACGCCCTCAGTAAATCCGTGTACAACCACTTCGTCAAGTGGGGTGCCATCTCAGTCAAGGTCTTGCGCGACCCCTCGAACCGGCCCTATGCGTTCGTCCAGTACGGCGACGACGCCCACGCAAAGAAGGCCCTCATCGAGGCACAGCACTCCATTCTTGACGGCAGGGCCATCCGGTGCGAGCCGGCAAAGGTCAACCGTACTTTGTATCTTGCCACGTCGTCGGGGTTCGACATCTCCAGCAAGTTTGTCCTCGAGACCTTGGGCGAGTACGGCGAGATCGAGCAGTTGGTCGGCGACAGAGACCGCATGCACGTGATCAACTCGCCCCACAAGCGCAAGCTCAGCGACTTGAACCGTCTCAACAAAGCGTGGTTCTGCAAGTTCAATTTCCGCGACGATGCCATCAAGGCGTATGCGGATCTCCGCACCAACCCCGAATGGAACGTCGAATGGGCGCAGAACATCGACTTTGACAGCTTCTCCGGGGACCCGGGCAGCCGCAAATTTGGCCCTGGGGCGCAGCAGCAGGGCGCCGCAGGCTCCAAGACCCTCGCGATAGACAAGTACTCGGTGTTTGTGGGCCAGCTCGACAGCAAAGTGACCAAGGAGAAGCTTGTGAAGCACTTCTCGGTGCACGGCCCAATCAAGGAGGCGTTGCTCGTGTCCAAGCCGGCCTCGACCTTCGCGTTCATCACCTACGAGAACAAGTCCGGCGCGGCGGCCGCGGTGGAGCGCGAAAACCACTCCATCTTCATGGGGGAGACCATGCACGTGCAGTACCGCGAAATCCGCCACAAAGCCGCTAAGCCAAAGTTTTTTGGCGAGCCCACCTTGTCGTTGGCGCCGCCGCCGGTAAATCTTCCTGCCGTCACGGCCCGCAACCGCGACGGGTCCCTGAGAAGGGCCTTCAACGGGCGCGCAAACAAGCCCAAGCCCGCGGAGCCGCTTTTCAGCCCGTTCCAGGCCCCGGAGTCCTATTACGGCACGTACATGCACGCCAAAAGCTTCTTCCAGGAGACCGCCGAGAGCGGCAAGGGCTTCTTCCAGGGCAGCGACGAGGACCGCAGCGGGAACAGCTCGGAGGAGGAAACCGCCCCAGAAACCGGCGCGGCCGCAGCAAAGAAGGGCCCCGACGACGCGGCAAAAACCGCAGAAAGCTCCCTGCCTTCTACACGGTCCGGATATACGGGCAAGAAGACCGGATACTCGCCCACCGCCTACAGCGAGGCCTCCGAGAAGCACGCAAAGCCCAGAAACGCACTGGCATCCAAAATCCGGTCTTCCGCGACCTCCTTCATCCCTAAGGGCGCGTTCGGCGATTTTGGCCACAGCTCGTACTTCTTCAGCAACAATGCGGGGAACAACGTGGCCTCTGGCAACGAGGGAATGCTTATTCCGCCTTTCGTATATTATACCCCGCCCCCGGTGTCCTCGCACCTCCAGTCGCCGCCGCAGCAACACCACCAGCCACAGCACGGCTTCCAGCTCAGCCAGCAGCCTCGTGGCTCGGCCTCCAGCATGAACCAGTTTTACCCAGGGCACCCGATGTTCCATAACATGGGCATTCCGCCTCCTCCGCCACCTCCACCCTCCGGAATGGGCCTAGGATTGGGTCTAGGCATGGGCGTGGGCATGGGAATGGGCCCGATTCCGATATCTTTTGCTAACCAGGACGGCATGTCCTCCCAGACCGCGCCTCCTTCTTCTGGAGTGCCTGTGCAGGCCGGGGGAGGCTCCGGATTGTGCTATGGGATTTCTTCGATGCCGTATATGTACGAATATGCGGGCAATGTCCCCTCTACAAGCAGCGGGAGTGCCGGGGGCGCACTTCCAGGCATTGGAATGCGTGGCCAGGGCCAGCTTTTCCGCCCGTACTTCACAAACATGTACCACGAGGCGGTGGCTTCCCCATTAGAGGGGGCAAAGAGGGGCGATAGAAAGGTGATCGAAGACTAATAAAATGTGCATCAATTACGCATGAGTTGATGAGTTATTTAGCAGAATTCTATCTTGATTTGCATTATCTGGCGGGGCATTCTAATTTAATATATGATATGAGATATCCTAATGTGATTGTTGCAAGATTGGAGGGCTGACAACTGTAAGCAATATTTATATATCGAGCATCTACAAGCGGTAGATCTATTCCCTTGTACAGTAGCTTAGGGCCCGGGCCAGCAGAAAAATACTTACGGCCCCGCAAAAAGGAACGTGTACTTTCATTGAACGCACCTTCTATGCTATACAAACCTCAAATATCATAACATTTCGTGCCTTGCATTACATACGCTCTGCCAATTCCACAACATTCCTATCACATCGCTAAATACTACACATCCTATTTTTCTATAGATATCCCCATCGCACACAAATCCTCAACGATCAACATCGAATTTTCCCACCGGCCCTGCACCCTCAACATCTCTATCGCATACACCGACAATGTCTTCAAAAGAACAAGCCGCTCTCCCGCAGATAGACCGGCATCAAGCCCACTTTTTCCCTTAGAGTCGGCCATACTTGAACCTACACTTCTAGCAGCTCTCGAACCAAGAGAAGACATTCCGGGGGAAGCTTGCTGCACTCCAAAAGAGGACTGGTGCACTGCAGGAGAAGAATGGCGAGGCATTGCAGGCATATTTGGCATTGCAGGCATCTCTGAAGGAGTTAGGGAAGCACTGCTGCCACCACTCGCCTCGAGAACCAGCGTAATGTAGCGCAAAGCAACATCGTCTGTCAAGGGGCTACAAATATCTGCATTAATTCCTGCAATGAAATCCGTAGATAAGATATCGTTCGGACCATGACACAAGTGAAACTCGTAAAACCAGCAGCAAAGAAGCGAGATATAAATCGCGAATGGAACATGCAGCACAAAAAATATTATTTCCTTGTTGGTGAAGATCATATTTAGCAAACTGCAAGCCTCCCTAATGGAGCGCTGCCCACTTTTGGACTGGGCCCATGTTTTCACCCGCATCGCGGCCTTAGTCAACTCAATTGCGTTGAACTTCTGTCCTCCTGTTGAAGAATCTTGCATGCCTCTCCTGTCGAGAGCACCGCGTCTTTTTCGCTTCAGAGTCATTGCCTTTTTGATGTTCTTTCGATAGCGCAACATCAAGTCAAAATCACAATACAACCCCAAAAGACCTAGACTCAACATCGTAATATTAGACCAGAACAGTGGAGAGCTTCCATAGTCGTTCATCAAGATCGCAGACTCCCCATTGGGATCAAGCGACGCTGCATTTGCCTCTTCTATTTGCTTCTGAAAGTACCCTCGCCAACTAAAAAAAGACTGCTCAATCTTACTTGCTATGACATTCAAGCGATTCTTTGATACTATTCGCATATCCAAAACACTGATGTTTCGAAGCTCTCGCACCAAAGAGATCACCCCATGGAGAAATATATACCTCGAAAACTGCGAAAAGCAGTTCAAATGATACTCTTTCTGGTTTGCGGAAAATGGCTGCATTAGTCTCCTCAAGGACCAGAGAAAATTAGGCCATCTTCCCTCGTTCTTGACGTTTAGTAGTAGCACACCGTTTTTGTTGAGATTCTTGTCACTTATCACAAAGTTTCGCTGATCGTCGTTATCATTGATAACCTGCCGCAGCCGCAAGTCTCTTGGCTGCATTTTATACCTACGGAGGAACTCTGAAGGTGTATTGGCATACCATACCACATCCGTATAAGGCAACTCCATCTGTATATCAAAAATCGAGAGACATTGATCCTTCGCGTAGAAGAAAGTCGACTGGGCATCGATGAGGTAACCGAAGAACGCAATACGCTTTGAGCTTTCATATTCTATCCATTTGAGCCAGGTACTCTCGCTAGGACTCAGGGAATTCTCCACATTAGGTTCGATTGAGTTGACAAACATGCTTCTTTCCTTCAAAAAATTGATCACCATTGGATGGTAGCTGTAAAAGCTCTTGTGCTGATAACAGCTTCCTAGATAAAACCCAAAAAAGTCGTTCAATACTATTGCCTGAACGATTTGGAGAGGAACACTGTCAAAGTCCTCAATTTTTTCCACTTCTTCAAAAAGCTTTAGTCTCAACTTTTTATGGATTTCAATCGCAAGTACATATTCGCGCGATTTGCACGCTGTACTGTTCTTTGCAAACGTCATTCCAATAGTTAAAATTGAAAGAAACAATATTGTGAAAGCTCTTGAGTTTTCGACCATTTTAAATGTCCCCTTGTGAATGACAGGGAACGCCGGGTCGAAATAGCTCCAATACTGATTCAAATAGACATTGAGTCTTTCACTGCTAAGAAGCGACATCGATATCACGGGCACTTTCATTTCATTGACTATCAAATCGATGAGGCTCTTCTGAAAAGTGTCGCTTAGTATATAGTACGAGTTTTCAACCTCGTAGTCGCAATTGTTGGACACAAACTCGTATAACTTTGCCGAACCTTTTGCTTTTGATTCTAGCGGGCTTGTCTCGAATCCAAATAGCCACCCAATCGGGTCCTCTGTGCCATTGGCCCAATTTGTGGAGTTTTCGAACCCCATGAAATGCTCAATTTCCGTAGGAGAGTCGTCAAGGAAGCTCAAGGTTTGCTCCTGCATACTAATTGAGGCTTTGGAGGCTGAATTAGCAGGGGTATACTCATTTCCTGTGTAGACACGGTTCTGATCTTGCACAATATTCAGGCTCCTAGCAGCACTAGGGCCAGTATTTAAGTTGCTTTTGTGATACGTGTAGTTGGCATTACAATTGAGATTGAGATCAACTTCGTCACTGTCATTCAAAGAATGTCTTTTCGGGTCTTCACCCGCGGAGGAACTGGTGCCATGGACAATGCCACCATCACTGATTGTCATTGAATTCCTGAAATCGACATCTTTTGTAACAGCCATATCCGTAGTAGATCTTTCAGAATTCTGCTGCTGCTCAATCGCTTGCGACTCTGGAAGAAAGGAATTGACAAAAATAGCCTGGCTGCCTTTATGCAGTAGTGTTACTTTACGCTGATGCGTCTTTGCTTTCTTGTGTTTTTCTATTAGGTCCTTTCTAGCAAACGAAATGTTGCATATATCACATTGAAACGGCTTTACTTGCGAGTGATTCGCATTGTGCCTGAAAAGATAGTCGCGTCTTTTGAAGGACTTCCCGCATTTTGGATAAGTGCACTTGAATCTGTGCGTGTTCATAATGTCCGTGGTTTGTCTATCTTAGTTATGCATTCCATTATTACAAGGGTGAATAAGAAAGTAAATAGGAGCCACAAGCAGGTTAGCAGGCGACGGAAAAAAAGCAAGGCACACTTGCTTTCAGAAGTCAATCAGTCACTCGTGCTTGCGGGTGTTGTGATTTGAGGAGAACGAGGCAATTTGATTCTGATCCAAATTGTATTGTGGCATCTTCGATCTAGTGAAGTGCAAAAACTATAAACGCTTTGGCACAAATTGAGTTTCCAATGTTTGGCTTGGAAAAGAGGAGAGACACGGACTTCCGAGGGGTCCCGGGGAATGCCATGCTAATCTTTGTTTACATTTAGAAACAGGAGGAGGGTGACCCTCGGGATTTTTTGCAAATATCAAAGGTCTCAGAATGATAGGCGACACATCCTTGGTATGACGCAAGTGACTATGAAGTAGTTTAGGGATCAGCATGTACCGCATATACTACACGGTTGAAACGAAAAGCAACAAAATTACCTATTGATAGACTCGCTGTATTCACTTAACTTGCTACTTACTGACAACATGAAAATCAGGGTGGGTGATGGAACTCTCAAAGGAAATGTAACAAAAGACTGCTGATTTATATAGAGCAACAATAAATCAAACGGTGAATGTATAGAGCAACAATAGCAGAGACAAGTTCCAAAGGGCAATTTTAACAAGAACAATAAACCCACTGCGTTGGCTGCCGTAAATTAAGGGTGACGGACTCTTCTAGAAGCTTTCGAATGAAAAGTGGGAAGACCACAATCTCGGTGGCCGTGATTAAGTCCTAAAAGCTAGAAGCTCCTTTATTCGAAGGGCTAATAATCAACCAAATGCTCTTGACAATAAGTGGCAAATTCAGGACTTTTTGCGTAAGTAGCAACCTTAGCTTTTGACAATAATAGGCAACCTGAAATGTCATGAATGCAAAACAAAAAGTAGCAACCTGAAAATGCAATAACGTCTTGACAAAGCAACCTCAAAACGCCATAGATTGTCTACAATAGATAGTTACCAGAGAGAGCCTCGGAATCTGTACGACGAGTTTCAATCTCAAATAACCGGAAGCTTTCAACAATAAGTTGTGATACCGATGTTTCATAAACTCTTTAGAATAGCAATACAACAATAAACAGCATATAACAAATAGTATTCCTTAAATTTCTTCTAGAAGCAGGTCTGCGTTCAACCGAAGTGCTTCTCCCTTATGCGTGGCGAGTTAAAACAATCACGAATTTGTATTAATGACAATATCTTTGCCAGAGTCATGTCACACAGTTTTCCTCACAACTTCACAGGTTTCTGATAATCTGAATTCATATCCTGAATTCTCTATTTATCTGTTTCGTTATGTATTTCCCTTTCCGTATAGCAACCTCTTCTGTGTTCCACAAATAGTAAAAAATAGCTTTTGTCAATAATAGCCAGGCATACCGTCTTAATTTCCATTTCACCTGTACGGGTTTTTTAACTCGGGGAGAACTGTTTGTCTTGGAAGTGTTTTCCATGTAGCTGCTTGTAGGCTGTTAATTAGTAGCAGAATGCAGAATGACTGGCTTTTAGTGGGCCGTTTTAACTGCTTTTGATTGACATCCGCCTGTTGAGATTCACAGTAAAAGACAATAACATTTGTCTGTATACCAAGCCAGTGCTTCAAGATTGCACTGCATCGCCGTTTTTTTATCTCGCGCTGCTGGTCTCTGTTCACACCTTAACAACACCTGAGCTGTATAGAGTCCTCAAACTCCGTCGGACAAGCCATGCTCTCGTAACCTGAAGCCTACTAGAACTACACATCCTTAAAAACACCCTCGTAACATCCAGTTTCTGGCTACAGATCCTTAAACTCAAGTTTTCCAAAACAATAGGCCGCACAGATTCACCGGGTTTTCTTTTCGTTCTTTCTCGTCCCACACTTAATTTACCAAAGGCGTTGGGGCTGCTACAACGGTTTTTTTCCTTTCAAATAAGGTTGAAGTTTTCTCACCGAAGTCAAAAGCGTTCCACAAGCAACGGCCGAGACAAAGAAAAAACCGTTGACCTGGGGGGTAACCCCGCCAGAGCTCACTGGAAAAGAAAAAGAAAGCGGAAAAAGAAAGATGATTGAGATTTGTCACAAAAAATATGGGTTGAATTCATAGGCTCAGTCTATATAAATGGAGGATAATAAGCTTTTGTGATTTTATTTTTTATCAATCCTGGCTCTTTTCTCGAAGTTGCTCTTGGTTTGATGCTCCCAAGTCACCACTCGAACACTTTTTTGCAAACAACTGTCCAGGACAACTGCCCTTGACACTTCAGACGTCTCGCGTTGCATATTGAGCTCACCCGAAACATTCTCAACTTTGAACATCTGCATCTCCAACAACTATTCACTGTCTCGCCCATACTTTAACGCATTGCGCCTTACTGCTTGGATATTGCCGACCGCGTCTGCTCTGAAGGCTCCTGTGGCATATTGCCTTGAGTTGCTTGTCTCTTTGTCCGTAACTGCCCTTCTTCCTTCTCGTAGGGGAAATCGTGATATCCATCCTCCAGTGCCCTAGTGCCTGCCTACAAATTCCTTTTCCACGCCCAACAATGCCTCCCGTCCCTCCGTCCGCAGAGAGTTCGGTTTCCGGCGACTTTGCCCGGTTCCCGGTATTCTATCTCTCCAGTAAGAAGTTCAACGAGACTCAGGTCAGAAACTTTCTCGTCAGCTGTCTTCGCTCTCCTAAGGTGTACACTTTCTCGGACGCAGAGTCCTTTATCACGAAACTCATCAACATATCGCTTATTGAGTCCGATATCTCCTACCCCGTGGTTGTTGTTCTCGACATGCCTGACAGTGCATCTGCGTACGGTTCTGCTACAAGCAGCAACAAATACGACGGAATTAACATGTACTCGACGGGATACGCAGCCAGCAACCGTGCCTTTTCGTCTTCATCGTCGCTTTTGCCCAACGGCTCTTTGGCAGCCGATAAATTTAGCGATGCTAATGGCAAATTGGCCAATGGAACTGGTGCTAAATCCGATGCCTCGGCTGATGTTTCGGGAGGTGGCATCAACGGAGCCGCAGCAAGAACTGCCTCTATTCGTAACATCTCAATCAAAAGATCGCTCAATCTGTTGAGAAACATCACCGGAGGTAAAAGCAGTGCCGCCAATGGTACTAGTAATGGCAATAGTAATGCTGCTCACAATGTTGCTAAAAGCGCTTCCAACTCCAGCCTTGCTAACAAAGCCACAGTTGTGGCCCTTGCGTCTCCAGAGTACACTGCAGATACCCTCCCCGCTGGATATGGCGAAATTCCTCAAGACGTCAACCTCCTTGACGCCAAAGACATCAAGAGGATCCTCAAGATGTTCTTCCTGCACTTGAACCTCATTATTGTCGACCAGGCAAGCCTTAATCCAGACGTAGGAGTCAGTCTCCACCAGGAAATTATGGTTGATCATCAGTTGTTTTTGAAGAACCGCTGCAAGCGAATGTTGACTTGGGTAGGCTTGAACAGTCACCAGAACAACTTGGCCTTGTCATGCGAAGCCACGGGAAACAAGGAACTCTTGATGGGTTCTGGGGACTCTTTTCAGGCCGAGAAAACCCCTTACTTCAACCGGTTTACGTACCCAGTGGTGCCTAACTATATCAGCACTATGACCCGCAACTTGTCGCAGATACTCACCTACGACAACCTGATTCCGTTGAGCATAGGCCAGTACAACATCAGCGATCCATATGCCAGCTATAATTTGAAGTTGTACGGCCAGTATCTTAATCTCGTGACGTCTAAGATCAACTTTGAGCAGCTTTTGGACATTCCCGCTGGACGCCGTTTTTTCATTGAGAACTTCTTGATTGAAAGCTGGAACTTCCCTGCGCATCACTTGAGCTACGCCGAGTTGATCTTCGTCTCGTTTTTGATCTTCAAGAGAGCTTTTTTGCTTTTCAAGGACGACCCTCATTACAAGGACATCTGTCTCAGCGACAACGAGCTTTTCGGGTTCTTGTTCAAGGTGAGAGACTTGTACAATGCAGGCAACAAGTTCCACAACTTCAGACACGCAGTGGACGTCCTCCAAGCAACGTTCTACTACTTGTTGAAGCTCAACCTCTTGGACAAACAATCTCTCATCAGCAAAAAAATCATTGTCCATACCTACAGAAGACTCAAGGCAGTTGAAACCGAGGGGCCTTCAGCCTTACCAGCAGGGGGCGACAGGGTTGACAACGTCATTGAACACAACGAGCAAACTGTTGAGAACAACGACAATCTTCTGAAGGAAAGCGAGGAGCTCGATCCTTTTATCGAGTACTCGATTTACTGCAAGTCGCCCAACCTTTATCTCAACCAGCTTAAGACATACCAACTGGTCATCGACAAATACTATCCACGGGTCAAGCCTTCAATTGACGAGGCCGTTTCTGCAGAAATCACTTCGAATAACTTAGTAAAATCATCCTATCTAATTGAAACCGACTTTGGCCCGCTCAGAAGCCGCTTGCGCGACTTCCTTCGCCCCTTGGAGGTCCTTGCGCTTCTTATAGCCGCGTTGGGCCACGACAGTGGCCATCCTGGATTGACAAACGTGTTTGTGACCGATCACAAGTCCCCTCTTGCCACCATCTACAGTGGAGAGTCCATCTTAGAGAACTACCACTCTGTTATCTTCTCGGAAATCGTCAGCAAGATCTGGCCTGCGATTTTCGACCAGAAGCTCACTACTGAGGTCAACGGGGGCACCCCTTGCAATGTCAGAAAGCTTATCACTGGCAGCATCTTGGCCACTGATATGGAGAAGCATTTCCAGTTCATTGACAAGATATGGCAGTCTGAATACAATTCTGCCAAAAAGGGCAAGGCCTGCGATCCGGCTGTTGACATCCCTGAGCTTGAAATCTCGCCGGCACTTTTGTGCCAGTTGTTGTTGAAATGCGCAGACATCTGCAACATCACGCGTCCCTTGAAATTGAGCACCCAATGGGGGATTATTCTTGGGAAGGAGTTCCAAGAAATCACTCAGTTGTCCAACGTGATGAAGCTCAACGACGAGATCTGGAATTGCGGAACAGGAGACGTGGTGAAGAGTGACGAGGATGTCGAGAGAACACGCAAGTTGGTTGCCTTTTCCGAAACCCCAGAAGAAATCATCGACTTTGAAAGATTAACGTCCTCTCTGGGCGAAGAGGACGGTGCTAAAGAGGCAATGAAATACTTGAAGGAAAACAATTCCGATCCCTACTTGAACAATCTTGAGGAGATAGGATGCTCGGAGACCTTGAAAAGTTTTTTGTTTAAACATCCTACCATCTGTCTCTCGCAGGTTTTCTTCATTGAACAGATCAGTTTCAAGTTGTTTGAGAGAATATCTCAGACCTTGCCTTGGTTGAACTTCACGCTTATCATCATGAAGAAGAATTTGAGTTTCTGGAATTTGATGAAGGGTAATTTGGGTAAAGCCCGATGATAGTGATGCACAGACTGTCGTCTTTCATGTCTTTTCCGTGTCTACTTTTTTTTACTTGTCCAAAATTTTTGTCTTCTATTCTTGGTGTGTTATTTATTTGTCTCCTAGGTTCAATAGTTGTATATTATATGCAATATGACGTTGTAGATGGTTAAAAAGAGGGCTACTGGAAACTGACTGTTTATCAGGTGAGCGATTGAACGGCATATAACTGCAAAGGGGATAAAAATGAACTTACTTAAGAAAAAGAGTCACTGATTCTGGCAGAGTCCAGCTGTCTTTGCTGATGAGAGTATTTTCCAGAACACCTGTTCCTGCTGTGCTAATAAATTAAAAAAATGCCTTTTGTATAGGCCGATCACAAAGTCCCGCAGCTCTTAAAATTTCGAGATAGTGCTTGTACCATGGGTGTGTCTCGTAGTATACGCAAGTAACCCATAAAATTCGCCAAGAGTAAGGAACGCCATAACTTATAGAAAGACATGCAATCTCTCAGGTAGGATTCCGAAGCGTGTAATCAACAATTGACTGTATAAAACTAAACCCACAAAATCTTTTGAAATAATCCCGTTTTCTTCATAAAACCCCAGGAAGAATAACTTGAGCTTGAAGCACCAAACATTATCCGTGTATTTTGGCCACAGAAATACGCCTGAATACCCCACCAGATTATGCATGGGAAGATTGATGATAACTGCAAAGGCTGCGCCTTTAACTCTGATCTTGCAATTTGCTAACATCTCATGATGCCGTCCAAACGTTTTATAAAAAATGCCATAAAACCGTGGATGATACAAGCGGCAAGGAACAGGCACTTGCTTGAAGAAATTCCGAACACCGTGAGTGTGTACCTCATTGTATTGCCAGAGAAACTGGCAGCTCAAATCGCCCCGTAGGTTGCGTACAGGAATTGATCCTATCTCTTGATAGAGAAATAGGAATTGTGTCTCGGCTGGTCAGAAAGTCATTTTCATTAACCGCATTTGAATTTGTCGGGACTTCAACCCTGCGTTTCAAAAGTTCCCAATGAACCATCTTAGCCAACGCAGTACTTGGAGAGAAGCCTCGGTGACATTCATACGGAGTGACTGTATCAAGAAAAGATGGAAAGTGAAACTAAAAAATCGGCATTTTAATGAAGACTATGATTGATTAACAGACTGCAGCTGACTAGCAACTGTTTTTGATAAAGCAGGCTAGGATAGTGAGACAAGGATTAGCGAGCATGTATAGAGTCCAATCTAGTCAGAAAATGCAGATAAAGCTGCGCTAGCGAGCTTACCTTGTCATAAAATTAAGTTGGAAAGATGTGCAGTGTTTCTTGGGTCTATGATCCTTTTGATCCAAAAATATGGGCGCACTAATTATTTGACAGATGCAGCCAAGAAACACTGTAGCGTATGATCGACGGTAGAATTTTGATCTGATATCTGCAAAGAAGATCTTCAAGCTGGAAGAATATGTGTCATTGACAGAGGCGTTTGTGATTGATAGGGTATTTGCAACTACACAACTAGCTGTACAGAAAAAGCGTATGTTCTATTTACTATTTCTTTTGATGACAACAACACAGAAAACGAAAGGACGGAGTGTACTATTCACATGCACAAATACGAAGCAGCTGAGTCAAATCACCGCAATGATAGAAATCTGCCTCTATATACGTTTAGGTAGTGTGTCTCTTTTCCTCGCTCGCAAAGTGATAATCCCCGTACGTTGGTCTTTTCGGAAAGCTTTTTTCTTGATCCACTTTCGCTTTGACTCGAACCGGATTTTGAGTCCTGCTGTCAGATGCACTCAGCCCACCAACAGTCGTTGCAAGCGGCGGATTTGGTGGACGGTGGCGGAAACTCGCCACTGAGTAAACCTTTTTGGAAAGTAAAGTGTGCATTACACCCGGTGTTTCATTATCACATATCTACATTATATTCATCATGCTTCTGGCACTTAAACAAATTTCAAGCGACTGGACAGTGTGAGCTACAAGATTATATATCTAACTAGAGAGAGGTGAGTCGACGAAAAATTTTGAGAACTAGACAGACGTGTGTCGATGTAGATACTGAAAACCCCATTCAAATAAGAGTTATTTCCGTCGTTATTCAACGGCAGTCACTGGGAGATGCCAAAACGGTATTTTTTAGGGGATTCGCTATTGTTATTTCCACTGATCATTGCAAAAGGAAATACCCAAATTAATATTTGAACTACGCTCACAAAAGTGCTACTGCAAAGTGGGGTGATCGCCACCCTAAATGGCTTTTTTGGGAATGTTTTGATTTATGCTTTATAGACGATAGTATTCTTTGTTAGGGTTTTCAAAGATAGTGGAGGAAAGGAAATCTACATATTGCAATCGTTTCCTTTAATCCAGCTTCTTGATTTACTGCCTTGGGGATTTCATCAGATTTTTGCTGTTTGCTGGACTCGATAGTCTGCTCAACTTCAGGTTAGCGGCTGGAGTGAATTTTGCGTTGAAGCTATTCATACATGTAGATAACTTCATTTGTTTGCGAAGCATGCCCAAGCACGAATAACAAAAGATCAAGGCCTCTGACAAAAGCAATGGCCTCTGATTTGAAAAATCCTGAGAAACTCTCGGTTCCTGTGATTGACTTCGAGCCATTTTACGACGGTACACAAAAAAGCCGAATCAAAATCGGCAAGGAAATGGTTAGAGCAATGCGCGAAGTTGGGTTCATGTATGTAATCAACCACGGAATCTCATCATCTGATATGAAAAGGATGTTTGAATGGAGTGCCAGATTTTTTGCTCTTGATATGTCGTTGAAATGCAAATGCGAACACCCAAAAAACGGCGCTCATCATCGCGGATGGTCAGCGATTGGCAGAGAGAAGGTGATGCAAATGATATTTGATGCCAAAACTGTAGAGAAACTTAGAGACATTCCCGATGTCAAGGAGTCGTTTGACGTTGGGAATGAGAGTAATGAAAGGTACTATAATATTTGGCCAGATGAGAGTGATATTCCTGAATTCAAGAAGAACTGTCTCTATTACTTCAAGGTTTGTGATGCTGTCTCCAAAAGCTTTCTTAGGGCCATCTCTCTTGGTTTGGATCTTGACGAGGACTTTCTCACTCCTTATCACTCAGACTCGGACAATCAGCTCAGGCTTTTGCATTACCCACCAACAGAGGAGCTTGCATTGAAATGTGGCAAAGCTGAAAGAGTAGCTGCCCACACAGACTTTGGAACGTTTACAATGTTACTACAGGATGAATGTGGGGGATTGCAGGCCGAATGTCCCAGCAATTCGGGAAAATTCATCGAGGTTCCATGTATCCCGGGGTCGCTAGTTGTCAATACAGGCGACTTTTTGATGAGATGGTCTAACGATGATTTGAAATCCACTCTTCATAGAGTCACTGCACCACCTATTTCTTCATCTACTGGAGTCACAAAAGCTCGCTACTCGATCCCATATTTTGTAGCTGCCAATAAAGATCAAATTGTCGATTGCTTGCCAGGAACTTATTCAAAGGCAAGGCCGAAGAAGTACGGGCAAATAACGGCTGGTGAGTATTTAGACATGCGATTAAACGCGACTTACTAGACAAGCGATACGTGCTTGGGCAGATCGGAGAGTTGAAGAAAATAGTGTTCATTCTGTCTCAGAATTTCACACTACTGTATCGAGTTTGCTTACGTAGAGTAGCTATCCCCATAGTAGATATCAAATGAATATATTCGCAGCTCTGTATTTACATCAAGATCCCGTCAAGGTCCCGTCAGAAATATGCACAAGGCAAACACACCGAGGGGGCCCAACGATCAGGTGAACAGCTTAGATTGAATATCTGCCACTTTCTCGAAGTAGTTGTAGAAGAGCATCATCAAAGCGCCATTCAAACTTATTTGGAAGAGTCTTGGAAGGGAACCACTGTAGAGTTTGCTAAGACCACCCTCCACAGTGAAGGCCTTGTACGCACAGTCCAAAGAGTTTCTGTAGCCGTAGTGGTTGTACACGTTTGACTGGAAACGGGTTTTAATAAAATCAATCGGCTGGTTGACTGCAATAATTGCTGCAGAAGTGGCGAGGGTAATTCCGAGAGTGACGAAGCTGTTGAAGTAAGTATCGCCTCCGTTTAGATTCATTGGATTAACCATCTGCTTTAGGGCATTGTAGGCGGAGAAAAACACCACCGAATTGCTGAATTGACGCACAAGGGTCACATTAGTCCCCTTGAAAAAGCCGTAGAGCCCGTTGGTGTGGTAAATCTTTCTGATGGAGTCGTATGTACTGGAGGCAGTGAATTGCTTGTAGTTTACAGAGGAAAGGGTGCCCGGGGAGCTGTGTTTCTTGGATACGGAAAAAACGTCGGTCTTTGAGGCGGCTTTCTTGCCCGGAGCGGTATCAATTGGCGGCGGAGATCCGCTTCTGAAGATGCTTCGTACTCCAAAGGGATTTGGGTCTTTTTTCAAGGAATTGTAGAGCGACGATTCAATCATGTTAAGCTTGATGTTTTCAAAAGGAATGATGACCACAGACTCGGCAAGGCCCGTCACGACCGAGGAAAGTATTATTGAGGATTTGTAGTTGTTTTCCACATTGAGAAGATGGTTTATGTAGTTAAATGTGGAGAAACGGGTGTATGATTTGGCAATCACCGATAGATTGAGAGCCGCAAGCCCAGAGAAGAAGTATTTAGGCTGTGTAGGTAGCTTGATGGCCTGGTCTGCGTACGTCAACTGAGCAACCGTCTTGTAGTAGTCAAGAGGGTACAAAAGGGTGGATGTTACCAAGGAAGCTCCAACCGAGGCCCCAAGAGAGACATACTGGCTGTACTTGGAGGAAGGGGCAGGCACAGGGGACTGCGGAGAGGCAGGGCGTTCGGACATGGCACAAAAGCGAAGTGTGTGGATGCTGGGGGGGTCCAATTGACGTGCAAAGCCAGATGTATTGAGAGGTGTGGGGATAGCAAGCAAGCGTGTGTTAGCAATATTCGATTTGCGGGCAGCAGCAAAGTTGCAGAGCAGGACGGAAAACTGTGGGCCGGGCGGGTGTGCGTCAGGTGACTGGGTCTCAAGTCACGTGATCAGGGGGTGGCGGCGGCGCTCGTCAAAGGACGACAGGGTGTCACAAAGGGGACTGGGATACGGGGGTGCCTAGAAGGTCGTGAAAAGACGATACAGGGTGTTGCGAGACCAGGGTGAAAGCGGAGGGCGCATGCAGACTACAGAAGGGGCTTTGGAGACCAGTTTTGCTAATTATTGTGGCGGGGGCGGCCAAGCCATTAGTCATCTAACATCCGGGTCACCCGGACGTCGAGGGGTGAAACTGCCCTGGGGCGCCAGGGCGGGGCAGGCCGAACGGGATCTACACAGAAGCCCCAAAGACAGATGACGCGAGCGGATTGGCGCGGCAAGCAAGGCCCAGGGCATCGCGAAGACCATTGTACCCCAGACAGGCCCCGCCTCACGCGTCGCAACACGTCTCAACCTTGAGGCAAAACAATCAGGAAATGAAAAAAAAAGAAAAAAATATATAAGAAGGAAAAAAAACCAAAATAAAAACGGATTTTGGACTGAAAAATTTATATTTATTTGTCTGAGTTTTCTCTTTTTTCTCCCATTTTCCTCTTTTTTGTTCACTTTTGTTTTGCAAAGCGATAAAGCTAATTTTCAAGCTCTGATTTTCGCGCACACGAAGCATTTGTATTTTACTGCGTATAATGATAGCGAGGGACACTTTCGAGAGCTCTCCCATGAGCACAGGCAAGCACGAGCGGGAGGAGAACGGGGCCCAGGAGGCGAACGGGGAGCAGGAGGCGAAGCGGGTGAAGTTGGACAAGGAGCAGGAAGAGGGGGACAAAGAAAATGCAAACAGCCAGGAAGAAAATGCAAACGGCCAGGAAGAAAGTACAGACAACCAGGAAGAAAGTACAGACAACCAGGAAGCAAACACCCAGCAAACAAACACCCAGGACAACCAAACGCAAATCAAAACAGAAAATAGCACCACGGCCAACGGCAGCAAGGAACACCCGCCGGACGCAGCGCAACCCCCCGCCCTGACAGTGGTCCCGTCCATGGTGGCCGCCCCGAAGCCAAACATCCCCATAATAGAAAACGTCAAGGACGCAATGCCCCAGCACCAGAAACAGTACCTCCTCAAAACAATCAAGTCCATCAAGCGGCTCAAGGACGCCGGGCCGTTCTTGCTCCCCGTGGACACGGAGAAGCTCCAGATCCCCTTCTACTACAACTACATCCCGCACCCCATGGACCTCCTGACGATTGAAAAGAAGCTCACGGTCAACGCGTACCAGCGCCCCGAGGACGTGCACGACGACTTCAACTTGATGATCAACAACTGCGTGAAGTTCAACGGGGACAAGTCGTCGATCGCCCGCATGGGGTTGAACATCCAGGCGTCGTTTGAGAAGCTCCTCCTCAACGTGCCGCAGAAAAACCTCCACTTGGACCCCGGGGCGGAGCTGGACGGGCGCCACAAGCGCAAGTCGGCGGCGTTGCCCAGCAACGGGGTCCCGAAGATCCGGCGCGACGCGTCGGCCGCGGGGGGCCGCCCCAAGCGCGAAATACACCCGCCCAAGCCCAAGGACATGCCCTACGACATACGCCCGCGCAACAAAAAGTTGCTTGCAGACCTCCGCTTTGCGGGGCAGGTGGTGAAGGAGTTGACGTCTAAGAAGTACGAGTCCTTTGCGTATCCCTTCCTCGAGCCGGTGGACCCCGTGGCCCTCGGGTGCCCGACGTACTTCGACTACGTGAAGAACCCCATGGACTTGTCGACGGTCAACAGCAAGCTCCAGAACAACCAGTACGACGCAATCGAGGACTTCTACGCGGACATCAAGTTGATCTTCCACAACTGCTACGTGTTCAACCCCGAGGGGCTGCCCGTGAACGCCATGGGCCACAAGCTCGAGGACATCTTTGAGAAAAAGTGGCTGGAGCGGCCGGTGCACGCCCCAACGCCGCCGCCGCACAGCGCCCGCACCGAGGACGACGCCCTGGACGTGCTGAGCGACGCGTACGACCTGGAGGACGAGGAGGTGGACATCGAGCAGCTGATCATGAACAACCAGGCGATCCAGTTCCTCGAGCAGCAGATCGAGCGCATGAAGAAGGACTTGGAGAAGATGAAGAAGGACGAGTACGAGAAGGCCAAGCGGCGCGCGTTCAAGAACCGCCAGAAGAAGGCGCGCAAGGGCAAGCGCGGCGCCAACGGCGCGGCGCACAACGGCAGCCGCAAGCGGCGCAGCGCCCTGGGCAGCAACCCGGAGGGCATCGAGCTCACGTTCGACATGAAGAAGGAGCTCAGCGAGAAGATCGCCGATCTCAGCGAGAAGAAGCTCCAGCATGTGATGAAGATCATCAACGAGCTGGTGCCGGACCTCCAGAAGGACAACGAGGAGGAGATCGAGCTCGACATGGACATGTTGGACGACGAGACGTTGCTCAAGTTGTACCACTACGTGGTGGCGCCCAAAAACGCAATCACAGTAAAAAAGAACGGGGCGGCCAAGAAGAACGGCAAGCGCAAGTCGAGTGCCAAGCGGATCAACGACCGCGACAAGAAGATTGACATTTTGAAGAAGCGGCTTGAGGAGTACGACAAGGGCAGTGCGACGCAGGCGCGGTTCTCGGAGAACGAGGAGAGCAGCGGGGACGAGGAGAGCGAGAGCGAGAGCAGTGAGGAGGAATGAGGGGAGGGTATTTTTTTGAGCCGAGAATAGGTTTGTTCTATATGCTTGCGGTGCGCGGCGAAGTGGCCGTGGGAATGATATCGCTTTGCTTGTTTTGTATACTAATAAGAATTTTTTGATCACCGTGGGTTAGTGGATGTAGTTTGCTGTAGGCTGTTTGCTGTAGGCTGTTGGCTGTAGGCTGTATGTTGGCTATTGAAAGAGGTAGCATTTGAGGATGCCCATTTTTTGAAAGAGTTCTTACTTCTGTAGCAATTGAGGATGCCCACTTTTTGATAGAAGTGGCGGCAATTGAGGGTGCTCATTTTTGAAAGTAATGGCGGTGGCAATAGAGAGTGCCACATTTTTGAAGGTAATATTGGTGGCAAATGAAAGTGCCCCATTTTTAAAAGTAATAGTGGTAGCTATTGAGGATGCCACCGCGAGTGCTTAGTAGTTATTATGGCCATCTTATGTGATATATAAAACCCCTCTAGCGTCCCTTTGGCATCCCTTTGGCATCCCTTTGGCATCCCTTTGCATCCCTTTGGCATCAATGTTCTGTATGTCCTTAATTTTCCCTCTCAAGCAGATGCAACCACTCACGCCTGATGCTACCTTGTAAAGAAGATCGTTGCTCAATCTCTTGTAATGTGCTAATTTTCCTTCTTTTTTGACCCGTTCGGTTAGTCATTTTGACGTATTTCCCGGCGCAGTCGTATAGCTTCTGCCTTCGGGTGCCTTCGGGTGCCTTCGGTGACATTCCCCGCGGTGTACAAACTTTTAGGCTCAGGCCATAAAGCAATCCGCGTACAATTTAACTCCTGCTAATGCGTATCTGATTGTTGAGCATTTTCATATACAGATGGCCCAAAAAATGACATATCACTGGAGTATAGATGCCCGTAGATATGCAAACTAACACCAAATTTATCTCTTACTCATGAGGGAAATCATTTCCAATTCATCACAGCTGCTTGCCATAATATTCTTTCCAATCTTCTCTACAACTACTTGCCATAATATTCTTTCCAATCTTCTCTACACCTGCTTGTAATAAAATCCTCTCCGATCTTCTCTACAATACTTGCCATAATATTCTTTCCATAAGTCAATACACCTGCTTGCCATAATATTCATCTCTACAACTACTTGCCACAAAATCCTTTCCAATCTTCTCTACACCTGCTTGCCATAATATTCATCTCTACAACTACTTGCCATAACATTCTTTCCATAAGTCAATACACTCATATACATGCCCTATATAACACTATAACACTATATGTCCATCCACTACCACTTCTCAAACTCGTCGCTCTCAAAATTCAATTCGATCTCTTTCAACTTGATGTTCCAGTCCACCTCGTAGTCGAAATACTTGTACACTTTGCCACTGTTGGCAATCGACGGATTCCCGTTCAACTCGCTTGGATCAAGCTTCGAAAACCAGATGTTCAAGTGGTTGTTGAACTTCCAGTTCCGGGCAGAGAGCTCCTTGAGTGCCAAATACTGGATATACGATCCGTTCTCATAAGACCCAAAGTCGAAAATCGACTTTCCCTTGGGCTTCTCCTCGTCCGTCTTGGCCTCCGCAGAGGTTTCGAGGTTCTGGTGATAGTTCGGGTTCATCCCGTTGTCGTCTCCGTAGTAGAAAGAGTAGAAAAGCGTCTCCAAGCTGAGCTTCTTGAAGAAGTCCTTGCTGTTGTAGCTGTTGATCAAACAGAAGTTGTGCGCCAACGTGTCTGGGGTTCCGTCGGGCTTCCTGTTGTTCTCGTCCTGGGGATTGACCCCCTCTATGCTGTATTCAAACACCGGGAAGTCCACCGAGGTGGGGTGAGGCCGCGAGGGGAAGTAGTTGAACGGCTTGTCGGAATCCACCGAGTCTGGACAGTTTAGAAGCGAGCTCAGGACGTATTTGTCGTTGTTGTTTTTAGAAAGGTCGAAGTTGAAGCGTGCGTAGTTTCTGCTGCCCATATCGTCCTTGATCGCGTATATCTCGTCCACCTTGCGCTTTGTGCTTTCGAACGTCGCCACCAAGTCGTCCATTCCCGGCAAAATGTCGAGCGCCGACTCGTTTTGGGCCTCTGGGCGGCCCTGGGGCTCGCTGGCCGCCTGGGGCTGTGGGGCGGCTGCAGGGGCCTTTTTCTCGGCCTTGTGGACCGTCGGCGAGGCGTGGGTGGTGAGATTGCTCACAAGTTTCGAGTACGACACCGTAGGCGTGCTTATAGGCGTGGAGGTGGCCTGTTTGGCCTTGATCGGCGTTTTGGCGGCTTCAGAGGCCCCCGCGACGCTCTGCTTCTTGCTCTGGTGCTGCTGGCTCACAAGAGTCGAGTAGCGGAGCTCAGAGGCCTTTGGAACGGGCGCAGGCTTCAAATTGTTCAAAATCAGGCTTGTGGCCGCCGACGGAGCCACGCTGAGCCCCACAGGCACTGCAGACGGCGTGGCTGGCGCCAGAGGCGCAGCAGTGGGCGTAGAGCTCGTACTGATACTCGTGTTGAACGTAGAAGACGCGGCGCCTGCGGCTTGGGGCTCTGAGCCCTCTCTATCAAGCGTGCTGCTTGCAGAGGCCGGGGCATCGAGCGTCTGCAGCCCGCTGATGCTGTCATCAAACTCGTCGTCGTCGCCCTTTGGAAACTCGCCTACGGTGCCAAAAGCAGGCTCAACCTCGTCCAATCCTAGCTCGTCATACACACTTTCATCGTCATAGAAATCAGGGTCCTGGTTGCTGTCTACGTAGTACACAATGGAGTCTTTGATGTCGTTTATCTGGTCCACCTCAATCTGGCCGTTCTCGAGGTACCTGAGGATGGTCTCCAACTTGCCTAGATGCCAGTTGTTGCGGTCCAAGCTGTCCTGGAATCCATTGATCTGGGTCTGCTTGTTGGCAGAGATCTTCTTGCTCTTTTTCACCGAGGAGGTTATCTGGGCGATTTTGGCCTCGAGCACCTCGTTCTGCTGGTTCAACTTCTCGATGTTTTCGCTGATAAACTCGCCAGCCTCGTTTTTCTCGCGCTGCCGCGGATCGAGGCGTTTTTCCATGTTCAAGCCCTCCTTCGAGAAGGCCTTCGTCTTCATGTCGCGCTCAACGATCTTGAACCGCTCCATCTGCTTCTCAATGCGCTTTCGGTAGTCGGTCAACGGCTTTTTGTCCTTGACGTCGTTGCCGCTGATCCAGTTTTTTATCTGTTCTCGTTGTCTCTGGAGCTTTTTGATTTCCTTTTTGAGGTCGCTCTCCAACTTGTCCTTCTGCGAGGGGTTTTCGCACGTTATGACCTTTTCATAAAGGTAGTCGAACGCCTGGAGGCCCTCGTTGACGCGTTTGAACACTCTGTCTATTTCTTGCTGCAATTTTCTTTGTGCCATCATTTTGATTAACCAATTGCTCAGTTCAGTGTTCTCTTTTGTGGTAATGCCCTATGTGGGGTAGTCTTTTGTGTATAATCGGTTTGTTCTTTTGTTGATGTATTTTTAAGGTATTATCATGTCCATGACTGTTTGCGTCGATGGGGAATTGGGCTAGAGAGGTCTGTGTATTGAGGAGTGCATGTACAGATCTGGATGTCATAGTGGCTTGAGTGTTCGAAAGTTGAGGCTAAAAAAATGAACAAAGCACAGCAAAATTTTTGGGGTTACCCGGGGATGTATCTTTTTGGAAGGAATACATATTCGATGGATCCATGTTCCATCTGATACAGGGTGGGATGGCAATTACCACGAATGTTAGCCGTATGTGTGTAGCTACTGAGAGACATAGACGTAGGGTGTAGCTTCAGAAGTAGGTGAAAGTGTGGAAACATTGTGGCAGGCTAGTCAGCAAGAAAAGTACTTTTTGATTGAAGATCGAGATGTGCGAATTGATCCTTTGATGCACAACTACATCATAATAATTGAGCATAGCCTACTATTCGATGTTATCTTCATCACCAAGAGTCATAAGGTCTAAAAAGAAGGAAAAAAACTATCATTGAAATTTAGCGGTATACATATCAAATACTGGAATCATGGTACATAGCTAGTAGTATCATTCCCCCCAATTCCTCAATAATGCTCACAACTTGGGAAAGATTCTCATCACTATAAATACAAAAAACGGAATCACAATAATAAACAAACAAGCGTACACGTAAAACCAGAATCCCACTTTCCCAGACTCCATAAACTTTCCAAGAGTCTTCCCCACTGTATGTGCATTGGTGCTTGCTTTCTCCAAATGTGCCGTGGTTCTCTTCAAAGCGTCAGTGTCGTTTTCAAGACTCTCGCTGAACAGCTGCATGTTGTTTTTGAGCTGGCTTATAAGTCCCATCATGTCTCCTAAGATATTGTCCTGTTTGTTCTGGTGCATGTCGTTTTGGTCCTCGAGAGATTGATTTGACGTGGCAACCGAGGAAGCCGTAGATTTGCGTCTTGAAAGAAGTCTGTTTCTCAATTCCTGCAACTCATCGTCGCCGCTGTTCTTTTCGATGTCTGTGTGTAGTGTTTTTGATCCGCTTGCTGTCTGCGAGGTTCCTGTAAGAAGATGCACGTTGGACTCGGCCTCGCGCTGTTTCTGAGCAAGTGCGTCTTTGTCGCTGAGCTCTTGCTGTATTCTGCTTTGTCTCTGGGCTTCGTTTGCCTGGATCAATGACATGCGAGCTTTGTCCTGCCGTTGCAAGATCTCTTTGGCGAGGGAATGCAATCTCTGCTTGCTGTGTGGGCCAGGGGCATGGTTTTTGATGTATTGGTAGTTTGTTTCGTGGGAGAAGTCTTTGGAGCTGTTGACAACCAATTGTTCTCTGATATAGTCTGAGTCGTACTCGAGGCCGTTGGCAATGAGCAAGTCGATGATATCGCAGTCTGGATCGTCGCTGTCTACGTGATCGCGCGCATGCGCGAGGGTCTCGAGGTTGGTTATAAGTCTGTCCACCTCTGCCATTTGTCGGAGATGTTAGCTATTGTTGAGCCATTTTGTCGGAGATGTGTTAAGGTTGGCCAGTCTGTTCGCTTTGAGAGGTTGCTTTGACTTTTCTGCCATCCCACGCCGCGCTCATAACCAATGCCGTGCAGTGCTCATAACCGGGACGCGTAGCTTCGACTTTTCTGCCAGCCCATGCAGTGCTCATAACCAGGACGCTCGGTTTTTAGCTTCTGCCAGCCCACACCGCGCTCACAACCATGCCCCTTTTTTTTGCCAGCGCAGCGTCCCTTTAGCGCCGACTATCCCGGTCACGACACTTTCGTCCCGCTTTCCCAACGAGACATTTTTCATGTCTCCCGCGCGGGTGACATTCGTCTTTTCGCCCCGATTGCTATCGTCCACCGATCTTTGCCGCGCTGGACTTAAAAAGTGCAAAATTCCCCAACCTAAACTGAAATCTGTTTCTTTCCAAAGTCCCCCCCCAGCAATCTGCTATACGCATCACATGCACAGCTCCCCGATATGTCGTACCAGCAAAGACCCATTCCCGGCCTGCGTTTGAACGAGTTGCTCGAGGCGATTCGCGCCGAGTTCGAGAGCGTCAAGAACGAGGCGTCCACCACCTACAGACACCACAAGGACGACTACGAGTTGAAGTTCAGCCAGCACAACCAGGAGTTGCAGAAGATCCAGCAGACGGTGTACGACTTGGAAAACTCGCACCGGACCCTCAAGGAGGCCTACGAGCAGGAGATCTACCGGTTGAAGCAGGAGCTCGACCAGCGCGACCGCCAGTTGGCCACCCAGGTGCAGCAGGCCCAGCAGGCGCAGCAGCAGGCCCAGCAGGCCCAGCAACAGGCCCAGCAGATCAAGCAGCAGAAGCCGCCGCTGCAGGACAGAACCCCCTCGCGGCAGCCGGTGGGCCTTGCGGCGCAGCCGCAGCCTCCGTACGGCCCCGCCGGCCCGTACTACGGGCAGGCGCAGCAGCAGCCGAGCTTGCCGCAGACGGGGGTCTCGAACCAGTTGCCGCCGCCTCCGCAGTTGTCGAACGGGGCGCCTACGCCCAAAACCCTGCTGCAGCCGCTCATGCCGGTGCAGGTGAAGAGCACGCCGCAGCCGGCCAGCGCCAGCTTGGCCGCGCAGGGCCAGTCGCCGTACGAGGCGGCTGCGCCGCCGGCGCTCCCCGGACACCCCCTTGCGGCGGGCCAGGCCGCCGAGGGCTTCCCGGGGCTGCAGCAGCACACCCCCCAGCAGCTGCGCGGGGACTTGTCCGGGCCGGTGGGGCTCGGGCCGGTGGTGCCCGCGGACGCAAACAGCTACACCGTGCCGGTGAACCAGCGCGCGTCGCACAAGAAGGCCGCGCCGCAGTTCTTGAAGGAGTTGGACGCGCAGTTGGTGGCCCCCGAGATGAAGAAGCAGATGCAGGACTACTACGTGCTCTACAACCCGGCGCTTCCCCGCAAGATCGACGTGGACCTTGTGCACTCGCTCGACCACGACTCGGTGGTGTGCTGCGTGCGGTTCTCCGCAGACGGCAAGTTCCTCGCCACCGGCTGCAACAAGACCACCCAGGTGTACTCGGTCGAGACGGGCGAGTTGGTGGCCAAGTTGGTGGACAACGGCGCGGCCGCGGCGCAGAACGGCGGGCTGGGCGCCGGCCCGGAGGCCGGCAACGGCGGCGACCTCTACATCCGCTCGGTGTGCTTCTCGCCCGACGGCAAGTACCTCGCCACCGGCGCAGAGGACAAGTTGATCCGCATCTGGGACTTGACCACCCGCACCATCACCAAGCAGTTGAAGGGCCACGAGCAGGACATCTACTCGTTGGACTTCTTCCCGGACGGCCGCAAGTTGATTTCCGGCTCGGGCGACCGCACGGTGCGCATCTGGGACTTGAGCTCGGGGTTGACCCAGTTGACGCTCACCATCGAGGACGGGGTCACCACGGTGGCGGTGTCCCCGGACGGCAAGCAGATTGCCGCAGGCTCCTTGGACAGAACCGTGCGCGTGTGGGACTCCGTCACGGGGTTCCTTGTCGAGCGCCTCGACTCGGAAAACGAAAACGACAACGGCCACAAGGACTCGGTGTACTCGGTGATCTTCACCAGCAACGGCAAGGAGATAGCCTCGGGCTCGCTCGACACCACCGTCAAGTTGTGGTCGCTCAGCGGCTTGAACGCCTCGACAAACACCCAGTCGCCGGCCACGTGCGAGGTGACGTACGTCGGCCACAAGGACTTTGTGTTGTCGGTGTGTGCCTCGCCTGACGGCGAGTACATTCTCTCGGGGTCCAAGGACCGGGGCGTTATCTTCTGGGAGAAGAACAGCGGCGATGCGGTGTTGATGTTGCAGGGGCACCGGAACTCTGTTATTTCCGTCAGTGTTGCCAACAACCCGATCAGCGGAAGCGGGATGTTTGCCACTGGGTCTGGCGACTGCAAGGCGAGAATCTGGAAATGGTCGAGATACCAGTAGGCTAGGGTTTGTAGTAGTTATATTTATTTGTATGTATAATAGTGGTTAGTGAAGACAGTTACTATTTGCTGAATGGGTGTAGAAAAGACTTTGCAAGTATGTATAACCAGGATAAATCTCCATAGTATCACTTCTCATCAATCAAGCTGTAATGGTGTCCTCTCGATCAAGTTTTAGAGTGGAACTGACCATCGCTTGGATCTCTGAGGGGTTCCATCGCCAATCAAAGAGCCCTTCTGTATTTAGACCAATTGATATATACAATCACCAATCAAAGAACCCTCCTGTATTTAGACCAATTGATATATACAATCACCAGTCCAAGGTACCCCTCCCGTATTTAGACCAATTGATATATACAATCACCAGTTGAAGGTACCCCTCCCGTATTACGCTTATTAATATATACAATCACCAATCAAAGAACCCTCCTGTATCATACTGATCAATATATACAATCACCCCCACCCCTCCAGTTCTATATCAAAGACACCCCTCCAGTTTTATATCAAAGACACCTCCAGTTCTATATCAAAGATACCCCTCCTGTATTATACTCATTAATATATATCTATTCACTTTATATACTGCACTCCAACGTCTATCCTCTACTCTCAAAAAATGTCCCCCGTGTCAGCCAACTGGTGCTCGCTTCTCTTCTTCCAGTACTCCCCATTGTACTTCCAGTAAGGGTCCTTCGTTGCTGGGTGCACCGCCTTCGAAAAGAACTTTGGCTTGTACTGTTTGCCCTCCGCCTCGAGCTTCTTGCGGGCCGCACGCTGTTTCTCCTCCACTCTGTTCTTCTCCTCCGCAGCCTCGTCGTAGCGGCCGTCCTCCATCGCACGCTGGTCGGGTCTCAACCGTGTGTCCGTAGGGGCTATCCACGCCTTCAACCGAGGCGTCAAGGCGTTCAACGAGATCGAAAACAACGTCAAATTGAACGGTCTAGGCGGTCTGGGGTTGACCTGCCACAAGAGGAACTTGTCCTCGCCCATGCTCTCGTCAATCGTGCCGTCGGCAGCCCGTGCAGAGGGCTTGAGCTTCTTGCAGAAGATCTTGGAGTTCCAGTGGCCCTTGATGAGGTAGCACGCCTCGTTGTGTTTGTTGTAGACGGTTCCCTTGACCTCGTAGGCGCTGGAGGCCCGCCAGCCGCGCGCCTTGAAGTTCAACACCACGTGGTCTCCGGTGGTGTGGTTCACAATGTTCATCGGGCCGTAGTTGTCCACCACGGGGTTCCCCACAATAATCCCCACCACGGAACTCGTGATTCTGTTCCACGTGTAGAGCTCCTCGTCTGCGATTTTCTCGCCCTTGTCGTTGACCACGCCCTGGTCGGGCCGCACGTGCAAGAACCACTTGCCAAGCGGCTTGATGTCGAACGATCTGCCGTTGAACTTCGATTTGACCGCCGACTCCCCGTAGTAGTCCCACCGGGGGCTTTCCGCCAACGCGGCACTGATTGGCGGATGGTGCGACACCTGCTCGACGAAAAAACGGTAGTTTTTGTCGGGGCGCGCGTACTCAAACGTCTCGCCCAACAACGGGTTGAACGGCTTGGCCACCCGGTTGATTGTCGAGGCGTATTCGGAGGAGCCAAAGGCGGCAATGTAGCACAAACGGAGCGTGGAGTCCTCGATCATCGAGGCCTTGTCTATGAGCTCCGTGTACTCCACGCCTTCGGCCACGCGCTGCAAAAGCGACGTGCACTCGTTGAACGACACCGGAAGGGTCATTTTTGTCATGTCTTTGCCCACCATCGACTTCAAGATGCCCCAGAGGGATATCTTGGGTCTGTCGTCCTCGTCCTTGGCGAGCCTTGTTCTCACCGGGTCCTCGTATCCGTTGAAGGTCTTTTCGGCAAGAAGAATCTCGTTTTTCTTCTTCTGGACGTCGTTGAAGTTCTCCTTGCGAGGCGTGATCACCTGCGCTTCGGGTTCGCCCTCTGCGGGGCTTTCCGAGGCGGCTGCGCCCTCTGCGGCCTTCGGTTCGGTGATTGTGGCGTTTGCAGCCTCGTCCGAGGACAAGGCCTCGTCCTGGTCCTCGTCAAAGTCGAAGAACTCGTCCGAGTCTGAGTCTGAGTGTTCCTGGAGAAGTTCGAGGATCTGCTGGTCTTCTGCGGAGTCTGTGAGGACGATCGATCTTCTGCGGGCGTAAGTTTGGGCCTTTTGGGGGGAAGTGGCTGGTGAGTGGTTTGAGGAGAACGCGACGTTTTTCGGGGTGGCTGGATTTACGGTGGCTGATTTTACAGTGGCCGCGGCAGCGGCCACTGATGATCCAGCGGCGGCCACTGATGCTCCGGCGGCGGCGGCGGATGATTTTACGGCGGCGGCGGCGGATGATTTTACGGCGGCGGCGGCGGATGATTTCACAGCGGCTGCAAGGCCTTCACCCCCTGGGCCCTTTTCACCCCCTGAGACCTTTTCACCCCCTGAACTCTTTTCACCCCCTGTTGTGGCACCCCCTGTTGTGGCACCCCCTGGGCCCTTCTCACCCCCTGTGGCACCCCCTGCGGCCGCCTCCAGGCTGTTTGAAGCAGTTGAGGCCCCCTCCGGGCGGCCTGAAGCAGTTGAGGCCCCCTCCGGGCGGCCTGAAACAGTAGAGGCCCCCTCCGGGCGGCCTAAAGCAGTTGGGGCCTCCTCCGGGCGGCCTGCGGCCTCCTCCGGGCCAGTGGTGGCCCCCTCCCGGCCTGTGGTGGCCCCCTCCGGACGGCCTGCGGCCTCCTCCCGGCCAGTGGTGACCCCCTCCGCATCATGAAACGCCCCACTCACTATCTTCTTCAACTCCAAATCCCCCTCGTTCACAGAAGACCCCTCGCTCTCCCCAACACCCTCCCCCTGCACTAGCCGGTCCCGCAATATCTTGCGGAACTTCTTCTTCTCAAGCTCGTACTCCTCCGCCTTCTTCGCGTTCTTGATGTTCTCCTGCTCAAGCTCCTTCACAGACGTCTCCCACAACCGGTTCACCTGGATCTCGTTGTTGAGCTTGCGCACCACCCGGAAGTTGTTCTTGTGCACCAACGCCAACAACCGCAAGTAGTCGGCAATCGAGGCCTCCAACGTCTGCACCGTGGTCCCTATCACGCTCTCCGTGTCCGCGTCGGCGCAGCCCGCCCGCAACGACGTCACCAACTCCTTGAGCGACGTCATCTCCACCAACACCGTCTTCTGCAAGATGGAAATGTCGCCTGCGTAGGGCCCCACCAACTTGACGTTCGACACGTCCGCGCTGCTCTCCACGTTGCTCGACTCCACCGACACAGAGTCCAAGTCGTCGCTGAACTGCAACACGTCGTCGTTGTCGCTGCCGGGGTCGTCGATGTCGTCCTGGATGTCCTGGAGCTCCGCCGTGGACCGCCGCTTGAGCGAGGACGGCTTGCGGCGCCGGGTCTCGGTCTCCGGCCCGTCGACGTTGGTGGTGCTGCGGCTGAGCACGCTCTCGGCGGTGCTCAAGGCGCTCGAGGTGCGGTTGTGGCCCTTGTAGAGCGCGGAAAGGTGGCTTTCCGGGGCCTTGGTGTACTCGAACGGGGTGCGCGCCGAGGAGCTGCGCGAGAGGTCCAGGTCGCCGTTGAGCGACTGCTCGCAGTCGGAGCCCGCGGCGGCGCTGCCCGCGGCCTTTTCGCGGTCCTTGGCGAACTTGATGGCGTTCAGAATCGCCCACACCCACCGGTTGGTCTCGACGGAGTGGTTGCCCTTCAAGTGCCAGTTGATGTTGGCGTTGTTGACCCCGAGGATCTCAAACTTCAACCGCTCGGACGAGTCGAGGTGGAGCCGGCAGTTCTTGAGGTTGATGGAGCCCCGGCAGTTCAGGTTGATGTCGTCCTGGTTCTTGTAGTAGCTGAGGATGCCCTGCGAGTCGAGGATGAACCACCGCAACTTGTACCCGCTGGCAAAGTTCGTCCACTTCTTGAGGTAGCCCTTGAACGTCGGCGCCTGCTCCATGACGCCCTTGGCGTTCACCACCACCGCGGACTGCGTGTTGGACACGGGGTCGATGACCGACTGCTCCTTGGACGCCTTCTTGAGGATCTTGCGCAACTGGTCCGCGTGGCCGTTGCCGGCGGTCGACTTGATCTTCGACACGATCTCGATCGGCAACTTCCCGCGCTTGTCCCGCTTGAACGGGTCCCCGCCGTGCGCGAGGATCCACTGCACCATCTCAATGTCCTTCTTCTTGATGAACTCGTGGAGCACCGTGTCGCCCGTGTCGGGGTCGAGCCCGTTGATGTCGAGAAGCTCAAAGTTGCGCGGGTTGGCGTAGATCGCGTTCAACGTCCGGAAGTCGCGGCTGGTGAAGGCCTTGCGCAACTGGTTCGACACGCGCTCCACGTGCTTGAACCGCGCAGCCTGCACAAAGTTGAACAACCCGGGGTTGTTCTTGATCGTGTCGATCGGCTGCTGGTTCAGGTGGTTGAGCAACGTGTCGTTGATGAGCGGCTGCTCGAGCAACAACTCCACCACGTCGGCGCGCTGCGTGAGACACGCGTGGTGCAACGCGGTGTTTCCGTCGTCGTCCGCGCAGTTGAGGTGCTGCCGGTACTGCGGCGCCGCAAGGAGCTGCTCCACAAGCCGCAACGACGACACCTGGCACGCGATGCCGAGCACCAACGTCTTCAAGTGCGCAATTGTGGGGTTGTCCACCGCGGCGTACTTCTGGTAGAGCTCGTCGACCTTCTTGATGTCGTTGCTCTTGAGCGCGTCCAAGAGCTTGAGCTTGAAGAGGGGCGCGTTGACCACCTCGGGGCTGCGCTGTTAGTTGCGCTGGCACTTACAAACATAAACAAAAGGACCGTACTTACGCTTCGGTGTGGGCCAGAGACATAGTTATCGTGTTCTTTGGCTGTCTACAGAGATGGACAAACGATTCACACGCGGCAGAGGTCTGTGCTGGCTGGTGTGATCTTCTGTGAGTCTTTCTGGTGCAAACTGCAATCAGCGGTGTCTGGACAAAGTGATCGCTGATGGGCAATCTTTCTTTGCTGTTTTCTTTTCGAAATTGCACGCCAGCAAAAAAGCGTTTCTGGGCACTACCGGTTTTTCCTTTGATGTGGAGCTTGTTTGCTGGCGTGCGTTGCTAAGGGCACGCAGGAGGCGAGGTGGCCGAGACATACAGGGGTGTCCGGCTTTTGGGTGACTTTTCGGGCTGATAGAGGAGCCTTGCTGCTCTATTGGGAAAAAACGCCCATCGCATGTAATTACGTACATGCCTGCACAATGGGCGATTGTAATTGAGATTGGCGAGCGTTGCCTGTTGTGGCAACAGCCGTCATGATGCCGTTGAAGTCATTTGTTGTTTCATCCGTCGTATATTCGCGTCTCCAGGGAAAAACGTGAATATTCACAAAACCGTCGCCCCTCACATCGACAAGTGCTCCTCGTATACTCGTGTATATACATACTTACATAAGTTGCGCAGTCACACCAGAACCATCGTATACTTTTTTATTCGTTACCCTTATATATCAATTACAGTTCCCAGACAACTCTGAGGATATCTCATTCCCAAGCATCGAGCTGCCCACTCCACTCTTCCCCTTCATACCCCGATCCTCCTCGCCACCATTATTTTCACTCTCGTACGGCGACGACGGCACAGAGGAGTCCTTCATATCTATACTGAAACTGCTGCTGTTTGTGGCACCCATTCTCTTGCTCTCGTAAACCGGCTCCGTCTTCTCCTCGTCGCTATCGTAATCGCAAAGCTCGGTGTTGCACGTGTTCTGGTCCATCGGGCTCTCCTCCACCGCCAGCAACTCCCGGAGCTCCTTGGTAATCTCCGACATCTTCTTCGGCTTCTTTGATCTCTGCGACAACAGAATCGGCGAATCGTCAAGCTCGCTTATTCTTGGATCTTTATTCGAGTTGCTCATGTCTCTAATGGGCGAATTAGGATTCGAGGATATGCTCTTAAGTATCTGACTGAGCCACTTGGAGTTGGGCGACTGTTCTATTGGGCTGATATTGAGATGGCTATTGTTCATGCCATTTCCAGCGGAGGTATTGTCTAGGTTGATGATCTTGTTACTTTTGGGCGTGACAATGAGATTTGTTATCTGTTCAAACTCCCATGTGCTGGGAGACGACGCTATCATTCGCGACGTGTTCTGGAATAATGCAGTTATGTTGGCGTCGCTGTAATCGCCATTGCATTCATCCTGTAGCTGCTTCTTGGGCGTGGTCTGCTGCGCTGGCTCCTCCTTGATGGGCTGAATATTCACATCCGCAGGTCTGTACATGTTGTACACAGGCGATCTGGCAATTGCTCCAACATCTTTACTTTCTCCACTGCTGATTCTCGATTTCTCCATAGCTGACCTGTTCATAGCCAACGTTTGAGCAATATTCCCCACGCTTTTTCTCTTCTTAGACTCGTTATCACTGCCACTGCTGCTGTTGCCACTACTCGAAGCCTTTGTTTTCCTCTTTTTGGTGGCAGTTGTGGTTTTGGTTGTTAGTTTACGCAGTTTCTTCTTTACAGGCAATTTGTCGTTCTTCTTGTAGTATGTGTCGCAGTCTTTGCATATAAGCCCTTCATGGTGGTTCTCGTCCCCCTTGAACCAGCCCCACTTGGCAGAGGATTCAGCGTTGCAATTGCAGCATGTTGGAGATTCTGGTATGTCGTTGTATGAGGAGGGGTCAAATTCAAGTAAGCGGCGACCATTGCTGCTATTTTCATCGTTGGTCTTAGTTTTACGACTCTGGCTCGTTGTTCTGCTGTGATTGGACACCTTTTGGCTGTTCTTTGTTCTTGGCGTTGGTTCTTGTTTGTAGTTGCGTGCGTAGTTTTCCGCCTGCTGTCTGTCGGCAATCATTATTCTGTTTGCAATGGAGTTGAGAGGCATGTTACCCCCCGCAGCATTGTTTGCAACGTTATTGAACTGGAAAACAGGGAGCGACTGTGTGCGAACAGCCTTTGGAGCTGCCATGGATTTTTTGGTGGGTTTCTTCGCAGTCTTTGTAGTCTTCGTTTTGGTAGAGCTGAGAATATTGTTTGCCACGATCGTAGGTATTGGTGTGGCTGGTGATGGGGAAGTAGCGGTCATATTGTTGTTAGAACCGCTACTAAAGCCATTGACTGTGAAGAATTTGATGAACTTCAACTTGACCTCCAATGTTTTCTTATCTCTGCCATTTCCAATCAAGAATGACGCGATATTATTGCGAACAACGCCGACAATCATTTCGTCTCCAAACTCGTCATTTTGCGCAGACGCGCTCGCTATTATTTTGGATATTGGGCCATGACCAACTAAGGGGTGGTTAACTTCGGTGACATCGTGATTATACACCGAGTAATCAGCTGTCTTGCCGCCCTGTGTATTGTCATCACCACTGAGCTGAAACTTCTCGCTGGAAAGTTCGGGACTGGACTTTATCACAAGGTCAATGCATTTCTTTATGCTCACGGCCCCGATTTCTGTTTCTGTTGCTGGTTCCAGGGGCAATTCTCCGGGCAACTGCACCACTGTCGTCTTTATTCCTTCCACCTTGTTCTCTTTCGCAAGGAATATGTTGTTTTCGTCGTTGTTAAAGCTGTATAATACTTTGAGAATCATTTTGCAGGGTATGGTCACACGTAGGTGGGCTATGAGTTGGTATTTGACAATATTGATTGATTAAATGAATCAATACCTCTAGCTGCTGATTCTGTCTTCTTAAGAATGCTGAATATGTGATTTTCCAGTTAAAAGACACCAAAGTATTCTTATTTTAGTTTTATCAACCATCAACTGCAGAAGTGATGTGTTTCATTTTGGGTATACTTTTCGTGTCGCGTCTTTTTTTGTATTTTTCTTTTTAGTAAAGAAAATAAATATTATTTAGCTCGCATCGCGAAAAATACTCGCGCAGTCGCGGCGTTCGACGCGCTTCACACTTTACGTCAGACGTTCCAGTGAGACGGAAAAACGCATTACGATTTAGATAATGAATTCATTATGTTAGGCATGCAACATTCGCCGCGATATGAGCCGGCTGGAAGACAACAAACAAAGTCAAAAAGAAACGGATAACTTACGATATCGGAAGAAGTAATTTTCTACAAAATGTGGACAAATTTATAACATGGGGAGGCTCGTGATGATTGGTAAACAAATTGGACACTTGAAAGAATTGAATGTCATGAAAATAATGATAGGTTGACATAGAAATTAGAGGAAGAACAAAGAATAAGAACGATAAAAAAGAATGGGCATCTAATCAAGAAAAAAGTGGCACAGCTTGCGGATTGTGAATGTCAATGTCAATGTGAGAGTTCACTTATCATCATTCCCTGCTATACAGAAATTAACCCTGGTAAGCCTCTAAAGCCAATTTTCTTTCTCTAATGGCTCCCCAAACACTACCGTAGCTCCAAGTCAAGTTGCTAGCACCCTGTGAGTATCCGCTGTATCTATTGTATTGCTCACTTAACTCATATTCATCCGTGACGTGCCTCAAAATAACCTTAAGAAACGAATCAGCCAAAGAAATGAAACTGCCTGTGATATCGCAAAACTCCTTGCTTCCAAAAGGAATCTTCAATTTGTTCTTGGACACAAAAAACCTATCCACCTTGACTAGCGGATGGATATAATCATTGTAGAACTGGTAATTTGTGTGGTCGATGATCAAATCATTTTGGTCGCGGAATAAGTTCAACACAATCCGGTAAAATAACTGACCAGCATAAGCGGTGGAGAGGAACCAGGGGTTTCCTTCAGACACTCCAACACCATCGTAGAGATCCTCGGGATATCTTCCAATGCCAACACCGACACCCCCGTCTCCTTCCCTGTTGATCAAGAACCGGGATCTTTGGTCCTCAAGCAAACCATAGATGCTGTTCAAGATGAACGGGTTATCAACATCGAATGGAACTCTGCTGGCAGTATCCTTCGATGGATGGGTCAACAACGTTGCGATGACAGTGGCAATATCTAAGCCATTCCGGAAAGAAATTCTTGGGTGCTCAACAATTCTATTAAGTCTATAATTCACAAAACCAGATTCTATCTCTATAAAGCGTTGGATATCGAAACTGGTGGAGAACAAATTGTCAGCAAACTCTAAGTCGTGAAAAACCTTGGCTATTGCCAATCCTTTCTTCACTGCCTTGAGTTGTACCATGGATGTGAAAAAATGGATGGAATCGACCTCCTCCCAAAGATCAAAGCTGGTGTTTCTCCAATTTTCCAAAATATATAGCAAATCAGGCTTGATGATATTATAGTATATGTCGGAAGAATTGTTGAAAACAATATCAGTCTCATCCTGCAATAACAACTGGCCTTGATTGTGCTTTCTGACCAATTTGATATAGTTGATGATGGCAATAGCTCTCAAAGCCGGACCGTCATTTTGCGGACGTCCCCAATGCTCGGTAAAAGCGGTATTGTCGACCATAAACTTTGGCTCACCTAAACCGGAAAAATCATTATTTTCAAGATCGAATTTCCCGGACGGATTTGAGACTCTTTGGATGGTGTACGAGCTATTTATATAGTACTCTATAGCTTCTGCGATAGTCTTATTCTGGTAACAGTTATCGTTCAACCCCGTGATCAAAGTGTTTATAGTAATAGCCGCATCACGCACCCACTGATAGTAGTAGTTAGGCTTTGATCTTGACGGACTGGCTATGACGACCCCGGGAGCAACATCAGAGTCTTTGGTATCGTTATGACCGATGTTTGCGAGAATGTGGTTAATAGATATTTGCGGCTGCAGATCTAACCATTCTTCAAAACCGGACTTCAGGAGAGACTCGAAAGTTGCATGCTTATCGAATGTGTTGGCTAAGTAATCGCCTGTCTTTAGTATGTTTTGTTGAAAGTCGGCCGGAATTATATTGGCAGCTGCCAATGAAAATATCCAGCACGATAGGAAGAGTTGCGGTTTGAGAATCATGCTGTTTCTTGTTGAAGCCACCCTTTTATACGGTCTATGTTTTTTTATTATGTGTCTATGCCTATGGATAGCAAAATCTGATTTTTGTCGATACTGTCTATAAGACCGAGCTGTGCGAAAGTCTTTTTTGTGCTTTTGTAAATCGAAGATATTGCTTTTTTTTAAACTGGACTAAAAGAACAAAGCCAAGCGTACGAAAAAACTTTGAATAGATGAGTGGCACAAGCAAGAACATCCACGGTATTTATATGTACAAAGCAAAAAATTATACTTAGTGCAGAAGTCATATAAGGACGCTCTAAAGACTAATGACTAATGACGAAGTGAAATCACAAGAGAATGATCCAAACGGATGACCATCTTATACCTGTTAAGCCGAAGTTGATCCAGCACAAACTTTAAAATCTTTTGAATATACACTTGAACGAGCAAAATTGTGAATAGGAAGTTTTTACAGTGTTGCAATCGAGCAATTTACATTCGATATAGCAGCAAATAATGCACACGGCAACAATAGTCTTCATGGAGAATGACATCTGTTAATGAATGTAGAGTCATGAGCTTTGACTTCTATGCTATACTTTTCATCTGATCATGTGGATGAATATGCGATCAGTATACTGCAAAAACGCAAAAGCTAAGGTATTTATTTGTTGCCTCCAACATATGGTGACTCAGGACGTTTCAAAACGCAAAAAAAAACACAAAAATCCGGGGTCACTTACGGTTTGTCCGCCAGTCATCGCAGATGATGTCATTTTATGGCATTTTTTTTCCGCAGGTGGCTCCCGGAAAATTGCAATACTCCGATTTGGCTGTTTGCAAGTGAATATTTTTGAACAAGTACCCAACGCTTCCATTGATGAAAATCGCATCGTTGAAGTAAGCAAATATTAAAACGTCCCAGGATACGCCGTTTAGATTATCGAATAAAGAAGTAAGCTTTGTCTCTAGTGTAATGGACTTGTCTCGCTTATGTTATTTTTTATTTTCGTAACCTAAAATTCATAGCTCTTCAACTTTCCTGTCACTGACTATTAAAACTACCCCAGGTTTCGCATTTTAAGTTGTTGCACAATTTAGTAGCGTTTGAAGATGAGGAAGCTGTAAAAATTTTGTCCCTATATAGATGCGGTTCGCTAATGTTCATCAGTCTATGTGTATGACATCTGTTCGTGTTTTCTTTTTTTTTTTGGTGTAGACTTCTCTGTTTTTATTGATTGATGATTATAAGCAAAACATTTGCAAACCCGAAGGCAGTTGTTTGAACTCATAAATCAAGAATTTGTTTTATGTTTTAAGTCTTCAACACCGAGCTTGTTTAAATTTTGCATGTGTTGATAATTTATTGATTACCGCAAATACGTTACAAAATTACACTTCACTTAGAAAAACAGTAGCCCAGAAATGAATTTTAGTATGATCATGAAATAAAGGAAACAAACAGAAACACTGAAAACGTAATCACCAGCGGGGAGTGAAATTAGAAGTTTACCCAATTGCAGTACAAGCACTCATCTTATCTGATTGCAAGGAGCTTTCTTCTCACTCTCAAAGCATCTACCACGCTTCCACTACTCCAAGTCAAACTAACAGCCCCTGCCTGGTATCCCGTGGTTCTGTCGAACTCTTCTGCTGTCATTCCATCATCATCGATATGATCCAAAATGACTTGCAAGAATGAGTCACCAAAACTCAACAAACCATCAATTATTGATTTGAAATTAGCCTCACTACTGTTCAAAGTAATTTCTTCTTGAGAATCAGTGGTCAAGTTATAGATGTACTTATTGAACAAGTCATAATTCAAGCTTTTTATGGTGATGGATCCAGATTTTAAAGCACCAAAAGCTAAGGCATAAGCGGTTTCAGCCCCGTATGCCGTTGACAAAACCCACGGGTTTCCCTGAGAACTGGTGGACACACCATTGTAGGTATCTTCTGGATATCTTCCTAAACCTCCTCCTAAATTGTACCCACTGTTTATTGGGTATCTTTCCTTATTATCTTCAAGCAAGTAGTAGAGAGAGTTCAAGATGTATGGATTGCTCACATTGTATGGAGTCTCGGTGTCATCTTCTTCTAGCTCGTGGGTTATCAACGCTATGGCAAATGTGGCACTATCCAAGCCATTCCTGGATCCAGACGTATATAGTGCAGGACTCTCGACGATATGCTTCACATCAGGGTTGAAAAAACTGCTGCTAGAGTTCAAAGCAATGAACAGAGCCAAAGAGTCTCTCAGTTTTGCCAAACTAGAAATAAAACTACTGTTGGTTTCGCCAAGTTGCGAAGCAATTTTAATACCTCGGTTCAAGCTTTTGAGCTGACTAACTGCAGTGAAAAAATGCTTGCCAGAGTTTTCCTCCCAAAGATCGAATCCGTTTGTCGACCAGTAGTTTGAGACGTATTCCAAGTCAGGCTTGATAATGTTATTATAAACGTCTTCTGTAGAGTTGTAAATAATGTCTGAACTTCCAGCTAATAAGAGACTCTTGCCAGCAGACTCTAAACCGGTTAGGTATTTGCCAATAGCGTATGATCTCAATGCTGGACCGTCATTCTGAGGACGTCCCCAGGAGCCTTCGTATGCTGCATCATCTAATTGGAACTTTGGTTCACCTAATCCTTGGTGGTTGTTGTCATCAAAAGTACCACTTGGGTTTGTTGTTCTCTGCAATGTGTAAGTATTGTTTATGTAATACTCTACAACTTCTCTTAAAGTTTCATTTGCGTAATTTTCATCCACAATTCTATCTATAAGTGTAAGCATCGTAATTGCTCCGTCGCGGATCCATTGGTAGTAATAGTTAGGCTCCAGGGTAGAAGGGCTTGCAAGGACAACTCCTTTAGGTGTCCCAGTTGGCAATATTGAACCGGAGTGGCCAGCAACATTTTGAAGCATGTAAAAAAATGAAACCTCTTCTTGCTGTGATATCCAGTTGGTAAGATTCGATCTGGTGACAGAGTATCCCGGATAAGCAATAAATCCGGTCTCTTCTCTCTTTTCTACAGACAGGCGATGACCAGTATTGAGCAAAGGCAAACTTTGTGCCGCTGAAGATATAGCGGACAATAATGAAAATCTTGATAATGTGACCATCCTTCTTGTTGACCTTTGTGTATATGTTCCCCTGAACAGCAACTTTTATTAAGGCTCCTTGTCTTTCTAAACACAGAAACTGGATTTTAATCTGTATTTATAGCAAATTGTCATCGAGCCTATTTGAATAAACCTCAAAAAAGAATGTGGGAGAAAAATTTTCTCTTCTAATTGATGGGTTCTAGTAGCCTTTTGAAATGTTCATCGTGAGCAGCTGGCGTGCTTCTTGAAACTTGCTTTAGTTGCAAGAAGTAGTCTGAATTGGGTTTTTTCACACTAGCCTTGGCGGAATATCTGCGTCATAAAGATCAGCATTGTGTGGGGAATATAACCTTAGCTTGCTAATTTGGTGTTACTTTCATTTGTGAAGTAATCAGCGTATTTGTGAGCGCTTCCTTTCGCTTATCTTCCCTCTACACTTTTGGTCACCAAAAGGTTCTGAACTGCAGCTTTCATGGTTCATACCAAGAACAAAGATATAGAAAGTCAGCATACAAGTGCTAGAAAGGCTGAAAAAGTACGAAAAATAGTAAAATGACGAAGACGGCATTTTGAATTATTCATGCAGGTACGTCCTCAAATTTCCCATGAAGCCGTAAGTTGGAAAAACATAGCCATACTATGTCATTCTCTGTTCCAATGTACTCCAGATTATCCATTACAATTCTGGACTTGGAAACAATAGCTGATAGAAAACACCACACAAGATTTGAAACACACACCGGCTAACTTTCTGTAATAGTTGCTGATAACCCATCTATGGCTGGGGCCTCGATAAATCGCCAATTAACAGAAATCTGTTACTTCTCATCTCTCTCTCTCTTATTCTAGTTCTTTTCTACTGTTCTTACTATGTATGTGTGAGATATTCGTGCCACATATATTTATAGTATGTAGATATTTCCTTCTCTTATTCTTTTTAAGACCAATCGTTGTCACGCCCGTCAGATGGCAAACAGTCTCTGGTGTATAAGTCATACGACTTTAAGCATAAGTCAAAACCAATAGAACTCTATTCGATGAAATATTTACAGTTTTATGCAGAAAAAACTGCATGTTTTGGACACAATCTTTATGGAAGTTTAGAAGTTTCAATGGGCAACGCCCAATACTGTCATTAGGCTGGATATAGCATACAAACTTGGAACACCCCAGGCCTGTAGTCTTCTCCATCGTCCTGCTTTGTGCTTGCCTCTTTCTCCTTTCTATAGTCCATTAATTTTTGTCGCCAGTATGACATTGCCATAAAAAAATGGGCCTTAATACATTATGGAGCTTGGACATACACCTTTGAGCTGAAATTGCTTTGATACCGGGAAATTTACGAGGAAAACTTTCGCCTATAGGAGCAGCAACAATTTTGGTCGATAGATGAAAATCACTGCCTGCAAAAATTTGGCCTGCCTAGAAAATTTAGATGAAAAAAAAAGAGGGATCCCAAGAATTTACTATGGGGAAATTACGTTTTTGAAAAGTTATTGATTCTGACATTAGGAGCGTAAATACGATTATCATACTCAAGATCCCAATATTTCTGAAATTAGTACCTGTAGAAAGCTGCGCCAATTTCACGTTCATTGGTGAAATTTTTACACCTGGATTACAACTGTGCAGTGATAAATATAAGTTCAAGCACAAGGGACTTTTTGCACCTTAAAGCGAAAAAATCTGTGCACGCAGTGAATAGCCATCATATTTGTCTCTTGTTTTTGTATTAGGTTAGTCCCGTCTTTTACGCTAGTTTGTGACCTAAGCTATGATTTACTACGAGGAGGAGGCGAGGGTGGTCATCAAGTATATTGTAAGCAGTAGATAATCCAGGATGTTCCATTAGTACACCAATGGTTGATCAGAACGCTTTTTTTTCTGATTTACTGTCATCTTTTTGTGAGCCACTTTCGGAGAAATGCTAACGTAATATGAATGTTTTACAAGTTTTCTTGACTTGTTGTATAATTCATAGATCACCAAAAGCTATTGTGAAACAACAATATTGCTATACAACCTGACATTTTGTGTGATTTTTTTTTTTCTGAAGACTACAGTTCCACCACGCAAGTTTTCACGAAGGCTTATACTGTCCCAGACTACGTTATAATACAACATGCATTATTATGCTACACCAGAAAATCGTGTAATACTTATCCTACACTGTAAGCTTTTGTAGTACAACACACTGAGAGCAATACTCAGCATATGAATATCAGATCTCCTTAACAGGGTTAAGCTTGATTCCCTGACTCAATTTTTGGCACGCTTCCCTATATTTGTGTCAGCCAGTATTTCGAAATCGTCTCTAGACCTTATAAATTTACTGCCAGATTTCTCGTCACCGACTTGCACCTCAATAGCTGCGGCACCAGAAATGTTTGCTATTCCGTCATCAATATCATCTGCCTGACCAGTTGTTTCCAACCTTATCTCATCTTTTGATTTCTCCGCGTATTCATAATCTGCTACCAGTTCGTTATCCGTAACATGTATTGGAAAATCCACAGGTTCCATACCATCTTCTGGATCATCTTCTGGATCAAAATGGAACGCAGAGCATTTCAGCAACGCGTTGAATGTGTTCTCAACAATTCTATCGCGTAAATCACCCAAGTCTGTTGTGGATCTTTCAATGCTTGAAAAGAGTATATCCTTGGATGAGCTTTCCACTGTGCTTTCAGATGCCTTCAAAAAAAATTCAAATAGTTCCTCCTCCTGGTCCTCAAACTCGTCATTTCCCTTAATCTGTAGGTAAAGCCGCACATTTTCATCAGACGAGTCTTTCTGTAATGCGTGAAGAATGACGTTCTGATATGTAAGTTCAATGCCATTGTTGAGCTCGTAAAACCATATTATTAGTGATGTGTTCATCACAAACACATCAACCTGGATATGGTTTCTTAGGATCAATTTCTTGAGAAGCTCGTCATCTTCGCCAACGCTGTTGAAGATTCCTTGAAAAAAATGATAGTATCTCTCTAATTCCTGCGAAACAAACTCACTGTCGTTTATATCTTCAATGAAACTTAGTTCCCAGCTTCTCCCCCCACCATGCAATACGGGATTCTCCTGAAGTGAAAACTTAGCAGGTGTGGAGCCCTGATATGTCTTGAAGGGATCTATATTTTCAATCGTTGGGGATACACTGACCACGGTGATACCCATATTGTTGTTTTGTTACCAAAAATAGTTACCTCTGGCAGTTCACTTGATGCTCTGCCGATGTTGTTTTCCCTTGCGTATCGAAGCATAAACATAAATGAGGAAAAATTTTTAAACGATTCCATCATTTTTTTATCTGAGAGATGAGCGCATATCACGTGACTAGAAAGATGGTTACCTTTAGGCGGGTGGATCGTGGTTTAGACATCGAAGAAGTTTGACGTTATTGAGACGATGATTTTCTCATGAAATATAAGGGCTTGCTTGTTAGGTGTTGGCCTTCTTTTCAATAAGTTTTGCTGGTATTTTATGTCGTGAACGAGTCTGAGTACCGCATCCGTAGCGCAGCACCCCAGTCGGCGCCATATTGTTCAGCTGGAAGTTTGATGTAGGACAATAAACGCTTCTGAATTTCTTAATTGTAAATAATTTTTTAAGGGCGTCAGCTTTTAGGCCATCTGGCCCTGGAGCTTTTTTGCCGCTGATCCATTCAAGCACTGTTGTAACCTCCTTCCCAGTAATCTCGGCCACATGGCCAATGTCTTCCTCGATCTGGGTCGCTTGTGCGGTGGGGTCCGGATCGGGGAAGAAGTGGCGGGCGAAGACTCTGATCTGCTTCTTGAAAGGGAGGTTTAGACTGTTCGGAGTAGAGTGTGTGGTATATTTGTACCTAGAGGCAAGATAAATGGATAGGTAACATGTATTTCATTCTAGCATTCTAAACTAGAGTTTATCACGCGACTGTGACGATCTATAGTATTATCAAAGAAGGAAAAGCTGCACGGCATAAAAACCTCACCTTGAAGAATATCGCAGGTTTATTTGCTCCCCGTGTGTAGTGCTGATGTTCGTCATTATCGGAACGAGGGTTTCACGATAGATTTTCATCGAGGATATCGAGTATCCAGAGGTGCATTATACTATATAGTTGCCTATACTTCAGCATTAGCAGGAGCGTTGAGTGAGGGGTTAGTAATTATAAGAAGAAGTTGGAATAAGGGTCGACGGAACTTAGTCCGCATTTGTGACATTTTGAGTTCGTGGAAGTTTACGGTCAGTGAGTGAGATGTCAATTGTGCTTCTAGTAGTTGAGTGTATTGCTTTGATAGTGAGTGTGTGTTGTTGTTGAATCCTCTTTGCCATTTGTCCAAGATGTGGGTTCTGACAAGTGCACTCATGTGAATGTATTTCACCGTACTACAATTCATGGATGAGTAAGATCATTAACTACTAAAATTATTGCACTGCGTAGTCCTCATGTTAAATGTATTGAATGATAATTGCTGCAATTCTAACTGCGTTAACCCGTCAAGCGAGACTGTCAATTTATTTACATATGGTTGATATTATAGACTTGAAGTATACTCCACTACAGTGGTTCTTTGTACTACACACGGGCTCCTTGGGGCGGAATTTGCACCCACAACCACTCGCTCTTCAGTCGAGCTACATGCCATTATTAACATGAAGGTCAATTCTTATCATCAGTAGGTCAACTACAATAGAGTAATTAATAATGAAAGGAATATTAAGACTATATAATATATAATACAACAAGAATCAACAAAAGAAACCACCCTAAAAGAAATTACCCCTCAAAAAAATAATAATACAGAGAATTTTTCGATCTTCGAAAATAAGTGGTCCACGCAAATTTTCAACTTGAACCCGAATCCTCCTATTGAAGCAGAGCTTTGACCTGTCTACGTTTGTTTTGAATTTCATTATAGGCACAACGCTCGAAAATCGCATCAACGATCTCCAAACTGAACCCAAAGAGCCCCTGGTGAATCGCAAAGCAGACTCTGCATAGCCTGTTTCGCTCCTCGTTGGGTTTCCGTCTCCAAGTGATCAGCTCCAATCTTCCAGCTCCTATGCTCACCGTGCATATCGGATTATTAAAACGCTCGCAAATTTCCAAGCAAAGCTCGTCCAATATGGCCATAAGTTCAGGCCCCCTTGCTGTGATCTGGAGAACTGATCTTGCAAAAGTCTCTCTGCTGATAGTGTGATAATAGTAGTTCAGTCCGTCACTAGGTCTGTATCTTGTGCGGGGAAGCTCTGGAAAAGCCAAGTTCACCTCTCCACTTCTCGTATTCCGGTACTCGTCATATTGAAAACTATTGAGTTTTAGCTGGTACTTGCGTAGTAAGTCAGCGACCACCGTTTGCTCTGCCTCAGTCAACTGTTCTCCAGGTGGTGCTTGTCCCTGGGTCTCTTCAGAAGGTTCTGGAGTGGCATTTGCGACGGCGTCACCTTGTGAGTGTGATAACAAAAAGTCAGTCGTGTCTGATGACTGAAAGTCAATCGTGTCTGATGACTGAAAGTCAGTCGTGTCTGATAACAAAAGGTCAATCGTGTCTGATGACTGAAAGTCAGTCGTGTCTGATGACTGAAAGTCAGTCGTGTCTGATGACTGAAAGTTAGTCGTATCTGATGACTGAAAGTCATTTGGCGGACAGGAATTCATTGACACATCCCGCTCGCTTTCTCTCTGCATGTCATTTGTTGGATCTGATTCTGATCGTAACATGGAATGTGCTCTCTCATATTCAGCAGCTTGCTGAAAGGCTGTCCGACTAAGTGACTTTATTCTGTTTGGTTGGTACAATGTGTCCTCTAGGGCTGCAGCTAGTCGGAGTTGACGCACTTTTTGGAAAAAAGGCAAATCGGCGCTCTCACCACCCAGTTGTGAAGAAATACCGCCTAAGCTAGCGTTCATTCCAGCGCCGTAGGTTCCAAGAAAATCATCTAGTACGGATAAGACAAGCGTCTTCGTATCCGTGGTTTCAGAGTGAATGGGCACCGGTAAGCTTCCACTATTACTGTCTGGAATGTAGGCGTCTGGATTGCCTGCAAAAGAAGCATCTGGATAATTGGATGGTTGTGTAGGTTCCAAGGTTTGTATGCGTGCAGCTGTTTCAGTTTCAGCGGGAGTATGTTGACCTTGCTCCTCGTTAGTATCCGACCGACGGACAGATTCAGCTGCGTTCATATCAGCTACGCTTTGGCTAGCATTATAACTTTCTGGAAAGTTAGCGAGTGAAGCAAGAATGTTTTGAGATGCAGGAGAAGCACCTAAATCGAAACTGTTTTCTGACATTGCAATCTAAAAGTGTGAATCTGAAAATGGTGAGTTGAAAGAGTACTAAAACTAGCTAAAATTAGAGTATATCAAACTTCTTGAGGTAGGGATCGACAGGTAAAAGAAGATGGACAAAAAAGAGGGACATATTTATCGCGAAAATTTTGGACCTTTTTCAAAATTGCAAGCGTTGTGAAGCTTTGGAGAAAAGTTTGAAGAGCAAAGTCAGGAAACAGAAGCAGGAAAATGCAGAGAAGACACCACAAAAAGAAGAGCTGTTAGAATCAATCTTGAAGAGCACCAACTGGAGAAAAAGCACGACTTTGTGTTGATTTTGTGGGGGAACTGGGTTTTTTGCTTCGACCATCGTGTTTTTGAGCTTCAATATGCTTTTCGATAGAAAATACTCATATATAGGTAGTTCTGAACATACACATTCTCTAGGTTCAATGTCTTTCCTATTTTACGATTATACAGCTGTTTGGTCTGTACATAAGTGCACAAATGCGATTTTTGTGAAACCATCATGCATGAGCTTACATGAGAAACGTAGCACGAAGACTTCTGAGCTTTCGTACCAAAGCCTAGCTCCATCAATGGGATATAGGATTGAGCAGTGTTATTAACTACTGTTTATTTGACTTGTATAGAGCTAATGACAGGGAGAAAGATTCTCGCAACGAGAACCCCGAAAGTGCGATCAATGACGACAGAATACTCCAAACGCTACAACAACTTGTCAGAAGTCACATCATGGACAAATGGCAAAAAGAAACCCACCACAACACCGGTTAGCGGTCAAAGCTTGGACCTGACGGCATTCAAACGGAAGGTCGGAGCCACCGACATTGAATGCTCAAAATGCAATGACAGCCAGCCACTCCCAGACCACGTATTTACGTATTATGAATGGCGCGAAGAACAAAGGCACTTTGGCATCAATAGAGATGTCTTTTAAAAAATCTACAAAAACCATAAACAACTATAAAAAATTGTCAAGTACTTATACAAAATCCACGAGTTCAAAATGTCACAAATGCGGACTAAGTTCCGTCGACCCTTATTCTAACTTCTTCTTATAATTACTAACCCCTCACTCAAAGCTCCTGCTAATGCTGAAGTATAGGCAACTATACAGTATAATGCACCTCTGGATACTTGGTATCCTCGATGAAAATCGATCGTGGAACCCTCGTTCCGACAATGACGAACATCAGCACTATACACGGGGAGCAAATAAACCTGCGATATTCTTCAAGGTGAGGTTTTTATGTCGTGCAGCTTTTCCTTCTTTGATAATTCTATATATCGTCACAAACGCGTGATAAGCTCTATACAGTAGTTTAGGAAGCTAGAATGAAATACATGTTATCTATCTAACTACTGAGCGTACATTTCCGCTCACAAGGGTCTTGAAAACCCCGAAACCTGTCCTCAGCTCGTTGATCCAAGCGGTTAGCGGTCAAAGCTTGGACCTGACGGCATTCAAACGGAAGGTTGGAGCCACCGAAATTGTTCAAAATAGGAAGCAGCAAAAAAAGTCTTCGTTTCTGCAAGTCAAACGAGATTTTAAAACTATTTTAGGAAAATTGCTTTTTTGATAGTACTGTCGTAACTTTGCATTAATGCATAGCTCTGGTATCGGCTATGAATGTAGAAGTTGGTTTACGTCACGTTCATGACGAGGAATGGGAGAACAAGGGGCAACCCCGCGAAATGCGTGGGTTATGATATCTGCTTGTGTGCTGAAAATGTACTATGCACTTGCTATGAGACGTCAATGTATGCTGAAGCTCTCAAAGTATGTATAAGCTCCTAAAAGTGTAGCTGGGCGAAGACAGTAGACGAATATGCAGAAAATATTGGTTGCAAACAGAAATGATTCAAACAGCAATCATTTTCACCTACGTTGGAAGTCAGAGAGCAGCAGTTTTCGTTTCTGCAAATTTCCTTCATTGCTCAATGTCAGAAAGCAGCAGAAAAGTTTTCGCTAATGCAAGTCAAACGAAACTTTAACATTATTTTAGGAAAATCGCTTTTTTAGTAGTACTGTCGTAACTTTGCATTAATGCACGCCTATTGCAGAAGTGTTTGGAATTGCGGGCTCAGGTGTCTTGGCTATCTTTCCACTGATTTCGTCAAAAGTTAAGACCTCATAAGCTATTCTCAGAGGAAGGTTGCAGATGATGCCAAATTCAAAAGGAGCCAATCCACTGAGACCGTTAGACAATTTGGAGGAAGCATTGACGGATTCAGAGAGAATGATGATTTGGGACGATTTGTCAGGAGACCAAGGACCAGTTCCGATGATGATCTCTTTCTTGATGTCGCCTGGAGTGACCAAAAGCAGACCGGACTAAGACGTGACGTTCTCGCTCTCCCACGTCAACAAACTGCCGCTAGTAAGCCAGTTCTGGCCTGCAACATCGGCAGTTTCAACAAATTTAGACGAGATATCCGAAACAAGACCAGGGAAACTGGTGACTTGCTTTCCCGCCACCTGTTCTACCTTCAACTCGTTGGTTGTGGCCCAAAGAAAGGGCAAACAAGGGGTCAGGTCAATGTCGAAGTGGCCCAAATCAAAGGCATTGATGCCAACAACAGGGCTCCACAATGCAGGAGAAACCCCGCATGTGAATATGATTGGCTTTGGCGACTCAACGGCAATAAGCTGTTAGTTCAAATAGATCTTGAACTCACGAATAGGCCCCTTTCCAATCAAATAATGGCCATAGAAGTCAAACATACTGGTCAATAAAATTGGAAGAAGGTCGCTGATAAATTTAAGCAATCTACAATGCAAGGGGTGTACTGCGTTTGAGGTCCCAGTTTACCCATCCCGCTACAATAGGTTGACAAGGTGAGAACATAGGTCAACCTTGGCTTATTTCACTAGGCTAGAAAAGGTGATGTGATCTTTTTCAAATGGAGTTGTCCAGGAAATTTGCGTCAAACATGGGCTTAGCAAGAAACATATAAGTCATCAGGAGATTTGATGCCGAGCTATTAACTGGAAGCCTGTATGGTATTGGATTTCAATGAAATAGGTGGACGCACAAATATTCAGCCGATTGTGCCACATAAAGGGGGACATTGATCTACTGAGTAATCAGAGGGCATTTCAAAGGAGACAGTCAATACCAGCATACTGCAGTCTTACAGGCTTCAATGTACTTCCGGGGGTTTTAAAAGTTTATATCTGCCGCACAACTTTGAGTGCAATTCTGATCCTGACGGAGCAATGATGATGAAAGTAGTGAGCGATTCGCGAAGGACAACCTAGTAATGAATCAGGGGCGTCATATTGACTGGAATTGCCGATTCGCTAATGAAATAGAAAGGTTGGTGAACCCATACTATTTACTTCTTTGTACGGTATTACGCCCACAGAAGGATGTTGAATAGATTTCGCATAGACTGGCTCAGGTATACGAAGGGACAGATAACGTATTTCATTGTAGCATTTCATTCATGTAAATTTAGTATTTATTCATGTATATATTGCATACAAAAGTTTGAGACGGATCAAGCACCTGGAGTGCCCGCGGCGCTTTCGGTGGTACTTGAGGGGGTCCCGCCCCCTCCTGGGCCTCCTGCGGAGGCCCCCGGGGCCCCTGGGACCTTCCCATATATCGGACACGACTTCTTGGTCCGGATATGCCCCACCGCTCCGCACAACGCACACTTCCGCTTCGTGTTGCGCCCCTTGCCGATGCCCTTGCCCGTCTGCCCGTCGTTCTTCTGCGCCTCGAGCTTATGCAACTCCTGCTCAAGGATCTTCTTCTCGTCCTCGTTCAGCGGGATCTCCACGCTGCTCAAGTCGAACGCCTGGGCCACCGCCTGCGTCTTCTCCTTCAAGTCCTTGCTGTACGCCTCCTGCTTGCGCAACAAGTACGCGTGGATGACCCGCTCGTCCTTGATGAGCTCGACGTGCCGCTCGAGCACCCCGTAGTGGTTGCGCTTCATGCGGGTGATGCGGAGGCACTGCGGGTTCTGCTGCAAGCTGCGCGGCCGCGTGGTGTAGCGCGAGTCCTGCCGGAGCTCCTTCTTGTACTTGGGCGGCGCGTCGCTCAGCAACGTTGCGTACTGCTTGTTCCACGCGCGCCGTATCTCGTTGTCGTAGGCCTTCTGCTGCGGGAAGTTGTAGCTGTGGCCGGCCTTTCCCTTTGCCGTGCCGCGCAGCTCGCTCTTGAGCTGGTCGAGCGACTTCAACCCGCTTCATGGACGTGCGGAGTAACAAAAAGCCCTCGCAGCCCGTGGGCTCGCCCTCCCCGTGGATCTGGAGCATTGCCTTGCCCTGGGTTGCGTGGATGAAGTTCTTTGTGGTGTTCCAGGGCGCCAACTGGAGCTCGATGTTCTCCTCGTCGGGCGTGGAGGCTGCGCTGGAGGCCCCGCGCTGGTTGAACTGCGCGACAAAGCCTTTGAACCGCTCCAAGTCGATGCTGTCGTAGCTGTACACCGCGTAGTCCTCGAGATGCTGCCGGGCAACCTGCATGCTCTCCAAAAGGCACAAATCCTCAGGGAGCTTCTCGCCGGGCTTGATCTTCCAGAAGCCCTGGTCTGCGCTGGTACACCATGAACTCCTTCAACCGCTGGCGGTTCTGCATGTCGTTCTGGTCCGGAAAGTGCGCCAGGATGTCCTTGACGATCAAGCGGTGCTATAAAATCGACACTACAGTGTATCCACAAGGATTGAAAACCAAGAGACTATAAAAAGGAAAATAAAAGGTAATATTGATTCATTAACGCTAATCCTCGATAACTGCACTTTCTTCAAAGTTATCGTCACCCTTTAGACCAAAGAAGCACACCCCATCTCTCGCAAGTTCCGTCATTTTCTTCAAATTACCCTCATCTTCCAAAGTCCATGAATACTGCATCGTTTTAATGTCTTTGTTGATCTCATATTCCTTTTGAAAGTTCTTTCTTTGGTTACGGAGCTGAAACATCTCCCGTGGATCACCAGAAGAAGATGTGACTATAACCATGGTATACTTAGGCACAGCCGCTATTATTCTTTCAATCCTATCAACAAGCCTCTGCTCTACTAGCTCCTTTTTGTAGTCCTCTTCCTGCACATAGTTTTTAGGCTTCGGGGACCACTCTAGCTCAAACTCAAGTTCCCTCAATCTTGCCAAAACAAAGTCGTACTTATCCACATTCGCAACAAGCTGCTTCTCTATCTCAGCATCATTACAGCATTGGATTCTTCTCTCAAAATCAAGCTTTTCTATGAGAGCATCGTTGGATCTGTCTCTGATGGTGTGGTTATAGTCAAGAATCAAGCTCTTTTTGACTTGTCTTTGCAAAGCCTGCAACTGAGCGCTGCTGCTGCGGTGTTCTTCGCTGCTGTTTTCCGATACGAATCTACTGACTATCTTTTTATTCATTCTGGTAAAAAGAGACTCGGAACTCATTAAGTTTTTCCCAAAGGACAATCCTCTCATCACTTTCAATTTAGCCAAGTCCATGCAAGCGATGGAATCTTCCACGGAACTGTGTCCGTTCTGGCCGTTCTGTATCTCGCGATTAAGATGCTTTTGCACCAACCATTTCAAGGAAGGTTTGAAGGGGAGGCCCCTAGGATGGTCGTAAATCAATGCAGTGTCGATGATTTTTGGGTGTTTGATTTTCAAAACATTCAAATCTGACTCAAGGGAATGGCCGATAAGAACGTCATTAGAGCTGATAATTTCTAAAATTCTCGACTGAATTTCAGGAAGCGCAGTCGTTGTTTCGTCCATTATCTCCTTTGTGATACCCGAATATTGGGTAACATAATCAACAATCTTGCCTTTAGGCTTGACATACTCGTCCATTATGACTTCGTTGTTGAAGTTGACGATAGATACTCTGGTAACAACCTTCTCGTTCGCGGTAAGACACATTTCACAGTCTATGGCAAAGGTTTTGCTACCGTCGTGTTGAAACTCTCTTGTTTCGACCCAAGGAGCTTCTTCGTCAGAAGGAGAGAGTGTGAGTGAATTGGTGTTTTGGGGTGGGTTTTTTTCAACATCTTGAGGAAACCCGTTTTTGCCAGCACTTTTCTCAGCGTCTTTCTCAGTTCCTTTCTCAGTTTCTTTCTTAATGTTGGTATCAGCATCCTTTTCTGTATCCTTTTCAACATCGTTGAGACCATTTATCTCTGTCTTTGCATCAGCGTCTTTTTCAGCTGCTTTCTCAGTCACTTTTACATTGTCATCATGCACATCTTCGTTAAAAACTTTCTCATTGTTTTCTTCAGCAGTGTCTTTTGTCTCATCCGAACCAGCTTCCTCTTTTCTCTCTTCTGAACTATCTGTCTCAAACTTAGCTATGCTGTTCCCAGATTCTGAACCCTCCAGTCCAGCAGATTGTTCCTTATCAGACTCGTTCTCAACAAGTAGCAACGAATGTATTGGATATCCGTTATCCTTCATCGTTGCAAGAGACAACAACAAATCATTCAAAGTGATATTCGACTTGGTGTTCTCCATTTCAAGCTGTGACTTGTCCTGGGCATATTTTTTCTCCTTGCGGTTGAAAGGCACGTTTATGAGGGTCAGATACGCAGAATATAGGTTATCTTTGGATCCAGGGGACGTGATAGGCCATATGTGTGAGAAATGTTGCTTGAAGGACTTCACAAACGGAAACTCGACGTCGCCGTCTGCTAAAGAAATCGGCTGCTCGAGATTAAGCATGTTGTCATAGCCAAAATTCTGTGCTGTAAGCCCTGGAATGAACAAAACAATAACCTTGGGCACATTGAATCTGTTAGATATAGACAACCAGTCGATTTTTTTTGGCAACTCGTCAAAAACGTAAAGAATCAAGTCTCGAACCTCCGCGATTCCTAATCTTTTTTGCACGTTCTTTGGATCGATGATCAACTCGGGAGGCCGCAAATGTTTCTTTTTCTTGACAACAACAAGTGATGCAGTGGAATTTTGGGCACTGGATCTTCTTCTCCGGCGGCGGCGGTTTCCAGAAGGACTGTCTGCATCGGCCATTCCGAGAATATGCTTCATCCGGGTAGAGTAGTCCCCGGAGATTTGCAGTTTGATCTGCGAGACAATGTCTTCTCTGGTGATTTTGTCGCTTGTAGGCGTCGAGATGCTTAGTCTTGCCACCCGTTTATGCATGTTGGTGCTGTCGTCTTCTTCGACGGCTTTATGTTTCGTCACGGGACTGGAGGCAACATGTTGGTGGGGTTGATCTTGATCAGTTCCCATTGTTGGCAAGGCGAGAGTTTGGAGAGCTGGAAGGGGAAGATATTAGCAGGATGTGACTAGTAAGTGATGTGTGACGCGGTAAAGTGATCATTATCTGTTCTGCTGCTGATATTTGTAGCAGTATGGGGGTGTAGTGTTCTATTAATCATGCGTTAACTGCTAGGGGTAAATTGTGTTGAGACATAAAAATTTTTCTGTTTTCGATGTAAACGGGGCACGTGACCCGATTTTAGATGGAGACGAGACGAAGAACGATAGGGGGATGTTGGAGAAAATAATACGAGAAACGATACTTCAGGTGATATTCATGTGGGAAGAAATTAATAGTTAGAGATTCTCTGGAAGGATGATTTGGTATTTGGGGAAGCTTATACAGCAGCCGGAAAGTATGGTTTAGGTATCGCATTATAAGGCAATTATTGCCACACGGAAAAGAAGTGGCATAAAGAAAAAGCCTTTGAGAGGGTGGAGTAAGCATGTGCAATGTCGAGAACGAGGAGCATTTCAAAGAAAGAAGGAGAGGCGCTCAGGAACAGGGGAATTATTTGAAATGAGAGCATCCGAGCACAGAGAGTATGAGGGTATATTATAGATCATGGATATTATCAATCGAGGTTATTGATGACAGATCAAAGAAATGATACATTGTTGAAAGTGTCTCTTACGCATCTTAGATCAAAGGTACTAGGTGGGTGGTTTTTCGTGGGAATTGAAATACATGGACAAAGTATACACGAACAAAGTATGCTCAACGTATGTGGTCAGAAAGCTTTTCTACATATGCTCTCAACAAAAATCACAATGCAGCTCTTTACATAAATCTACACAAATCAAATCATTCAACGGCCAACGCCAAATTAATTAATTATTTACTGTAATGATTGGAAAGCGAAACGAAAGCAAAAACAAGACCAGCTATAACACATCCTCCGATTATTTGTTGAATTCCTTCGCCTTCTCGAACCATTCCTTGAACTTCTCGGCATTCTCTTTGTTACCAAATCTGATGGCCAAAGTAAGAGCTTCTGGCTCACCCTCGGCAATATCGGCAGTCACAGAGTACACCCAAGACTTCTCACTACCGATGTTAGGCTTCAAAGTGTATAATGGGGAGATGAGATGGTTAGCACAAACCTTTAAGGTCTTGTCTCTTCTCATCAAAAGTCTCACTTTCTTGGTTTCTTTGTGTTGCAAGAACTTGACGTCACCAACGCCTCTTTCCTTCCATTCGTTGGTTTCCCCGTGGAACTTGAACAACTTGGCTCTGATCTTGAACAAAACCTCTTCGTTTTCCTCGTTGGTCTTGACCTCAACCTTTTCGAGCTTGACAATTGGATCGAAATGAATATCTGGCTCCTCTTCAGTAGCCTTCTCGGCCTTTGGCTCCTCAGAGGCCTCCTCTTCCTTTGGCTTTTCCTTTTTCTCAGCCTTCTTTCCGCCAAACATGGCAAAAACGTCAGAGGTCAAAGGACGTGGCAAGGCAGCGGCTGCCTTAGACTCTTCCTTTTTTTCAACGACTGGCTTCGATTCCTCCTTTTTTTCGACGGCTGGGGATTCAGCGACTGGTTCAGCGACAGGCTTGGTTTCGTCAGACATTTTGTGTGTATTGGCGTGTTCTAATTGTGTATTTGTTTTGTGAATATACTCAGGTTGATCTAGTACTGCTCTTGTGATGACAACAACTGTGGAATTTTTTCTGCTTTTGTTTTCGTTTTTCTTTTCAGTTGGGAAAAATTTTTTGCCTTCAAAAATGAGCCTTCGCTGTTATATTTCGCTACGGTGCGCATAGCAAACCGCAGAGATGGACAATCATTGGCTACGCATACATACAAACACGCAACACACCACATACATATAATGTCCTACATAAGAATATGTACATATATAGAAGGTATACATAACTTTCCACAAAACTCTGGTGGACAGCTTATAAGCTGTGCTCCTTCTCCTCGGTCACAGGAACCCGAAATGGTCCCGAGACGTGGATTGCTGGTTCGTCGATGTTGTGGTGCTGGTAGCCCAAAACCCCAACACCTCCAGTGTCAAGAATAAATTGTGGGTTTACATTGATCGGCCGCTTCAACCACAAGGCAGCAAAGCATCTAAGAATATGGCCGTGACCAAAAATTACCACGTCGCATGCCTCTTTTTTAGCCAATGCCTCCTTGTGTAACGATTTGATTCTTCCGATCAATTGGTTCAATCTGGCAGTGACCTCTACATACGTCTCGCCATTTTCGCAGCCATCAGCCCATATGTTCCAAGTAGCCTCTTCCCCGGTAGCTGGGTCTATGGAGTTTTTCACACCGCGCGCCTTGCGCAATTCAATTATTTCGCTGGTAAGCAACCCCTCATAGTCCCCGTACTCCCATTCACGGAGATCCTCAGAAATCTCAAAAGGAATCGCATCGGTGATTTTTGGATCAATGTTCTCAAAGATGAGCTTCTTAGTTTGCACGGCTCTTGTTCTTGGAGACGAGATGATTAACTTGACATTTGACACATCGATCAAATCTGTGTCGCTGGTCCCAACAAGAACTTTTCCAATGGCCCGTGCTTGACGTACTCCGAAGTCCGTTAAGACCAAATCTGTTCTGGATGTATACTGTCCGGATTTCGACCATTCAGTCTGACCATGACGAATGAAAATAACTCTTGGTGAAGGTGTGCTCATGGTGGTGCTATACCAGGGTTTTCTGTTGATTCTGTTGATTTAATTTTCATTTATTGGTATATATAAAGCGAGAAGTAAAAGGATTATGTGCAAAATTGCGATTGCTTGTGGTTTTATGTTTGTGTTTTCCCAAGCGGGAAATTTGCGTGGAGGGGGTCCAGATGGGGCCGCCAGGTGGGGCCGCCAGGTGGTCCATGCTCATAGGCAAACAATTTCGGTATTGTGTTTAGATCATGAAGCATGCTTACAGATCAGAGTGGTATGTATTTATACAGTCATATTTCTGTTCAAAGTCGTGAATCTGAATTTAATGAGATTTGAAAACTCATAGTTGCTCTGACTTGTGAGAGATCTACTTCTGCGAGATATTGCTTGGTCATTTGTCATTGCTTGCGAGCGGTGTTGGACACAATTAGATGGAGCGGTTACTGAGTCAACATGTTAAGACAAAATTGTTGGGTAGCGTTTTACGAACGCAAATATGAAGTCTGTTAGGGTATACAATTCTCTATCAAGACTCTTTCAAGTGGCAATTGAACTTGAGGCATTCTACTCTCTTGGTAAGTATCTTTCTTTCTGAAAGCTCTATCTAGAAAGCTGTCTGCACACTCCTACGACTGCTAAGTGTCAATGACAGCAGACATTTATGTCTCTAATTGAATCACAGATTGTGTTCTACAAATCAGCTTGCTTATATATTCTAATACATCGTGCATTGTTCTAGCATACTACTCTATCATTTTAATCCAGAGCATCACTTGAGCAAGTCAAGGATCACGTTCTGCTATAATAAGTTAGTCAAATGTCCGTTTCTCCACAGGCAATTCCTGTTCTTCATGTGAACGCTTTGAAAATAATTTCAGTCACAGATATAGTCTCTACAGAAGATTCAGTAGTCTAACGTCTAAATTATTCCAAGTTCATCACCAAATTTTCAAAAGCGTCGCACGAAAGACAGTTGAGATGTCTTTAATCAACAAACTTACACTTATTATTCCACGATTCGACTCTTGTGCGTAAGCACTGCTCTAATCGCGCTAAATCTGACTAACTCTCTACTTATTCAAGGTGCAATAAGCGAGAGAAAACCTGCTGAAAATTTCTGACTTTATATTTTCGGTGATATCGACGATCGTCCAAAATACCGCCAAAATTTCACAACACATCCGGGTAAATCCCAGGGCTCGTACTGCAGTTATTGCGCCAGTTCGCGTCTGAATATAGAAAATCACCGATCTTGAGCATATGCGCAGATAAAGAAAGCACGCGAGCAGTACCAAAATCAGCGCTTTCTGAACGATTGTGCACCTATCTAGACTCTATATACATCTTCAAGGATTTTCTGGACACAAAATGGCTGGTAGAAGATCGCTTTATGGCCAATCGTTAATACGAAACGCAAGCTCTCTCACCTTCAGCAACGCGAACTCAGAGGTTGCAGAAATCTACTACAAATTATCAGATATTTCCCCAAGCAAGCCAGCTGAGGATGACTTAACGACAAACGCTTCGGGATCTACCCCCAACGGGAGATTGGGAGGCTCTAACAACAACTCTTCCAGTTCATTGACATCTTTTGCCAATGGGAAAGACGACGCTGAAGAGGCAGAAAGCCTTCCCAAATACAATTTCTCCACCTACTCGTGGGTTCCTGACTCGAAGCCGTACTTCAAAAAGGACAGCGATCCACGTGATTTACTTGATTTCAATAAAATCATTGCAGAAACTCAGTCCACCAAGGAAATTCAAGCCCAGATACAGCTCGACCATAATGGAGCTGCCCCAAGCAAAGGCGGCTTGACAGCCGATGACATCAGAGGCGCAGTGGGTGTAGAAGAGGGGATTTCGGGTCTTAGTAGCTCCGATGCAATGAACGCGAAAGTAAAGGAGACCGAGGTTGAAACACCCTTGTCAGATATAGCCACTCCAGATATGATGGCCTCTTCAGCCAGTACGCCAATCACAAAGAGCGGGGTTGAGAGTGCTACTGACAGTGTTATCGAGACTGTGGTTGAGAGTGCTCCAGAAAGTGCAACTGAAAGTGCAACTGAAGGCGCTTTCGATGCTGCTAGCGTTATAAGTGGCCCACGAACCGAAACTGCCATACAGGACACACCTGAGGCACTGGAAACCAAACAAGAGAACAGTCTTCCTGGTAATGACGCTGATGGTGATGTTGAAATGGATGCATCGAGTTAGACAGGGGTGTACAAATGTATATTAAATATTGACTTAGAGATTTTGTCCGAGGAAGTTATTGTAGGGTTGTTTTTGTGGCTACGGCTAATATTTCGCTATCTGTTGTGTGCGATCTCTTAGCGTACTATGAAAGGACAGCTACTACTTTGGAAATTCATTTAATAACAGAACATAAATTCGTAATACAAAATAAAAGTACCCACTAAGAAATGGTACATATAATGCCGGGCAATAGAGTCTATGATAGACCTAAGAGTCTATCTGTCCTTCGAGCAGCAAAAAACCTTTTTCTGGCTGTTGTTGCTGTTGCTGTTGCTGTTTTGATTCTTGCTGTTGTTGGTCATGTTGCTGTTGTTGAATATGTTGATTTTGAGTATTTTGCTGTGAAATATTTTGCTGTGGAATATTTTGTTGTGACATGTTTTGTTGCTGAGTATTTTGCTGTTGAACATTTGGTTGCTGAACATTTTGCGCAGCATTTTGTTGCTGCTGCGAAGCATCTTTATTCTCGCCGTTCTGCCCCTTCTGAGCTGCCTGAAGCTTTTCTTGCAATTCCTTTTCTTTTTCTTGACGCTCCTTTTCGGCTATCTCGGCAGCTGTCAAAAATCTACCACCTTGCCCTCTAGGTCTTCTCATAGCATGTTTATGTCTCGATTCGTGTAAATATGGCTTACGACCTCTCACAGCTTTGAGTTGCTCCTCGAGTTTGGCTCTGGCGATACGTCTTTTCAATATACGATGGTACTGTTTAGCATTCACATAAAGAGGCTGTTCTTGGATTATTGGTTCAGGCTGTGGCGGTTGTACAACCTGTTGAACTTGTTGAGCTTGAGCCTGTGCTCTTGCTCTTGCTTGTGCTTGTGCTTGAGCTTGCGCCTGGACATCGTAGGAGTTTTGTTGTTGATGACCAGTGCCGTTGCCAATAGAATCATGCTTCGTTTGTGTCAGTTGAAGAATCTGATTTACCCCTGCTTGACTATACAACGATGAAACATCCGCGTACGCGTCCTGAATATTTGCACCTTGATTGTTGAAAAGCTCGCTGTTTTCTGTGTATCGCCCTACAACATCCATAATACTATCTTTGGTAGATGGGTTAGGATTGTTGTCGCCTGCAGCTGCTTCCGCAGCAGATCCAAGGGTTGTCAATCCTGAAGTGCCTACCAACAAGGGATTGTGGGTAGTATTGCTGTTGTGCACCTCTAGAGGGTTGCTTCCTAAACCTGTTGTCTTTCCGACATTATTAAGACCCTTTGACGCGTCGGTATGCCCTCCGACGATACCATCGCCTACTGAACCATTTTGCGACTTTGTTGTAAGATCAGTGTTCCCCGTAGGTGTTCCGTTAACACCCGAGGATTGTTGTTGCTGCTGTTGTTGCTGCTGCTGGTCAAAATACGAGTTGTACGAATAGCTGCTGCTCTGGTTTGAAGACATCGATGCCATTTTTTGTGTGTTTTGTGTGTGTGATGAAATGTAACTGAGCGGGTGTGAATTATCAGTGCGTTGAAGAGAAGCAGTGAAAGGATCGCTTTTTTTTTCGTTTTAAGATAGCTAAGCGCAATGAAAGGTTTGGCTGTGCGTATATCGGTAATTTGAGGTCAGCAATATAGTACCAGAAGATGAACTAAGTACTCATTAGTATACTCGAGACAGTGAGTATAGAAAAAGCAAAAGGAATGACCGGCTATGATTGGCTCAAATCATCTTTTTTTTTTCCACTCGAAAAATTTTCGCTTTTGAGCCCGTGGGAACGGAGTCTGGTGTCCGGGTGTGAGGGTCTTGCATAAATTCTTAACATCCCAACATAGCGCAAGGCCGGTGGGGGTGCTTGCAGAGACAGTAACAGTCCATCGCTATTCCGCTGGGTCGAGAGAACTGGCCAGTGGTTATTTCAGCCTTATCCAAGTCGTCACATAGGCTGATGGGCTTCTTTGGTTGGCGATTTGAGTAGTGTTCGATCTTCTGTAAAACGGTCTAGTTTTCTCTGTTTCTGTGGCGAGTGATTCGCTTGAAATCGCGAGAAAGATGAGTACTGTGAGGGCCATATATAGCCCTGAGTGCTATTGAAGGAAATTTGCTTTCTATTTATTATGTTGCTCAGATCGCCTCATCTTTATGAATCGATTCCAGAAAAACACGAATTTGTGTTTTTCCACAGAGTAGTGTATCGGATGGTTCATCTCCAATAGAAAATCAGCAATATTTTTCCCTCTCATCGAATCACGATCTTCGTTCTTTGCGACGGTATTGATTTGTCAATTCTTTTCGAGCTGTCAACTTTAGCCTTAGACATTAAGTATGAACCATATATCCGAGGTAAGGTGTTTGATGGACAAAGTACTATTTGCCCTCATGGAGTCGGATTACCTTACCAAAATTAGCATTGATTAGCCAATCTAGAAGTAGACCCTAGTTTGCGATTCAAAGCTTTCACGCGAAAACTACTCACCTACGGCATATTCATTGGATTTGATTGTACTTATGTCTTGATTTAGCGATAGGTTAACGCTCTCCTTCTTCTGTGCTTTGTTAAACCCCTTGAGAGTAAAATCTCTCACTTGAACAAGTCAGCTTCATTTGAAATTGTAGAGCAAATTGCATCACGATTCTCGCTACTCAGGCATTGGGGCTGTTTCATAAAAAGATACATATTGAAGGTTTCTGTGATTGTTGGCATAAATTCATGGTTAAATCAAAAGGGTCACATAATTCCGTTAACAGACAGCGTTGACGTTTGGATCATACGGTTGATATCAACGTAAATGTATTTTAATACTGTCTGTTGTATTAATGGAACCGACCTCTCCAACTGTAGCTGGCAAACATAGTCTCTGTGTTTGAGTATAGTTCCCTTGACATACTGGCTCCATAGGGGTGGTACTAATTATCGATCAGCTTTCTTGAGATCTATTGAATACCATCTACATAGCTTACCTATCACTGGACTGCTATGCCACTACATTGTTCACTCGTGAGCTAATTGTTGCCCTCAGCATTGTTGCTCATTTTCGCTTCGTTGTACAGGTCCCACAATTTCATAAGATAATTACCGTCCACATAAACCATTCATAATTAATCATTTCATGACAACATGAAATGATTACTGATTTACTCATATCATTCTCGATATATGAACGCCATATGGCACTCATAAAAATGTTAGTGTAATACATGAATATCTATTTTTAATGAACCGTACACAGGCCCTGCTAGTTTGTTGATCAAAATCTTAATATTTCTTTGTAGTCTAAGAGTGCCAGCTAGTATCTGTGAAGGTTTCTGATTCACTTTGATATGAATGATTTACCACTCGCTGAACACTCAAATTCTGTATAGCTATCATCTTTGTCTCCTTCTGGCATTATTTAGCGCGTGAAGGATTTTCTATACCAAGACAAATCATCGGATATATGGTATATTTCGAACAATAAGATTACCTCCGAAAGTTCAGCATAATTTTTTAATTTGCCCTGCAGACTAAAAAAAATATTCTCGATCTCATATCTTCCGATGGAAAAACGTACATGTAGCACTCAGAGAACTTGTGAAGCGAGACGGCAAAATATTGTCTGCTATAGTAAAGATGTGTATGCTTCTCATTATCATCATCGTCACTTGGCTCTCCTTCCCCCCTTTGTGTCATTCAATCAGGTGTCTTTTGACAAATAGTAAGTTAGTTTTTTTCATTATTAGTGGAAAAAAAGTTACGCTCTTTAGGTTAAAGACCATTCCGTAATAGGAAATATTGACCCTATTGTGGCCTCCACGAAAAACTTCCACGCTCAATATAGCCGTCATTGAAAAGGTTTAGATATTTGAACATTTATCATCATGAATTACGAGGATTAGGTACCGCGTACTTTGAGCGTGGCACGCAAAAGCTCGAATTTTGAAGTAGCCTCCATAATCTAAATTCACTTGAATCTTAGTTACAAGGATTTTAGTCAAAAGAAAAGTTTTACTCATGAATTTGCAGTGATAGTAGTAGACAATGCTATAAATATTGGCATGATTTCCAAGCCCTGTTAACCATCTGAATCGAAAAACTTGAGATGTCTTCTTTCAAGATTTGTCATAGAACCTTGCTTAAATCGGCCTCATATAATGATTTCCTTACAATTTATAGTACTACTTTTGCTGTTTATTGCCTCTAGTCTAGGTAAAGTCCTTCATAAACATGGAAGGGCTCACACTGTGCTTCAGAGGAGAAGTAGCTGCAGTGCTTCATCAGTCAAATTTCAGATGGGCTACTGGTATTCCGGCTGGAACTCCGACCACCAGGCAGAAGTGGTGTCAGCAGCCAAAAGTTTCCAATCCTGGGCTCTGTCTAACTCTCAGCAGACATCGCACTCTTATCTGAATGGCGATGTTAAAGGATTCATTTGGATAGGCCCTATGGTTCAAAATAGCGCAGCAGTCAGTGATTTTATTCAGCAGTACATTAATAGTGTCAGTAGCGACGGTATTCCTAACACAAAGTACGTTCAATACTGTGAGTCTGGAGATCCCGCTAAGACTGTCGGAATTATTTTCGATACCACTGGTGGTACAAGCACTGTCGATTCTGCAGTGAGAACCTGGTCTAAGGGCCAGTGTTGGAACACCAATACTGGAACCGTTGACTGGTCTGGCGAATCCTTGTGCTATTTGAGCTACTCGGACAGAAAGTCTGGTAATCCAGAGGCCCAATGTGGTACTTGCGATTATATTCGTGTTACCTCGGGAATTAACCTCGAGACTGCAACTGGGGTCACGTCTGATGCCATCGAGATGTACAATCCTGATTTGGATTTCAGTAACTTGGTTGTTAACACCCCTGTTTGCTACAGTATCGGAAATCATCCTAATTTCAAGCCTTCTGCCAACAGCAACGGCACATGTGCCACGTATTACGTCAAATCCGGCGACACCTGCTCCACCATTGCTGCTGAATACTATCCATTGACCACCTCGGCGATTGAGAGCTACAATTCAGACACTTACGGGTGGACTGGCTGCTCCAACTTACAAGCAGGAACAGCTATATGTGTCAGCTCTGGTAGTGCTCCTAGACCTGTCGGTAATGCCAACGCCGAATGTGGTCCTTTGGCTCTCGGTGATAAATACAATACCACTTGTCCTTTGAATGCATGTTGCAGTGCTTATGGCTACTGTGGTGTCACATCTGACTACTGTGACACCAAAACAAGTTCCACTGGTGCTCCTGGTACAACTGGCTGTTATTCCAATTGTGGATACGGTGATATTCCAAGTGGTTCTGCGTCCTCTTTCAAATCTGCGGGCTACTGGTTGGCTACTAGCGAAGATGACGCTTTATTTGTCAACACCAGCAGTATTGACCTCGATGTGTTACTATATGCATTCATGGATATTAATACCGACTACAGTCTCAACACTACCGGATTTTCGGACAGCGATTTTCACAACAATGACATGGAAAAAATCGTGTCCCTTGGAGGTTACGACTTCAGTGTCGACTCATCTACCTCTTCTATTTTCCCATCTTTAGTAGCTGCCAGTGACTCTACTAAGAAGCTGTTTGCTTCCAATGTAGCTAGTTTGATTAGCGAGTATAGTTTGGCTGGTATTGACATTGATTGGGAGTATCCAACTAGTGCCGCCGACGGGGAAAATTTCTTGGCCCTCTTGAAGGTATTGAAAAACACCTTGCCCAGTGGCACTGTATTGACTATCACTTTGCCAGTCTCCTATAATCATTTGAAATACTTACCATTAAAGGAGATGTCCTCATACGTTGATTACTTCAACTTGATGCTTTATGATTTATATGGACAATGGGACTACGGTACTTCTGGAACTGGATTGATTTGTCATACCGACAAGACCAAGATTGAGACCATTTTGAAGTTTATCGAGAAGTCCGGCGTGGACTTCAGTAAGTTCCACGGTGGGTTAGCCAATTACGCCAGAACTTTTGAGGTGAGCGACACTAATTGCTTGGAGTATCCTTGTGGCTTTGATGGTCCATCCAGTGGTGCTAAAGCAGGTCCAGATACCAAAACTCCTGGTGTGATGAGTGAGTATGAGTTACTCAGCATTAACTCGTCATCCATTGTCAAAACATGGACTAAGGATGACACACAATGTACTTATATGTTATACTATACTGATAACTGGGCCGCTTGGTCAAAGTCCTCTCAAAGAGAAAATTTGGCTAGCTGGTTCCAAGGCATGGGAATGAGTGGTACCAGTTTATGGGCAGTAAACTACCAATAGGCGCCATTCTCTTTGTTCCTAGCAATATCATTTTTTACTTCTTCGTTCTTCTAGATTCTCTTCTGTTTTGATTAGTCTTTGTTCTACCATGAGTCATGGTTCATGACTTGCTTCTGTTTCTTCGTTTAAGGAATACCCTTACATTATCAGCAACTCGCATAATAATATTTTTTTTTCCCAAAAATGATATAGATATCACTCCATATAGAGATGATATTTACTATCTATAAATCGTACCTAATTCAGGTCTTGTTCACCTGTTCATCGATAAACTTGTCAAGGAAGTAATTAACTTGCCTGTAGCACATCTCAAACCCTTTCATGTCGGAGTCGTACCAAGGATCCTCGATTTCCCGTCCCATTCCCGAATTTTTGTCATTGTATTCCCCAAGAAGCTTCACGACTGCCCGTGAGTTTTTTGGTTTGAGCCTTTTCAATTGGCTCACGTGCCCGGAGTCCATACCAAAGATGAAATCAAACTCATCAAAGTGTTTTGCATTGATCTTTTGGGCATGATGAACGTAATGGATTTTGTTGTTCTTGAGGACTTGTCTAGTTCTGTAATCAGCTATTTCGCTTGAGTTAGTCTATCTTTCATAAAAAACCTATCGTAAAGATTATAGTAGTACTTACGTAAATCACCTGTGTGATACCCAGTGGTTCCAAATGAGTCAATAACATCAAAATAGTCTTCTAAATTTTTGGTTTTCACCTTATGAGCAAACACAGCTGTTGCTATTAGTATTCATATCGATTGCTGGCAAAATGGAGATCAAGGTTTACTTACCTTCCGCCATTGTTGAGCGACAGATGTTCCCGGTACAAACGAATGCTACAGACAATTTATCTTTAGCCATTGTTTATCAATTTCTGATTCTCTATAGTCTATTCTATGGTGAATGTCAATGTGTAAATGTTTTTATCGATTAATAGATGGAATATTCTTGATTTACTTACCACTGAACGGTATTATTGATTTATCTCATTTTTTTCTTTTGTCTGCAAAAATGTTTTTTTACGAAATTGTTCGATGTTCATCCAAACGTGGAGACTAGACAGATGCTACGATTATACAATATTGACATGTATACGTGACGCACCTCTATGATTCAGCTTTATTGTTTGATAGAAACTATAGTCTAGAGAAATCAAAATGATGAGCAGAAATGCATATATCAAAAAAAACGAAGCTAGGTTTTGAGCCAAATTAAAACAGTAGGGTTGATTTTGTTGTACACGGTAAGAAATCAACCATTATTGATTGAAATTTCAATAGACGCTCAGCTCATTGATCATATAGAGCCTCAGCCAAATTCATATTGTGGTCGTATATGTAAACGTAGACACCAAAGTGGATCCACCGTCAATGAATGTGACTGTGTCGGTGGATACTAGCACGCTATTAGTTGAAGAAGGAGAAAGTGTAACAGTATCACCCACAGCTAATGTCGTAAGCAACATCATTGAAAGTACCCGCAGCTGAATTTTCATCTTGTTTACTTGATTATTTTGATACTCTTAATGGCATCGCTCGTTATAGATTGAATACGGATGCCAAGTTGCAAAAATGGATAGTATTGTGTATTTATACGCTCATAGGTCAATCCCTCGAAACAGCACTTACCATTTAAGACTCAAAATGCATTATAGGTGTTTGTTTGAGCCCATTTCATTTCCTAAACTAGATAAGTCGAAGGTCCAATATTTAGTCAAGACCCGTCATAATGGTATATCAATGAAACAGTTTTGAAACTTGATGCTGATCTGGACTCATAGGTAGCCTCTCTAGACTTTGCGTAATGCTTGAATGGACTCTATCTAGACAGTATGGCCCAAGTTGTGGCAGACAAAGCTATGAAGCGTTGAAATGGATGCGATAATCAGGGTACGTCTATAAGCATGTTTTTATGTGAAGCTTTGAAATACTGCGAAGGCTGTAGAATAGCTCTGCATGTCGATAACAGCAGCCTGGTAGTAGTAACTCTTGTGGCTACATCAATGAAATGGAGCGGATACAAGAAAAAGTGTGTTTGGTCTAGCGGTTTAAAATAGTCTATAATTAAAGGGCTCCTACCTAAATGTATGAGCAGTTAAAAACTGTATAAGATTGTCGAAAGTACACTAGTGTGTGGATATGGTTGAAACGACGGTATTGAAACACTTCACTTTGTTAAAAAGACTCTTGTCAATAACAGAAGTGATAACTTCCGTTGTTGTGTACGGGGTACCATTGGAAGTCTTCACTTCAGTTTGGGTATAGGTTTCAGTCACTTTGTTATTATAAAAAACCTCCACGACTGATGATGTCGTTCCGTCGACGTAAGTCAGGTAAGTTTCTGTGGAAAGCTGAGACTCTGGAACATATGTTGTGTTACTCAAGTCATAGATCGTTTGCAACTCTGTAGCGATAGTTGTGATTACTAACGAACTAGCAGCTGTATAAGTCGATGATAACTCTGTTGTATGAGCTGCTCCTATAATGTCCGACCTTGAAGATGGAGCAATAAGTTTTTCGACTTTTGATTGGCCATGACCTTGATTGTATCCAAAGTTTGCGTTGAACACGACGGCAGCCTGAACAGCAGAAACTATAGCAGTTAAGCATATGACTAAGGAAAGTTTGTAAACCATTTTGTCTCTTGTAGTTAAAATTTGGGTTGAAAGACGAGGGTTGAATATGAAGACCTCAGAAATGGAGGCTTAACAGAAGAGAACAAAATAAAAGAAATCAGTGAGCTCCTTGTCTATATATATATACCCAAAGGTACAGATATACAAGGTTTCATTATGACATGGAGTTATACATGGAAAAGTCAAATACCAGCAATAATCACCATCCCTTTGTTTTGAAATATGTATCCATTGAGAGGGTGGTAAAAGCCTAGTTAAGCGATCTTTTGGTTCCTCTTTGATTTTCTGCTGAAGGAAATCATTGTATTAAGTAATAATGTATTGTTCAGTGGTAATTGCAGTTAGATGATATTTTTGTAAGCGGAACCTTTGATAAGATTTTTTTCTCCGTTTGGCATGTCTGGCACTAATTCGTGGTAGCATGCAGATCCAAGGGAACCTGTAATCGTCAAGCAATACATGTGAGAGTTCACATTTCTTGCCACTACAAAAATGTCTTAGCATTGCGGATCTACTCCGGATACACCGGTGATGGGGTGGGCACCGTAAGCGAAATTACTAGGCTTGTGCTCACTCAAAAAAGAACCTATCATTCAGTCTAGGAACCATGTATGGTTCCTATACGTGCCTCCTTTTTTCATTTCAGAGCTCATTGGAGATAACCACATATTTCACCGTCGAACGGTGAAATAAGTTCACTTTGGGTTGAATCCTTGTGTCCTGTTTGATAAAATGAACAGGTTTGGTAACCTGGCTTAGCCAGTTTTATCGCTTTTCGTCTACTTATTTTCCACTTGTATAGAGGGAATAAAAAACCCTGTGTCCTATTTCATCGATCTCCTGCTAATGCTGAAGTATAGGAAACTATATGGGATATTACACCTCTGGATACTAGGTATCCTCGATGCAAATCGATCATGGAACCCTCGTTCCGATAATGACGAACATCAGCACTACACACGGGGAGCAAATAAACCTGCGATATTCTCCAAGGTGAGGTTTTTATGCCGTGCAGCTTTTCCTTCTTTGATAATCTTATATATCGTCACAGTCGCGTGATAAGCTCTATACAGTAGTTTAGAATGCTAGAATGAAATACATGGTATCTATCTATCTATCTATTTCATCGATTGAGCAAACTTGAGAGATTGAAAGTTTATTGGAATATCTGGTTAATTAGTCTCAACACGTGCAACAGTGCGATGGAAGGCTGATTCTACAGTAGAGCCGTGAAAGCAAAAAGTAATCTTCGTCTAATGTATAATCGTATATATAGATATATATAAGTAAATAAAAAGTCTTAACAAAGAGATGAAAGGAAATTAAGAGAGAAACCCTATAATCAATATTCATTGCAAGACATTGAAAGGATTTCTTCTCAAAGTGAGTTATTTTTAAAAGGTGTCCATATTCATCCTCTAAAGCAAGAAAGAAAGAAGCAAGGCCGAAAGCCCACTGAAAGAGTAAGCTGGGAGTTCGAAGTTGGCAACACCAGCATTCTTCTTGGACGACGTAGCAGTAGCAGAGGTAGAGCCTGAAGAAGAAGAAGAAGAAGAAGCAGCAGCGGAAGTAGCGGAAGAAACAGATGGAGTGGTTCCGTCCTGAGAGTTGACTTCATTTTCCCCAGTGAATTCGACTTCGGCATTGCTGACAGAATTTCCATCAGCATCAGTGATGGTGTAGTTGGAAGATTGGGCCTGGAAGTTGTCAATGATGGCACCAACATTTGTAGCTTTGACACCGTTTTTGATCAAGCTGGCAATCTCGCTTGGTTGCGATGGGATAGTGAATGAGATATTGAAAGAGCTGTCTTCGTTTTTGATGAGACTTGACGAGCAAGTGACAAAAGATCTGTTGGCAACAGCCGACTCAGAGATGCTGGTAGTGTTTTCAACCTTTGCTAATTGAGACTTGAAGTTAACATAGTCGGTTTTGTAGGTAACATCTCCATCATCACCGATTTCAACCAAACCATATTCATTTTCTTCTTCGGCATACTCGTAGACCAACCCACCACTAAAGGTGTACAACAAACCAGAGAAGATACCTTTGGAGATTTCTTCGAAGGTTCTAGGAGTCTCGGTGTTGCATCCGTATTCGGAGAAGAAAAGAGGAATAGAACTGTTGCTGTAGGTGCTATTAAGCTTGTCAAATCCGGAAGACTTGAAGTTAGAACCTGAACACCATTCGTAGGAGTTCAAACCAAAAAAGTCAGAACGTGACTCGTCGCCGTTGTCACAAGACAAGTAGTCGAACGTGACTTGACGAAGGTCGGTGACATCGGCAGCAGAGTAACCCACAGGAATGGATCTGTTTGCGTGTTTGGCAATGTACTGTTTCATGTCTCTTTGAACGGCTCTGATGTAAGGAGGAGCAGCCTGTGCTGAGGTTGCCGAGTTGATGATTTCGTTACCAGAGAAGAATCCCAATAAGTTAGGGTAGTTCTTGAAGGCCTCGATCACCTTGAAAACTCTGGTCAAGTAGCCGGAGTTGTAAGTGGAGGCAGGATCGTCTCTGTTCAAAGCCTCGTTAGACAAGGCAGAGTTGACGTCAAGAATCACATAGATTCCTGCGTTGTTGAGGATTGTCATACATTTGTCGTGGTTGACGTCTGGATTGACGGTGTAGACACGGATGGTGTTGACTCCAGCAGCCTGAAGGACGTAAGCATCTCTGAAACAAGCATCGGCTTTGGACAACACATCACCGTCCTTAACGTCACCTGTGTAGTCAGAAGACCCACCAGGCTGGTAATCTGCACCTTTGATAAAAAAAACCTCGCCGTCTTCCGAGGCTTTGGAAGCAGGCTTAATAAATCTGTCGCCTTTGATGGTGATTGGGATCAACCCGGCAGCCAATGAGGCCACGGACAATAATGTGACAAGATTATGGAAGATCATTTGAGATAAAGGAAAGAAGCGAGAGACTTGTCTGGTGTTAAGCGAAAGACAGGTGGATTTCTGCGACGTTGGGGAACAAGAGCATCAACAGAATCCAAAGATAACGCGAAGAAAAGGGGAAAACATGAACCTAATGCCATAAATATATTCATATTTGAAAACACTGAAAACAAAAATCACGAAAATTTTCACTCCATTTTGGTCTATAACAAAGAATTCCGTAGTGGAAAAACTGCGACAGAAGGAAAAAACGGGAAGTTGCATATATTAGGCCTTAAAGCAGGAAGTTACAGGGGCATTTCTGGGCAGTTTTCGCGCAAAACGGGAAGTGCTCTCTTTTGAGGTACAGAACATATGGGGGGACGGAATATGTCATGTGATGAATATCAAACAACATATTGCTTAAAGAGCGGAGTTGGTCAGATGATGGATTCCGAGTGTTGCTTTTACGGATATATTACTTATCTTCGTGACAATCATACATGGCATGGACGGCTGACCGGAGGAGTTTTTTGTAGGTGGGAGGTGACTTCATGGCTTTGATAATTACGGGCCTGGGCCTAATCGTCATTCAAAATAAGCAAACATCGAGATGTTGATGATCTAAAGCAAATACGATGTTGAGGGGGTTCTAGCTTCTTTGGGGTATCACAGTACAATTTTGTATTGCATTTCGGTCCAAATTACGGGTTACAGTATTTCTGTCTGCATCTAGGCCACAAACTAGCTCTTTGTCTTTTCTCTCCCTTTTTTATCCGTTATTGCATCATCAAAGAGCATGCATGTTTTAATTGCAAGTGAATCAAGCCGTTTCTTATAATGATCAGCTATTATACTAGTAGCTTAGATTTACTGTATCAAGCTCTTTTTCAACCTGAATTGGAAAGCACTCACTCCATATTTCATTTCCATCAAGCCACCAAGTAAAACAGCCGACTTGATGACGTATCCTCATGCGAGGACACATCGCCGATCAGTTTGTGAGGTCCCATTGTCATTGAACAAGACTTGAACATCATCCCTTGCAATAACTGAAAAACCTACAAATACGAAGCAAATCCCTCCCTAATTATGTTATCAAAAATCAGAATATATTAATCGTCCGTCGGTGATAATACCACGAACGAAAACAAACCGAACCGGAAGTAGCACAAAACAAAGCAAACACAAATAGTACATAACGCAAACAAGTGAGAACCATCGCCTAGAAATCAGCGTCTGGCCCAAACTGTCTCTCAGCGGTCTGGTCAGCGTGGAACATAAAGTCGAGAATACTCTTTGGCTTAGTCTCTGGAGCCGGAGTTTCTTCAAACACAGCTCCTTCTTCTTTGCTAGATCTCTCCTCAGACTCCCCAAGTTGGAGCTCAGCGAAGTTGCGGCTAGGATCGAATTTCTCGAATTTGATAGTCTCGAAATTGTTCGTAGTGTTTCCTTTAAGCAAGGCAGAAACATCAGAGCCTGGACCGTACTTATCATAGAAACATTTCCACCATAATTTACCTAATGACTCGCCAGCATCGTTTCTGTCAAAATCCACATGAGTGTCAAATGAGGGGATCTTGTAGGACCAAGGTTTAATAGCGCCAATAAAATGTAAGCACTTGACATCATCGAAGAATCTCTTGAAAGCCGGGTTGTATTGATACTGTCCAGATGGAGTAACATTGTATAAAAACGACAAGTTCTTCCATGATCTCTTTCCTGCGGAGTTGAATTTACCAAAAGACTGGAAAAATTCGTTTAGTAATCCCTGGTCTGCACCGTCAAATGAGCTTGAAGCTGAATGTTTATCAACTATAGATACCAAGGCTTTGTATGTTTCAGCAGAGGGCTTGATAAGAAAAAGCCCACTGTTGAAAATGTCTGGCCAACCTGCATCTGGAGCTGCATAAATATCGTTTTCAGAGACAGTCACTTGAAACAAATTATCAATGTTGCTTAGAACTAACATATCGCTGTCTAAGTAAACAACCTTGTTGAATTGCTCGTGCAACTGGAAAACCTGGATCTTTGTTAGGGTCTTCAAAAGCTCTGGCCGCTTTAACAATTCGTGCAAGTTCTTGAGGTCGATCACGTTAGACGAGTTCAATAGATCCACCTCAATTAATTGGTCATAGTTTTCTGCCAAAAGATGCAACTGATAAGCAGTAAATACCTCATCGGGGTTTTTAGGAATCAAACAGACGTATCTACCGCCTTTGCAGCCATGTTTCTTGAGAGAGTGCGCCAAAATAAGGGCACCAGGGATGTATGAGGGCGAATATAAAAGTGTGATGTAAGCGTTAGGCAAACTCATCGTGCTATTTTGTATTGATGTCTATTAGAAAAAGGAAAAACTCTGGAATAACTGGTTAATCCGAACGAGGTCTATAGAGTACTCAGAATCCACTGTTTGGTGAACAATATCAATTTAGGGTGCTGTGGTTAAAGATAGTTGAAGAAATCAAGATCACAGAGTCGAACTTTGAAATCAAAATGGGATTTGTTGATTAAGGACAAAAAATCAAAAAAACAACATAAAACATTGTCGTGAAGACATCGCAGACCAAAAGGGCTCTAGAACTGGAGAAACTAAAAGGGCCGTCTAGCAAGGTATGTGTGCTGCGGCATAACGCATGTGCTGTCTGCAGGAAAGCGAAATGCCTTATCGATAATCGGATCAAATGAAGTATGGGGGACTTCGGCTAGATTTAGTAAGTATAAAGTTTACAAAGTCCAGAATGTGCTCAAAAAGACTCACCGATTCGTATTGTACTGCAGACTCCCAACAAAGAAACAGCGTCCGTCAAATGTACTGATCAACTGGAAGACATTCTACAGCTGAATGTCATACCCGTAATTTGCGATAATCTGCCTGTAATGAAAAAGAGCTTTTAAGAGAATACATTTCATCAAAACATTTGGAAGTTGACTTCTTCATGATAACGAGCCAAATGTACGTTGCATACCCCCTGCGCTTATTATTTTCACGTGAAGCATAGCTATCAGTCGCTCAAATTGAATGGTCTTCGAAAGGATCAAAAATTTTGTAGAGAGGAGGTCCCCTATGGCTACATAACTTTGAAACTCAAAGCTCAATCATTCATTATGGACACTGTTTGCAGCTCAAAACAATGTTATAGCTGTGGAGAAGTTGAAATGTGTTACTCAGTTGAACAAACAAGACCCTGATTCATTGATGACACTCAATAGAGATGACCAACTCGATATCATGGAAAGAAATGAATCAGATGCTAATGATGAGAAGTCGAGTTTGAGTGACTTTCTTCAAGACTTTTTCGCATAAAATTATGTGCCGTCGATTAATCGCTTCAACATTAGAACTTTCACAAGCATTAAAAGTATGGATGTTTGAAGAAGCTCACTCAAGAATATGGCATTACAGAACTAGTATGTAAGTCGGCTGCCATTTTTTCATTCAAAGCTCGTAATTGTAGAATAAGGTCCCAAAAATATTCGTGTCAATTTGAAAATGCCCCGGTTTGTCGAGAGTAAAAGCTCAGATAGCAGCACGAAGACTAAGACAAGGGAAGCAGTTACTGATCTGAGCTTTTGGCCCTTATTTTATTATCAGTTTCATTGAGTCACTTCCTAGAGAAAATCATTTGTAATGATGCAAGATATGTAGGGATATTGAGAGTAGAGTTCTTAATTATGAATGACATATGGCATCATATTCACGCCTATTTTTTTTTTAGATTTAGAATACTCTTTGCATGATGTTCCTACTCTGCTAACATCTTTGGAGATGCTGATTATTTATTTTATTAATGGTAGCCTGTAGTACTGAGAACAGCTTACAATGACTAATAACAGATATTCAATATTCGATGCACTTCTAGCGTATTTGCTCGCTAGTTTTATTATTGTACAAGATACTTAACAATTACCGTGCCGAGAATTTACTACTCCAAGTCATGTAGTACCCATCTTTACAGAAAAAAAAAACAACGAATTGAATAGAAAAGAAGCACAGGTTTTAGTTGATATCGTCGTGGTCTATAAAATAGATCCTACTGGCACTGACCCTGCGTACATTGTTCACACCTCAAAACGCCCTGCTTCAAGGCCTATCAAATAAAGTCAGTATTCTCGTAACAAAAACAAAAACGAGGCACCATTCCATTATAGCTCACACGAACACCCTAGAAATAGCATACGTCTTTTTTGCACCTTTCCTTCAAATAGTCACCAGCACGTTTGAGCCTGAATTGCGGCATCTCAAGTAAGACTCACTGATCACAACCTTGACCTTGACAGCACTCAATAGATGCGATGCACGAAGCGCATAATGTCAAAAAAATACTAATAACACACATTATTGAAAATAATTTCAAGTTGTTGATGAAAAATTGAAAAAGCAGAAAATTTTTTTGGAGATATGGTGGCCATCAATGTAATGAGGTGGTATCTGATTAGCCATTCACAGAATATATCATCCAAATTAAGTCAAACAACAGTATATTAAAATGGTATGTGTTATTATTTTTTGCTAATTTTGAAAGTGTGTAATAATTGGGAATACTAACGCGAATCCCAGTCTGTCAATATCTTTGGAGATCAAGTCACTGAGGAAAGAGCCGAAAACGCCCGTCTCTCAGCCTTTGTAGGAGCAATTGCCGTGGGCGATTTGGTGAAGTCCACGTTAGGACCAAAGGGTATGGACAAATTGCTTCAGTCTGCTTCTACTGACAAATCTTTGATCACCAACGATGGTGCCACTATTTTGAAGTCCATCCCTCTTGATAATCCAGCCGCAAAAGTCCTTGTCAACCTTTCAAAGGTCCAGGACGACAACATTGGAGACGGTACGACATCGGTCACCGTCTTGGCCTCCGAATTGCTTCGTGAAGCCGAAACATTAATAAATCAGAAGATACATCCACAGACGATCATCGAGGGGTACAGAATTGCTGCCAAGGTGGCCATTGAGGCCTTGAACCACGTTGCTATTGACAACAGTGCAGATAAGGTGAAATTCCGTGAAGATTTGATCAATATATCCAAGACAACCTTATCATCGAAGATTCTTTCCCAGGACAAGGACCACTTTTCCGAGTTGGCTGTGAATGCGATTTTAAGATTGAAAGATACCGTTGACTTAGAACATATCCAAATCCTCAAGATTGTTGGTGGAAAACTCTCCGACTCGTACTTAGATGACGGGTTCATTTTGCACAAGAAGTTCGGTATCAACCAACCAAAGAAGATTACCAACTGTAACATCTTGATTGCCAATACCGCCATGGACACCGATAAGGTGAAGATTTTTGGTGCCAAGTTCAAAGTTAACTCTACTGCCAAGTTGGCTGAGCTTGAGAAGTCTGAAAAGGAAAAAATGAAGAACAAAGTCAACAAGATCAAGAAGTTCGACAAGATAAACTGTTTTGTTAACAGACAGTTAATCTACGATTACCCTGAAGAGTTGTTCACTGAGGCCGGAATAAACTCCATTGAACATGCTGATTTTGACGGTATTGAAAGATTGGCTCTTGTCACTGGTGGTGAGGTTGTTTCCACCTTTGATGTTCCTGAGAAGGTCAAAATGGGTCACTGTGACTCCATCGAAGAGATTATAATTGGTGAGGACATTTTTACCAAGTTTTCTGGTGTGAAAGCCGGTGCTGCTTGTACAATTGTTTTGAGAGGTGCTACCGACCAAGTTTTGGACGAAGCTGAGAGATCTATACACGATGCCTTATCTGTCTTATCGCAGACTGTCAAATCTACTAAAACCGTTTTGGGTGGTGGATGTGCAGAGATGATTATGTCCAAAGCTGTGGACCAAATTGCTGCCAACATTGATGGTAAGAAGTCCTTGGCAGTGGAAAGTTTTGCTAAAGCCTTGCGTCAATTGCCAGTTATCTTGGCCGACAACGCTGGTTACGACAGCAGTGAGTTAATCACCAAATTGCGTACTGCCATCTACAATGGATTGACTACCAGTGGATTGGATTTGGACAACGGAAAGATTGCTGATATGAGAGAATTAGGAGTTGTTGAAAGTTACAAGTTGAAGTACCACGTGGTTAACAGTGCTACTGAGGCAGCAGAGGTTTTGTTAAGAGTTGATAATATAATCAGAGCCAAGCCAAGAACCGCCGATAGAAACAACGGTCCTATGTGAGATTACGTTTTATTAAATATATGTGCGCAGTTGTTAATTTTGAGATACTTTGAGGGAATATTTGTAGCTTTGCTGCAGTTTTGTGCTCACTAATCAATAGACATGTCTGAAGGGCTGCCCTCTATGATACAAAATTTTGCTTTGTATCTGTATTGGCATTGTACTGTATAGATTATTCAAGAAAGACTGACTGAAGAGTTTACTATAACATTCATCGCTCGGTGCCATACCGGCTCTTCAATATGCATGTCTGATTGAACAACTTACACAAAATAACTGCTCTCAATAACAAACTCCTCGAAAAATACTCACAAGCTCTAAATGTATTGATGCTTTTCACATCTGGAATATTTACAAATAATGTTACACAGATTATATCTAATTCTCAAGCAAATACTTCATGCCCTGACCCCCCTTTACCCTCAACAACCGCCCACTCGGACTTCAACTGGTCCTGTTTGAATCTCACCAAACGATACAACTCAAAACATGCAGCCGGGGTGATCCCCTGGATCCGTCTGGCCTGTCCTATTGTGGCAGGCTGCACATTGTTCAATATGTCAATAATCTCCGAACTCAAAGAGTCCATCACAGAATAGTCAAATTTGTAAGGCAAAAGAAGTTTCTCGTCCGCCTGGAAAGCGTTGATAAATTGCTGTTCCTTTTTCAAGTACGGGGCGTACTTGCTCTCGATAGAAATAAAATCGGTGATTCGCGAAGGGATTTCATCCAAATGGTATTCAAAGTGAAGGTCATCAGGTGATGTCTCTGAATATTTAAGAAGTTTGGGAAAGAGTTCGCTGCATGTTATACCTTTGTAGGAAAGGATTTCATACCCGGTCTTTCTTACTGTGTCGGTGTTTGGATTAGTGCTTTGTTGATTGGTTTCCAAGATTTTGTTCCATTTATGAATTGGGTAAGATATAGACTTCAATTTGTCAATTATCTCAGACTTTCTAGCTTTGTCAGCCAAATATTGCTCCCATCTTTCGTCACCTACAACACCCAAGGAGCGCCCCATTTCAGTGAGTCGGGTGTCTGCATTATCCGATCTGACGGAGAATCTGAACTCAGATCTGGAAGTAAACATACGGTAGGGCTCAGTGATACCTTTTGTTATCAAATCGTCGATAAGAACACCCAAATAAGCATCAGCTCTCGTGAGAATCAATGGAGGTTTCTCGCACTCCATCAACCCCGCGTTGATACCTGCCACACAGCCCTGAGCAGCGGCTTCTTCATATCCAGTGGTTCCGTTGATCTGTCCCGCTAAAAAAAGACCATTGATCAACTTAGTCTCCAAGGTGGCCTTCAATTCAATAGGATCAACATAATCGTATTCCACACCATAGGCAGGTTGAAGTAGCTTCACGTTTTCCATACCAGGAATCAATCTCATCATCTGATCCTGGATATCTTCAGGCATAGTATTGGAAATCCCGTTAGGGTATATGACATCCGAGTCAATACCTTCTGGTTCTAGCCACAATTGGTGCGACTCCTTGTCAGGAAATCTTTTGAGTTTGGACTCAAAAGAAGGACAATATCTTGGTCCTTTGACAGTTTCACGAATATGGATAGATTTATCAAAATTGTCACGCACAAGCTGATGAAGTGCCTGCGTTGTTCTTGTTCCCCAACATGGTAACTGGTCCTCACTGGCAATGGAAACCTTATCGTTAAGATAGCTCATAGGCTTTGGTGGATTGTCGCCTGATTGTATTGAGAATTTTGAGTAGTCAAGAGAATTAGCGGCAAGTCTCGCAGGCGTGCCGGTTTTCAATCTACCAAGACGAAACCCAGCATCACGGAGAGTCTTACTAATACCATATGTAGCTTTTTCGCCAATTCTACCAGCGGGAAATGATTTCATTCCGATGTGTATCTCACCCCCAAGGAAAGTCCCAGTAGTTATAACAACCTTTGAGGTTTTGAGAATAGTACCATCAGACAAAATAACCCCTATAACTTTCCCGCGAAGTCTTCCGTGGTTATCGTGTTCTTCGCCGGTAGTCTCACTGACTTGATGATCGATAATCACGTCCTCAACGCTGGCCTCAAGAACTGTCAAATTCTTGTAGTTGTTTATTATCTTCTGCATACCTTCTAGATACAACTTACGGTCAATCTGGGCCCTTGGACCCCACACAGCTGCCCCTCTGGACGCATTCAAAATTCGGAATTGAATGCCTGCAAAATCAGTGACTTTTGCAGCAACACCATCCAAGGCATCAATTTCTCTGAGCAAGGTTCCTTTCCCAATACCACCCATAGATGGATTACAAGAGCACGTACCAATTTTGTCCACCTGGGGCGTGATTAACGTCGTTTCAGCCCCCAGTCGGGCAGAACCTGTGGCTGCCTCGCATCCTGCATGTCCAGCACCGATCACCACGACCGGGTGATTTTTGAGGTTGGCTAGTATCTCATTGAAGTGCGAGTTTGTGGACACTGAGCGGCGAAAAATGTTCAGATACCCCTTTCTAGCAATCCTTGACAGCGCAAACATCATAGATTATCTTTGTGTTGTTAAATTTTCAGCAACATGCCTATTAGTAGACAGTGATCATCGCATGAAAATTTTTTTTTCGCCCTGAACATTATCACATCTATATTCGGTGAAACTTTCTGTAAAATGACCCAGAGCAATGGTACAGACAATCTGATAGGAAGAAAAATGCAAAATGTGGAAAAAGTAAACAAACAGCGATTGCTGTATTATAATTAAGTGAAATAAGAAGATGTAGATATGATGATAGATCTATATAGACAAAAGGAATATAGACTTAGATAAATGTTTATTAATAGCAGCAGAGAGCAAATACCTGACGAGGATACCAAGAAGAAAAAGTATCATCCGTCTGGCCAGATATAAGTTAAGGGCTTTTGCAATCTAGATAAAAACAAACAATCCTGGTTAATGCATCTCATAATATAGCTTCGCAACAACGATGAACAAATCTCCAACGAGACGAAGTTTGGAACGCCACAGGCTTCTGAGTATCAATCCTTTGGAGTTACGAATAAGCGGCGCGAAAACAATACAAAAATCGACAGTCTCGTCAAAAGTAAATACACCGAAGAGAATCCAAAGTACTCCAAAAAGTCCCTATGCAAGACAGTCGCTACTCCAGGCGAGAAGTGGGGCCGAAATGGTCATAAATGTGACCCAAGATGGTTCCAGAGTGATAAGGCGAGGAACGCCAAGGAAATATCGAAAACGCAAGGCCCTGTCTCCAATGAAAGATTTGAGAATGCTCACAAGACTTATGAGCCATGAAAAAGCAACTATTGAAGCAACAGAAAGAGGGACTCCTAAGGTACAGCGAGAGGAGTTACATAGAAGCTATGAAAGGGAGATTGCAGAATTCGTGGAGAGGTCCAGAATCGAAGATTCTGATGATCAAGTGGAGGCAGGAGAGGAAGCAGAAGATGACCAGAACACGGATCAGAACAATGAAATACTCACTCGGTTAAAAAATGCAGATGACGAGGAAATTCACAGCGCTCGTGACGATAGCTGGATGCATTCTTTCTATTCTCATAACCGGGACAGTGGACATTCAAGTGAGCTAAATATTGATCCTTTTTTGGACCGTGAATTGCGAAGAATAAGGCAAGGAATAGCCAAAAGGAAAAGCAGTGGGCTTTCAACATCCAATAAAAGTGCAAGGCATAGTAATATTAGCATGCTATTCAATAGTGATGTGAGTGGAAGAGACAGTTCTTCACCATCAAGAGCCAAAGATGATCTGTCTTTCTTGACTTTAGGATCAAATGAGACGACAGTTCTCAAATCACCTGATCTGCAGAGGTCGTTGTCTGCAGATTCAAAATCAAACAATGAAGAAGAAAACGTGGAAGATAGGTCTGAATTTTCCGAAGGCTTTCAAGGGGAACAGTTAGTGGAAGACAAAGAGTCATCGTTGATTATAGAGGATCATAATACATCTGAAGCGGCTCCTGTGTCAGAAGTTGATAGCAATGGAAGAAATTTTATTGATTTGAGCATGCAAGTGAGTGATGACAATGATATAAGTGAACAGGATGACGATAATATTAGTGAACAGGATGCCGATGATGATCAGCAGGAATTAGCTACTAGAACTCTGTTCAGCATTGCTGATCAAACTAATGTTGATGAGACTATGGAGAATACGTTGGGTGGGGAGAGTTTAGCAGATGGCTATGAAGAGGAGGAACAACATGTTGAGGAAGAAGAAGAAGAAGAGGAATTGCAAGATAAAGAGTTACAGGTAGGGGAGACTGACGTAGATGAAGGTGAATTGCAAGTAGGGGATGTTGAAGGAGAAGGAGGGAGTGTGAATATGAGAGAAGATATACTGGATGCACGAGATGAGGATGCGGTTTTGCACGAAGAAGGTATAGAAATACAAAAACGAGAAAAAGAGGAAGACTCACAACAAGAACCACAAGAACAACAAGAACATGATAACGAAGAGGACTCAGAAGAAGAGCAACAAGAGCAAGAAGAAGATGATGCTGAAGAGGAAGAGGAAGTAGAAGGTAGTAAGGATTTGGAACTAAAAGAACAAATTGAGGAGCACGTTGAGTCTCATCTGGCAGAAAACACCAAAAGTTTTAGTATAGTCGATTCTAACGTTGGTAACTTATCAGTTTCCAATATCACTGAAACCCAGGGCAACTTTTCAACAGACATTCATGAAGATCCCCAAGATTTCAATGAAATTGTAGGTGTTGCTGGCGATACTTCAGATACTAACTATCATGACTATGGACCCGATGATATGATGAATGAGTTGAACAATGATGCCTCTATTGAATATGAGGAGACAGCGACAGTGGTGGAAGAGGTGGTCACTGAAGAAAATGAACAACATGAAAGTCTGATCTTTGATTCTCTTATAGAGGCCAGCATTGAAGAGGACAGACACGTCTCTAGAAAGATCAGCGACACCCTAAGTAATCTAGACTTTTCAGACCTATTAATCCACGCGAATGAGTCAGATTTTGATGACGACTTAGATCTAGAAACTCCATCAGAGGACCCACATTCAATGAATTACGAAGAGGATGTTGAAGAGGACGTTGAAGAGGAACAGGAGGAAGAAACACAGCCGTCTCCAGCGACAATATCAAGGAGCAAATTGCCGGTCAGGTTCGTCAAAACGATCAGTGAATATTTTTTAAATAAAGACACCACAAAACGTACAAGGATCAGCAAAGAAAACGTCGAAATAATCCAAGAGATATCTGAAACGTTTCTCAAGAACCAGATGGCTGACCTACACGATTATTGCCGGCATGGCAAACGTAAAATTGTCAACATCAATGACATTATTCTTCTCATTTCAAGAATGAAGGGGTTTAGTCATCAAACTGGTGGAAATATATTAGATTCCATCTTCTTAACAAGCAGGGAGTTTTTTGATTTGGAGGAGCTCAATGCCATTGAAGAGGATTTGTTCAATGTTAGCAAATTAGGGCAAAAGGCAAAAAAGAACAACACTTGATGGTTTATAGACTGACTGGCTGGTTGTTATATATATGTCAGCATTAGAGAAAACATTAACGACTTTACAAGTAACGACTAATGATGAAATGGTTTTTTATTTTTATTTTTTTTACTTTTCGATTTTATTAAACCTCTTTTAAGATATGTTCGTATGTATTGTGAATGTGTATTGACGTGGGGCGTTTCCTTTTGTGTTGCGTCGGGCATGAAATGATATACATCCGTAAATGGCAGTAGTGAGGCAATTATGTGACGTAAATGTTGATGACGGCAATGATGGAGACTAGAGATAGTCATGATCAACAGACTTTTTGGTGACACTTTCCATGTTAAACCTTCTTTAACTTTTTCACATGTTTGCACCAATCTTTTATGTTCTGCTTCAAGTCCTTGCTCTGTTCGGGGTTCAAGTCTTTCTTGTATATCAATATGAACTCATCTTTCAAAAGATCGGTAGGCGACGGTCTTTGTGACTCTTCTTTTATCAAGCAAGAGTCAACAAACTTGGCAAATATCTCGGAAAACGGATAGTCGGATTTGGCTTTGCTCGTGGGCGTGACGGTGAAATTGAGCGGGTCATTAGAGTATTGGGAGGGAAAAAGAGGCTTGGCTCTTACGGAGTCAGGGTCTATATTGTTGGCTTTGAAGTATTTGTCATTAAAGTCTCTGAGGTTTGGTGGGTTTTCGTTGACGATACGTTGTAAAAGATCAAGAATTCCGGCAGGGGCAATATTTTCGTTGTCGCCAAAGGGAAAAAATCCAGTTGCAAGCTCCACCACCATGAGACCAAGAGACCATATATCACCTTTTATAGTGTATTTAGCTCCCAGAATTCTCTCTGGAGACATATAGGTGGATGTTCCCACAAAGGTATCTGCAACAGAGCCAATAAGCTCCCTAGAGACACCAAAATCACAGAGCTTAAGTGACCCTTTGGAGTTGAGAAGCACATTGGAAGGCTTTATATCACGGTGGATGATTTTGTGCTGGGTGTAAAGATATTTAAGTCCGTTGAGCACAGAATACGCAACATGGTTGATCATAAACTCCGGTACAGGCCCGTGTATCTTGAGAACCTTGTCAAGAGACCCAATGTCCATGTATTCCATGCATATTATCACGTTTCCTTCTTGTAAAAACGATCCGTAGAACTCTATTATGTATTTCGACTTGCACTCGTTCATGATCTTCAATTCACGGGCTATTTGCCGCTTGACGTCCTGGTTGTTCTCAATGTGAATGGTTTTTTTAGCCATTGTCTTCTGTGAGGGGGTGTGAATCACTTTGAGCACAGACCCCGAATTTCCAGACCCCAAGTCTTCCAAACGCAACAAGTCGCTTTCTTTGAAGTCGTTGAGACAGAATCCATCGGCTCCGGGTATTGCTTTGCTGTGGTGGGTGCCATGACTATCTGAGTCGGGGATTATTGAGCTGGTCGTGACCTTCGTGGTTATTATCTGGGTTTTTGTCTGTCCAGACAAGTTGAGGCTCGCAAGCGAGTTTTCTATAGTGGGGGTGCTTGAGGTGGTCACCTGCTGTATGGAATTGCGCTTGTTGGCACTGTTTTTGGACACGGACAAACTGAGAAGACCCCCTGACTCGCTGTCCTTGCTGGAAAGCTTCAAGTGGTTGAGGTTTTTTCTGTTGAGTGTTTTCGCTTGGCGAATGCTTCCATTGTTAGCAGGGGGGTCGGGGGTTTCCGTAGCGTTAAGGCTCAACGACGGAAGGTTCTTTCTGCTATTCCGCAACGATTTTGTTTGGAAACTCATGGTTCAGGTCCAGGTTGTGTGCATACAGTAGAGAAACAGTAAACAATAGCTGGTATGTGATGAGTGGTTAAATAAAGAAGTGGGATAGGTAGGTGAGGTAGGCAGGAAGGTTAGAGCAGAAGGGTATGTGGCCCGGGATCAATAACACGATTGTTTTTCAGCAGTGTATCTTTTTGAATTTTTTCCAGGTGCTGCGCAGTTTGCCCAAAGTTTGTGTTCAACCAGAGGAAATGTCGCAGTATATGATGTTATATACAAGTGTCGCTATTTATTTATAAGGCCAACCTTTTTTTCCTGCTGTTTTTATAAATATGTTGTTGACAACTGAAAATGAAAATAACAGAAAAACGAAAAGAAGGAAAACCCTAGTAAAGCGAGGATGAAATTTGTAGCAATTTTTTCTCTCTCGTTTTTAGCTACTTTTTCGTCGGTTTGCCTATTCTTTATGATTTTAGCTCGAAAACCTGAGTCGAAACCCCATTGGAAAGGAAGATGGGCAAGGACGGCTTCTGAGTGTGCTGTAAATGATGCAGTTGTTCAAGATAGCGGTGGTGGCTAAATTAAGTGATGTCTTTCTACTTTTTTTTCTTTTTTCCGCGGTGTGCTGTTTCTGTGGATATTTCTATATATAAATGGCGGCAGCCAGCGAAATCCAGGCTGAAGATTAAGGTTGTGAGGATTTTGCGTTCGTCTTTGTTTAGTTTTGCCTTTCTCTTATAAGAGTTTTGTAGCATTGAGTTGACTGATTTGTGTGTGCATTTAAGGGCTTTTCCAGCGGAGCAGAAAAAAGAACAGACTGTCATCAGCGAGGAAAAACCCATAAGAATGGCTATTTTTGGCTGCTCCTTGAATGAGGAAAATCTAAGGCCCGTTGGCGATTGCACTGTAGCAGTTTGTACACTGGGCAAGAATGCTTAGATTATTGGGCGACAGGTGCTGCAATCAGAGACATATCTTAAGGTTAGGAGAACATTGGCGACGATGCCTGTCTTCATATTTGTGTGTATGCAGTGCAAGCAAGATAGGATTATCCTTTAGGAATCATCTGGGTGATCCACTTTTTCGCCCAAAGCAGGGATAAAAACAAGGCGATGTATCGATCTAGCATGATTTTATGCAGTACTGTCATTTTTTTGGGAGAGACTGTGTAGGATATGTCTATTACCGTATTGGTAGTAATTATGGACATTGTTAAACAGGCCTGCCTGTATATTTTGGTGCTGGATGTGGGACTGCATGCCAATAGTTGCCGTTGGTACAGGTACTGCCGTATGGCCATTTGTATAGAAAGTTGTTACTGTACTGTGTAGCTATAGTTTTGTAGTGAGGGGGAAAGTACCATGGCTCACGCAAGCTGGGACAGGTGTACCGTGAAGATGCAACTTTTATGAGTTCCTTCACAATAATACGAGTTGATCGCTGATCATGTTTCTCTTTACCAAAAGTAGTATGATTATGAGAGAATGATGCTAATAATAGAGAGCGACTGCTAAGACACTGCACTGGCAAGGACCAGAACTTGTGGATTCTGTGAAGGTTTGTACTGTGTGATGATTGCAGATCAATACCGTACCCCCAAAGACAAATGATACTGTACGAGACAGTCGCACACCTAAAGACGAAAGGTATGAGACAATCGAGAAAAGGCTACGATAAATACGACCGGCACTGGACCGGAAAACACCGATATTTAAATTCCGCTAGAAAGAATCAGCCAGCACCTATATAGACACACAAAGTCCCTCTAGGACACCATTCACGTCCAAAATGAAACTACAGCACCCTGAAAAGAAAACAGACTTCGATTGCTATATAAAAAGTAGTTTACAGATATAACCCGAAGAAAGAAAAAAAAACAAAAGGAGGATGGATAGGTGATGAGGAGAGTAATCAAAGTCTCGTTGACAGTAAAAATACACAATTGTGGTATTGAACGGGGATGACACAAACCACATTGGAATTGGTTGACCACTTGAAAGCGGCCGGGGAGATTTTTTTGGTATATAGTTTTTTTGATTTTATGATTTTTTTTTTTTTTTGATATTTTATATTTTTTTTTGGTTTTTTTTTTGAATGCTACCAAGAATGGTTTGATATAGATTGAGAGGCAAATTTGATTGATAGTGATGGTTCTGATTGATAGATTGAGGATAAACTGTTGACGACCCGGTGGAGTTTATTGCTTAGTACTGCATGTTTCTCTTTTTTTCTGAACCATCGGTGTGCTGGCGCGCTGGATAGGATATAGCCGATTCTCTGCAATGGAATAATTAATTGAAGGACACCAAGTATAATATTAATGCGATCGACTCAAGATTAGATCGACGGTGACAAAAAAAAGTAAAGACTAAAGAACCGACTCTCACTTGAGATGCAGCCATCGAGATCAACCTTTTTGACACACGCCCGTTGGCTATGAGAGTAGTAGTGGAACAATATTAATGGCAATGATAACAAAAGAAAAAACAACATGACTAAAGAAAAACAGAGGGAGAAACAGATCAAGGGTAAAATACAACAAATAATATAACAAAAAGGACATTGAAATTCGTCATCATGAGAGGGAAACAAAGCACGTTCAATACGCGCCGTTTCTGTCAAAATTGTTAGGATTGCCCGCGACGTTTCTGTTGTCGCTGTTGCCGTTGTTGCTGTTGCCATTGTTGTTATACTGTCTGTTGTTGTTATACTGTCTGCTGTTGTTGTAGCCGCGTCTTTGGTTGTAGGTTTTGGTGTTGGCATTGGGTAACTGCTCAAGGGCAAACGGTCTAGGAACCGCACTGGCGTCCTCGGCAACATACAAGTCCTTGTTGATGGTAGGTGGGATAGGCTCGATTTCCGTGCTCAACTCCTGCTCAACCTTATACATGTTGAATCTGTCGTTCCAGTTGATCAAGTTGACAGCCAATCCCAAATGGCCAAATCTTCCGGATCTACCGATTCTGTGCAAGTAGGTTTCCGCGGTTTTTGGGAAGTCAAAGTTGATGACAACATTGACGGCCTGGACATCGATCCCTCTGGTTAACAAGTCGGTACACACCAAGTTTCTGACCTTCCCTTGTCTGAACTCGTGGAACACCTTGTTTCTGGCATCCTGGGGCATCTTTGCGTGCGAGTAGTAGCACGAGTAGCCCAAATCGGTGATTTTCTTCGCAAGCAACTCCACTCTGATGTGGGAGTTGCAGAAGATGATGGACTGGTTTATTTGCAACTTGGAGAACAACGTGTTCAAGCAGTGCAACTTCTCCCGCTCCTCAACAAACGCGTAGTACTGGGTGATACCCCGCAAGGTCAATTCGTCCATGAGGTTTATTTCGTAAGGCTTGTTCAAATGCTTGTCCATGAACGACTTGACCGACAAAGGGAAGGTGGCAGAAAACAACAAGGACTGTCTGTCTTTCGGGAAGAACAGTAAGATTGGCTCGATGCTCCCAAGAAGCAAATTGCTCATCATTTTGTCTGCCTCGTCCATGACAAACAAAGGGGTTTCCGAAAAGTCTGCCACTCCTTGCAAGGCCAAGTCGTGAACTCTTCCAGGAGTTCCCACAAGCACATGGACAGGCTCTTTCAAACGCATGATATCGTCTTGCGGTGGGGTTCCGCCCACCGTGTACATCACTCGTACGCCAAGATGTTTTCCCAAGGTTTTGCACACCTGTGAGGTTTGCAATGCCAATTCTCTGGTAGGAACAAGTATCAATGCCTGGATCTTGTTTATCTTAGGTTTCACCTTTTGCAAGGTAGGGATCACAAATGCAGCGGTTTTCCCTGTTCCGTTCTTGGCTCTTGCCAAAATGTCTCTTCCTGCTAATGCCACTGGGATTGCTTCTTCCTGGATCGGCGAGGGCTTTTCGAAACCGGCCTCGAAAATACCCATCAACAAGTCTCTACTGAGGTAGAAATCCTCAAAACTGTTTCCCTTGGTGTTCAACACATCCTCGGTTTGTGGTCTGGTGTCCCTTTTGGGCAAGTTCAAGTTTTCTTTCCAATCTGCATCACTCATGTTGGCGCTGGAGGTTGCTGTGTATCTGTATGTGCAGGAATTCTAGGTCTCTTTGTGTTTCTATCTAAGCTGAACGGGGCAATATGATTATCTAGATGGAGCCGCGTATCAGCAGTTGGAGTTTGTTAGTCTATGCTGTCGAAGCTGTTTGCTGTGAGTTGATGAATGGTTGTTTTATGAAAAGGAAACTGGACAACAAGATTCAAAAAACTGTTTCGTTTTCGAAACGAAAACCTGAAAACCTTCCGGCTCTTTTTTTTTCTTCTTTTTTTCCAGTTTTCAACTTGAAGAAATTCAACTGGAAGAATTTTCCTCGTCTCTTTTTTCTGAGAATTTATGTTTGCCCGATTGCTAGCTCGAGGCAGGTAGTTCGGGTGGCCAATAAAAGAATAAAGTAAGAGTGTAAGGTTATGTAGCATTGTAATTGCCAGCAAAGTATTTGGCATATTTATGAGAGGTGATGTAGTGGTTGAGTGACTGTTTTATTGTAGGTGGGTATAGCGGTCACTGGTTTTTTTAGGCGTGCTAGAAGCGTACTGAGACCATCCTAAAGCGGAATCAACAGTGACCTGAAAGTGATGGCAAAGCGTTCCAAAAGCGCTAGAATAGAGATAGGCCGCTAATTAAGGATATAATATTTCTGGGTCACGCAATATGTGGTGCACGGATGTAAGTCGGGATTATGGGGTATCGAGGGTGGCCGGGGATACATGGAGAGCAGTATGTTTCGCTCATATGACGGTAAAAGGTAGCAAGAGATAGATAGATAGATAGATAGCATGTATTTGATTCTAGCATTTTCAATTACTGTATAGAGTTTATCACGCGTCTGTGACGATATATAGAATTATCAAAGAAGGAAAAGCTGCACGGTATAAAAACCTCACCTTGAAGAATATCGCGGGTTTATTTGCTCCCCATGTGTAGCGCTGATGTTCGTCATTATTGGAACGAGGGTTCCACGATCGATTCTCATCGAGGATACCAAGTATCCAGAAGTGTATAACCCCGTATAGTTGCCTATACATCAGCCATACGCTTTGTACATAGTAGAGGATCTCACTATGAAGCAGCCAGGTCCCTTATTTGCTGACGATGTACAACAAAGCACTTCATATTACGCACATAGTCAAATGAAAACACTAGTATACAAATATGTACTTCCTCATAAAGGTTTAAATTCGTGGCTTCTTCTCAATAAAGTAGTAAACTAGCTCAATCGCTGCAATCGCGTCCTCGGCAGAGTCATGTTCTCCTGACTGAATCTCCCTCTTTATATACTTATCCATCAAATACTTCAAAGAAGGCTTGCGCATTTGCCTATTATGCGTGTCTGCATTGTACAAAATAGCGGTGTCCACCACATTCAAATGAATCAACCTTAGAACATTCAAATCGTTCTCCAAACCATGTCCGATCAATATCGTCTTGTCGTCCATAACGTCAGCGGAAAGCTCCTCGAGAAACTGCTGAAAAGTCACTGCTGTTTCGAACATACTTTCGGATATTCCACTGTACTGTGTATTGCAGTCGATAACCCTGCCAAACGGCTTGATGATTTTGTCGTAGACAACCTTGGTTGTATCAAAGAAGTCCACAAACGTCGCTCTGGCAAGCTCAAATCCAAGAGTCGTGTAAACCATTTCGCAATCAACCCCTAGAGCACAGCTTTTGCTTTTGCCATTACTGCTGTACGGTAGGTCAGTCAGCTTAATGAAGGGAATATTCTGGTGTAGATGCCATGCCTGGTTTAGCTTGTACACATGATAATCTTTAGTTGTGCAGCCCAAAGACAAGTCAGAGTTACCGTAGTCGTCTGACATCGAGTATGAGTTTATAGGTATCTGGCAACATGCCCACATTAGGTTCTTCCGGTTATCTTTAGAGGAGATAGAGCTAATCGTTTTCCTTCCCGGGTGATACTTGCAAGTTATCCCCCGGTTGTTTCGATCCTGCAGAGGGGAACATCCGTCTTGGTCAAAACTTACAGTAATATCAAACATTGTGCCACATCGCTCACACCTCTGTAGAACTGGAATTCCTTTTTCATTAACCTTCACACTGGCAGTTTTGCTGTAAACTAGCCTGCGACTCGAACTAGTCATAAACTTTGAAGACTTTGAGGTGGGCTCAGATACGACGTAAGTGTGTTCTTCCAAGATAGTCGCAGACGGCACCAAATCTTGTAAGCTCTTTTTGAGTTTGTCTGTAGGCTCTCTTTTAGCCCCAGACTCAACTGGAGTAGGCTTATTTGGTCTGGCCTTTGAAAGAATAAAATCCGCTACCGCTTGGTCTTTTCTTCTTACCTTTAATAAGTTGGTCTTGAGTGTGTTGACATAAGTCAATCTTGTTGACTCTTTGGCCACCTTGCACTCAATAATCACGGCCTTCTTTTTGGGAATTTTGCACTCTGGGTAGATGGTCATTATATCCCTGTATATCAAATTCAAGAACTTCTGTCGTTCTTGCTGTGAGACTGGAGCAAAAGGGTGGACTGCTTTGGGGACTAAGTGAGCAAGATCCCTATCATCATTGGGTTTTCGTCTTTTATTATTTGTTTCTGAACTGGCGGAAGGACTAGGTCTTTTAGTGGTCGCAGCTGAATTATCAGATGAAGTCGCTTTTTCCCTAAATGTATCTGGTTTATCAGGGGAGATGGCTTTTTTGTAGTCTGAATTTGATGCGTCAAAAGAAATGGGTCTTTTGGTGACTGTTTTTGATGCCTCGGAGAATTTGGAGGTCTCTTTTGTGGCGGATATTGATATTGATGCAGCTGCAGTTTGCTCCGGCTCTTGGCTTTCATAAGATGGAGTTGACGTTGAGCCTTGATTTGAGGTCGGGGTTGGGATTCGCTGCAGAAAATTCTCATTTCTAAGTCTTGCGGCAACTTTCTCCTCTTGGGCCTCTTTCAATTCTCTTTGATCTTTGAATTTTTGTCGAATTTCGTTGCTGAGAGCTGTGAGAGTATCTTTTGAGTGTGAGAAGAGACATTGAGGAATTGTGCAATTACTCATAAAAGGACAGGGCACTCTTTTGAAGTACTCCTGCTTCAGTTTAAACATATTTCTTTACGCCGCTGGTCGGTGGTCATCAACAGGCTTAGTCTTCACTCCAGTAATTGTCTACTAGTATTTGTCTACTGGTATCCCCACCGAGCGTTTGTGATACGAATCACTAAATTTGTGTGAATTTATACGCGGAAAAAATGAATCCCCAGAAAATGGTGCATGAAATAATGATAATGATCCACTGATGTTGAATGAGCCTATCTGAAGCACTATAGAAGTCTTTGCTCTGAATTCCATAACAAAAAAATGTTAGTGGTTTTTAGGGATACTACAGCCAAGAAACTTGCTACAAGTTAATATTGATGTTTGGAATTGAGAACATGCAGAAAACTGCTAGCGTTATTTGGCCAGTAGAAGTTGTGTAGAAATTCAACTCTAGGTGTTTGTCATACTCACTATCGCAATCTCAATTTGTCAACAATAACTACTCTATGAACTCTGTCATTAAGGTCAAGGGGTTAGGCCCACAAAAACGAGTACAAAATAGTTTACAATATATAGTACAAAAGCAGAGTAATCTCCTTCGAGTTACCTCGCCCTTAGCTGATTGATAGATCAACCGTCATTACGTTTTGGTAACCGAATTCTCGTACGGGCCATCATGTTCCAGTAATCAGTAAAGAAAAAAATATTAGTAACAAATCTCGCCAATGATGAAGTTTGTAAGCTCCCACCTTCCGAAATGTCCTCTAAATCTATTTGTACGCAGTTTAACTGCTACAGTAAAGCCTGTCTTTGTCGTTTCAACCTCCGTCTGGTCTAATATAGACCCGTAATTTGTAAAAACTCTTCATTGGTGTCTTTGTCTGGAATAGTTACTAGGCGTCTCTCTCATTAATCAGTCAAGTCAATGAAATCAATCACAGACTTTTCAACCCCTTTCTTCATTCTTTTGGTCCCTGAGTTGCGTGGAGAATCCAATATAATCGGTTCGTCACCGTCTATAACCACTGGTTCATCATCACCAACCACAACAGGCTCATCGTCTATCACAATAATATCTAAATCGGAATCCTTTGGCTCTATAGCCTTCTTTTCTCCCGCATCTCTTTCAGAAGCACACCATTTCATGTCTTTGATTCGTCTTTCGGTTGCTTCCAATATCAAATCCCTAAGTTTGTCCCTTCTAATTCTTGGAGGTTTCCCAGGCTTTCCAGGTGATTTTCCAGAGTCATTAACTGTACCCAACCGCCTCACCTCTGATAAAACAGGTCGGTTGAGCCGTTTTAGACGTTCAGTTCTTATGTCTCTAGCTCTGGAATTGCTACCACCCAATCTATGGCCATCATCGTCGTCCATAGAATAATTTGTGACGCTGTGCTGGTTTGTGACGCTCAAAATATAGTATCTTGATTTTAAATGCTCAAGGAATTCGTAGAATTTCTTGTCGTGCTTCCCAAAGCGATTATGAGTTAGTTCGTGCAAGGTGGTGCCTAACAAATCATCAAAGGGCAAGAAACTGTTCTTATCATCATAATGAGGCCGAAGTCGGATCAATATCTTCTGACCGTGATTAACATTCAAGCCCAATAATCTTGCATCTTTGGGAAAAAACTCACTGAACGTTCCCACTTTGAACTTCTCCTCTTTCATTATCGGGGCTACTGCTTTGGCTAGTCGGTGGAGGATATCAAGAGCCTTTTTCTCGTTGGGTTTCTTTTGAAGACATGCGATCTTGGTGATGAATTTATTGGGCGAGCTTTGGCTTGACATTTTAATTCACTGGTAGAAGCTATAATTGATGTTCTATAGATAAAGAACTGCTACTGGTGTTCCCACAGAGTGCCTGTCATGGTACTAGTTTGTTTGTTTGTGGGTGTTGATATACTGACAGCCTTTGTTGTGTTTGTTATTATCGATGGCCGATGGGCTGAAATAAATTTTCACTTTTCTTGATTTCAGTCTATGGATATTTCTGCGATGCATGGCTAGGATTTTGACCATACATGGTCAAAATCCTAGCCTATATATAGGTGCTGGAAGCATGTAATGATATACTACGGTACAATACATACGTTGTTATATATATCTTATATATCCTTCATAAAGATTCAGAGTTTGATGAAGCTCGGCTTGATCATCCAGAATCACTACGTAGAAGTTTCCCAAAAAAAATCATATAGAATTTAACAATTATTGAGTAGCTAAAAATGCGTTAACGAAAGTAATCTGTAAAGCTTTTCTATACTCAGTGCGTATTTAAATTTTTCAAGTACAAATAGTAAAACCCAATAATATTCAAGTGACTTTCAATCGTGGCAAATTCGTCCACCGAGTGAATATGATTGTCAATCTTATCCAAGTCACCAGGTTGGTATCTATAGATGTTTTTGGTCAATTTCCAGTACGACTTAGTATCGGTGTTACCACTTGACATTCCAGGGGTCACAATCACCTGTTTGTCCCCAATTTCCTCCTTGTACTTCACATCTTCGTAGAAATAACGGAGGGTTCCCAGAAACAAATCCCACTCATCGCTTCCTTTCCAGGGAGTCAAAGGAGCCACCTCAAGGGATTCTTGCAAAGTAATATTGAAATAGCCTCTACCACTCTTTGATTCAAGAAGTGGAACACCCCTGAGAATGATCCCCAAGTCGAATCTATGCGCAATAGCCTCAACATTTCCCAAAAGCTTCTTCACTGTTTCGTTGACATTCGACTCCACAGCTATTCTGGAATTGATCAAAACAGACACCTGTTCAGGCAAAGCGTTAGCCTTCACACCACCATTGATAATGTCTGCTGCCTGAGACGTTTTAATCATGTATCTGGTCGATAAGTCGTTGTCTAAATAGCGGACCAATTTTTCGTTGTGCTTGGCTGAGGATTGAGCATGAAGAATGTCTTTTTTCAACTCAGGGCTGATTTCGTTTGAGTGGGAGGCATAGCACTGCAAGTATCCTAAATATGGATTCTTGTCCGACACAATTGGCGGGAATGGCGTATCCTCGATCAAGGTTACAAGACGTGACATGATTCCAATCGAGGTCTGATCAGGAGGCACTGACGAGTGACCTCCTTTATGGGTTAATGTGATGACTGTGTCTACGTACCCCTTTTCGCCAGTGCCTACAATTGCATAGTAGTTGTCCTGAATCTTGGAGACTCCTTCAGTTCCTTCGTCAATAAGGGCATACAACGAGTCTGGCCCGTATCTGTCAAACAAAAACTCTCCAATGTGCTGAGCCCCTAATCTTCCAGAGACCTCTTCATCAAAGCCAAACGCAACCACTACAGTACGCTTAGGAGTGAAAGATTCCTCTAAAAGAACTTCCAAAGTTTCTAACAATCCAATCAAGAGATTTTTACAGTCAGAGGAGCCACGACCCCAAACTTTCTCCCCATCAAAAACACCCGAAAAAGGAGCATGAGTCCATTTATCTGCAGTGCTCCAATCAACAGGAACGACATCCATATGTGCAGTAAGCAAAAGAGGTTTCAAATCCTCATTGGAAGAGGCCCAAGTGATCACCAACCCATAAGTGTTGACCTTTTCGACCTTGAGCTTGTTGAAAACAAGTGGGAAAGTATCATGCAAGTAAACCAAAAAGTCGTCGAAATGAGAAAACACCTCGGGATGATCCTCAATGCTTTTGATTCCATCGAAAATTTGGGTAGGAATCTTCACAGCCCCTGCAAGTTTCTTAGCTGATTCGTTTCTGAAAGATGGGTCATTGAGAATGTGGTTGATTTTTGCAGGATCAACGCCCGTTGGGTTCACTTTTGGTGCAACAGGGCAAAGGTCTTTTTCAAGGGATATTGCTGATTGTTTAGATGGTGGCCCAAAGTAGTGGAATAAAGCCACGGAGATGACGAAGAGTTTCAGGAAAGCCACAAGCAAGAGTCTCTTTCTGTTCTTGCGTCTTCGACAGTTTCTTTCGGGAACGGTTTCGGAAAGAGACAAGACGGAAGAGTCAGGAGTGGCCTCAGAAGAGGTATCAGAGAGCTTCTCAGAGAGAAGGTGTTCAGTTTCCATATTTGGGGTTATCGATGAGTTGTGGTATTTGTGGATATGTATGAATGGGAAACGGTAAATGGAAAGTGAGGTTTGTAGTGCGGATATCTTGAAGTATAAATAAATGTTAGAACATTTGAGTATAGACTCAAATATGAAAAAAGGCAGATAAGGTGATTTTATATGGGGTAGATAAGAGTGAAAGTCACGGGACTATCCATAATAGAGAGAAAGTATCTTGGGAGGGCAAGGGGCGGATAGGTATTGTTGATAAGTGAGTGGGGGACTAAAGCCAAAGATCTTTGGCCTGACAAGATATTTTGTAGTATTGGCCCAAAAAGGAGTAAACTTTCATACCCACGGTAAATTCCAATTGTGTACCGAATGTATGACGGTTCGCTGTTGAAGTCCGGCCCTTGCATGGTGGTCATACAATAAGGCTGCTTGTGCACAGTCAATTCAATACCAACCGACCACTCACTCAGGTCATTAACCAGGAAAACAATGAAACTAATTAGTAGTCCGAAATGTCTCATTCTCTGCTAAATTTTGACTGCGATAAAATATTGCAAAAAGAAGGTTACAAGCCACAGTTTGAAAGGTTCCCGTTGACGAGTTGACTGATATTCATCAAACCTAGTCAATTATCAACACTCGGCGGTACACTCCACTCTGCTCACTACAAAAGCGTTTCAAGAAATCGTATATAATTTATGTCAGATATGTATCAAATATGTACACTCTTAGCTACTTCGTATATGCACCATAAGTAACTCTCAAGGAGTCATACATATAGCCGAATAAGACCGCCCATGGGCTGCAGTCTACTCGACTTTCTTCTCCTCAGCCGTTTTCTCTTCACCCTCAACCGCTGTCTTTTTGCCCCCCTCAACCTTCACAAGATCAGGGAGGATCCAGAACGCATATTGCAACTCAAACTCGTCCTGTCTTCCAACTTCAAACAACCGAAGCCATTGCAAGAACACATCGTAGTAGTAAACGCCCAATCCGGTGTAGAAATGCCACCATCCGTGACCCTCAAGCAAAAATCCAAGCGGAATTCCTATAGCCCTTCTCCATGAGATCATCAAGGAGCAAAAATGGATATCCAAGTTCCACAAAATCCAGCCAAACAAGAAATAAAGAACACCCTTTAGCATAAGCGTCTTGAGCTGGACAATCTCCTTTTTGTACTTTGTGGGATCAATAGTGTCCCTGATGATATAGAAGGACTTGTAGATAATGGCAATATTGAGCAAGGCATAGCTAACTTGATGGAAGGTTGGGTCTTTGATGACCAAGTAGATAGCAGTCACAATTGCAGCCAAGGTGCTCACAATCAATGCATTGAGCTTCAAATGTTTGGGGTCCTTGGTGTACATGCTCCAGAATGGAACACATGTTGCGTAAAGCATCGGCAATTCGTCCAACAATTGGAACTCGTAAAGCAATGTCATGTGGAACAACCAACTTCCTACACCAACAAGCAAAAACCCCAAGTTTGCCACAACGAACCGCTTTTCGTACTTGTTAACCACCGACTTGTAGATTGCATAGCCCGCAAAGAACATAAAGATCGAGTTGGTGGTGGTGTTGATGAATTCCGCAATGTAGTGGGAGATCACATTGTTCTCCTCGCACCAGTCAATTGTGGAGGTGGGAGAGCCCCAGAAGTTGCTGACAGTGTCTATGTCAGGATACGCAAAGCCGAGATACTTCATGGTTGTTTGCTGTTGCTTGTTTGCACAGGTATAGGCTTGTTCAAAGAAAGATGGGTGGAGCACTATCAAACGGAGATGAAAAATTATGGATACGGAAAACTAGCAAGCCAAAAAAGAAGCAGCCAAAAACGCAGTCAAAATGCCGCAGAGCTTACAGGTGATCGTGACGTGCCAGACTTGGAACTGAACGGTGGTGGGAATTCACAGGTGAGACACGTTTGAAGGATCAGAGGCAAACAATTGTGTCGGATCGATGAAAGGAAAGGCAAACTGCGTGCAAAAAGGTGCAAATCCTTCAAAACCCACAATACCCTCAAGCCGATGAGGGCATCGACTTTGGCAGGTACAAATCGGTTCCATTTGCTCCGGATACATATGCGGGGTGTCGTGAAAAGCGCATTTATGTGCATATATATGCATATCTGTGCATGTGTATTTCGTCGCATCTATTTATATAGTGTATATACAGGGCTGCTAACCTAGGCGGCGGCAGTTTCCTCCGGTGGCGGTGGAGGCGCAGATTTGCCCCCCATGGCGCTGTTCAAGTACTTGTCAAACGCGTCGTTGCGCTCAGGGAACGGACGCGGCCCGAGAAGCGCAATCATGTCGGCTCGCGTGAGCACCTCGTTTTTGAGAAGCAACTCCGCCACCTTATCTACAAGCTCGATCTTCTCCTTCAAAAGCTCACGACAGGCCTCTAAGGACTCGTCTACAATACGTTTTACCTCCTGGTCGATCATTCTGGAGGTTTTCTCACTGAACGGCTTTTGCACCTGTAAGCCCTGTCCCTGGTCGTCAAAAGACACCTGACCAACCTTGTTGGACATCCCAAGATTGAGCACCATGGCCTGGGCCATTTGTGTGACTTTTTTGAAATCATCAGAAGCACCGCTTGTCACAGAGGGAAAATGAAGCTCTTCGGAAACACGACCCCCTAAAGCCATAATCATCCGGTGGCGAAACTGCTTTTCACTGATGAGATACTGGTCCGGAGGCAAGTACTGTGCATACCCAAGGGCGCCCTGGCCTCTTGGAATAATGCTGACCTTCAAAAGGGGGTCTGCATACTGCAAAAACCAGCCGCAGATCGCGTGACCCGCCTCGTGGTACGCCACCGTGCGTTTTTCGGTAGGCGATAACACACGTGACTTCCGTTCCAACCCGGCAATTACCCGCTCGATCGCCTGCTCGAAATGCTCGAATTTCACAGTGGCAGAGTTTTTTCTGGCGGCAATCAAGGCACCCTCGTTACAGCAGTTGGCAATGTCAGCCCCTGAAAAGCCAGGCGTCAAGGCAGCAAGACGGCCGGCTAAAGAGTCCATTTGCGCACTGTCCAGCTTGTCGACTTCAAGCGCCAACTTCTTGAGGTGCACCAAGTAAATGGCCTTTCTGCCCTCAATGTCTGGACGGTCGATGGCCACGTGACGGTCAAAACGCCCAGGACGCATAAGAGCCTTGTCCAAAACATCCGGTCTGTTGGTACCCGCAAGCACAACCACGTGATCACTGTTCTCAAAACCGTCCATTTCGACCAACAACTGGTTCAAGGTGGACTCGCGTTCGTCATTGGCACCCATACTGTTTTTCCCAGCACGTTCTTTACCAATAGCGTCGATTTCGTCCACAAAAATGATGGCTGGGGCCATTTGGCGCGCAGTCTTGAAAAGATCGCGCACTCTAGAAGCTCCCACCCCCACAAACATTTCGACGAATTCCGAACCCGAAACTGACAAAAACGGCACCCCCGCTTCTCCCGCAGTGGCTTTAGCAAGAAGTGTTTTTCCCGTTCCTGGAGGACCCGACAAAATGGCTCCACGCGGAATTTTTGCTCCCAAATCCTCGTATTTCTTAGGGTGTTTCAAAAACGACACAAACTCCATGATTTCCTCCTTGGCTTCGTCGCAACCAGCCACATCTTTGAATTTGATCTTGACGTTGGTCTCCTGGTTGAATAATTTGGCCTTGGATTTCCCTACTCCGAAAATACCGCCCGATTGCCCCGCTCCAGAGCCTACCCTCTTACTGAGCCAGTAAAGCCCCCCTAAGAGCAAAACGGTTGGTACAAACGGTAAAAGATAGTTTAACATTGAGTATTTCTCCACGTAGACAATAGGAATGCGTTCGTTGGCTGGAATTCCAAGTTTATCTTGCGCCTGGGTCATTTGTTCCTCGAAAATCTCCACAGATCCTATAGTGAAGGCAACAACGGGTTTTCCTCCAGGAATGATACCAAAGGCACCCCCAGAAGCCGACTGGATCTGGGTATTAAGTTCTGCCTCGACAAGATACTTGTTGACCACTCTGATTTTGCTGACCAACCCTTTCTCTAGATATTTTGATCTGAAATCCTGGAAAGTCAACACTTGCAGCGAGTCTTTGCTAGAATCGGTCCCAAAAAGCAAGAAATACAACAAGGAAGCCCCAAAACCGTAGTAGAGACTGCGTTGGAACTCTTTGGACTTGAAATACGACTGCATGTCGGGATCATTTTTTTTGCCGTCTTTGTTGCTGTTGTTCTTATTGCTGTTGTTTTCTTGGTTGGAGAATCTTGATTTAGACGAGAAGTTTCTCACATGGCCTGAGGACGATGATCCGAGGCCACATTGTGCGGTTTTCGGTGTAAAACCGAGTTTTGATCTCGATATTGACCGATGAGCTATGTTGAATATTAGCGAGTGCCTTGGGCAGCGACTGGAGAGTCTGCTGCTGTTTAAAAGCGGCACATTCATTTTGAGGCAACAGAAGAAGCTGCTGATACGCGTGTGGAGCGAGTCTGGTTGCCAAAAAATGCGTCTATAAGTGCTCAATGTGTGGTGTTTGCGGCTGATTGAGAGTGTTGAATGCTGGTGTTTGCCTCCATACAATTAGTAAAATTTTTCGTGCCTGTCTAATTTGCCGATCGAACTGTCGATTATAGTCGATTGGTTTTTCATGGGCGGGGCTTCAAACGGCCAAGCGGGGCGCAAGGTATTATTTGCACACAGATTGCTACCATCGCCATGCAGTAGCTGATGACATTTCGAAGATAGTGAGACATACAAATAGACATTCAAGACACTAATTTTCGAAATACTAGCTGCTCAAAAATGATTATCCTACAGACACCTTATATTACACCATATATTACACACATACCTGCTACGTACATTAAATATAGCACTCTGCGATGCACCTCCGCAGCTCACTCACTCTCTGACTCGTATTCCTCCTCTAACGTGTCCAACACAAAGTCTATACTTTCGTCATAGTTTTCCTGGAACACGTCGTACAAATTGTCCGCCTTTTCGCTCTTGAACACCCGGCCAAACTTCTTTCTTGGTCTTTTCGTATAGTTATCGTTGTTGTCCCATATAGGATGCTTGCACGACGCAAAAACCAAACTGTTTTTATAGTACCAGTCTGTCAAACTCTCGTCCACTAGCGGCACTATTGGTCTGAGCTGGTTTCCAGCATTCAAAAAGTTTATTGAGCACGCTCTCTCAATTTTACCCTTAGTGAGCCCCACAGAAGCGTCCTTTGCCGAAGAACTGTCTGAAACGCCTGCATCTGCGTCGAAGGCGGTGTTGATCACCTGTCTATGGCCCAAAAGATACACAATTCCATTATAAGCATCGCCAATCCCAAAGAAAATCAAGTTTTTCAAGTTAGGGAAGAATTTCAAATAGTTGTCCCATAGGTAGAGCATCAATTCTTGCGAGTAGAGCAAATTGTTGTACTCCTCGTTAGTCTTTATCACCTTGTCGCGTTTGCTGCTGCTTATGGACTCTTCGCCTGCTCCGGAGCCGCCGTCCTTATCGTCGGCTGACCCGCCGTTTGCAAAACTGCTTTTGTCGCCAGATTTGGAGGAGCCGTTAAGATTGGTGATTGCCGAGGGAATAAGCACGTCTATATAGCCGAATTTTTTCTCGTTGATGATCCAGTCGATCAATTTCTCAGTAGGATCCATATACACCGAAGAAAAAGACTCCAAGGTTCCATTGATAGCGTCTGAATGGCCATAGATCTCAAAAGGATCGTGGACAAGAATACATACAGTTTCCTTCTTGAAAATGTCAACGGTAGACAAAAACTGGTTCTCAAACGAGGGAGAGTTGGAGTACAAGTAGTTGAACTTGCCATTGCTGGCGATTTCGTTGTTTGCACTGTCATTAAGAAGCAACGGCAAGTTGATCAACCCAAATCTCGACTTTAATTTCACTGACTGGTGACATCTGACGGCATCTGACAAACAATAGCTGTTTGAAACAATATTGTCGCTTGACAATGAGGACGTCAGATCGTCCACAAGCTTGACTTTGCCTGAGGACCCTGTGCCTGCGTCGTGTCTGGCGTATTCTGTGATATTGTTGTCGCTGATCGCCGCAAAGCCAGGCTTCATGCATTTCCAGTATCTGCTCTGGAACCTCTTGACCTTATATATGGTTTCCACTGCGACATCTCCCGGCAATTTGGTCTTTAGTTCCTCCGGAGGCTCGCCCAAAAGCGCCTTGGCAACCGCCAAAGCACTCACACTGATACTGTCCAAATTGTACCCACCCTCCAAGGCCACGCACACGTGCCCTTTTGCCAAGGTTTTGAGGTAATTGAGCATGTGACCGTAGCAGCCAGGGCTCACGTGGCACCGGCCTATCGTGTCGCCCTCTGCAGCATCGAAGCCCGAGGAAATCAACACCAAATCGGGGTTGAATTCGAGACAAATCGGCATAATGACACTCTGGAACGCGTAGATGTAGTCTCCGTCGCACATGCCCTCCACGGGCCACGGAATATTCACATTAAAGCCCTCTCCGTCGCCCTCACCCGGCTGGTCGTAGTCTCCGGCCTTAGTGCCCGGATAGTACTTTCCGGCCTCGTAACGATGGAGCGAGACATAGAGAACCCGGGGATCGTCGTAGAACGCCTTCTGCGTCCCGTTTCCGTGGTGTATGTCCCAGTCGATGATCACAATTTTGCGCACCGACTCGCTGTAGTTTTTGAGAATGTTTTTGGCAGCAACAGCAACGTTGGAGAAAAGACAGAAGCCCCCCGGGGTCTCTGGCTCGGCGTGGTGGCCCGGGGGTCTCACTATCGCCAAGGAGTTCTTCACACGGCCCTCCACGACCGCCTTACACGACTCTATAACCCCTCCACACGAAAGCTTTGCACAGAAAAACGAGTCGTGGTTGAAGTACACCGAGTCCCCTGTTTCTGTGATTTTCAAGAGTTTTTCTTTGGTCATTGACGTGGTTTCCTTCAAAAAGTTGAGGTGTTCCTTCGAATGGACCTGGAGAATCTCCTCCTCGGTGGCCTCGCGTACAGGAATTTTTACCATCAAATCGCCAATGTCGTCTGAGCCTGCAAGTGTGGGGTCGCTAATAAGTCCTTCCTCGGCAAGAATCTTGTAAATCCGGTAGATTCTACGTGGGTCTTCTGGATGTGGGTCTATGTACTCGTAATATGATGTGTATAGCTTCGCGTGGTATCTCATTCTCACGTCGTAGCATAATCCTGTTTTGAGCGGGGTGTATTTCAAGTTGGGCTTTCTACTAGGGACAATAATCAAGTTCTGGGGAAATTTGACCTCACTTATTCCGTAAGTTTTGACTACCGGATCTGGCTTGGCCTCCTCTGTTTCTTTCTTACTTTCTTCTGCGTCCATGTCGTCGAATTTACGCTTGTGATCGCCATTTCCAGAGTCTGTTTGTGGATTATCTTTCATCTCGACATCTGACACCCCCAGCTGTAACTTTGGGGCATTTTCTGATGACATTTTGGGGCCTTTGTTCAAGTCTCAAAGCTTTTTTGGAACTTCTGGATCTGTTGAAGTTTTATGGCTATCTTTAATCGTATGTTTGGACTTTTGGCAGATCCTGATGTGCCTTTATGTAGAATGGTGAAAAGTTGTTTTGATTGCGATATGCACAGCGCAAAAGCGAAAGAGAACTCTAGGAAGGAAGCGTCAACGGATGGAAAAGACTGCTCAGATTTGTATCTATTTCCGGAGAATATGCGATTTTGGTTGTTTGTTCAAGAGAAAACAATTGCGATTTAGATATTTCCAGTTTTTGAATTTCAGTTTTCCAGCCCAAAAGACTGAAAAATCGCAGTTTCTTTTTTAGGTTATTGGAGCGGTTTTCTTGGAGGTCGACCTGGGTTGAGATTTGATTGGGAGATGGTTAGATTTGGGAGGTGGTAAAGGTGACGGTATGTTTTTGTGAAAAGTGTGTGGCTTTGTAGATGTGTTGGGCTTGTGATTTGTTGCTCAATGTGTTATAAGAGGTCTAAGAGGCTAACTTTGTGATGTTAATCAGGTTAGGATGTGACGTTCTTTATTTTCGGTGCATAAAGATAGATACGGAGATATTTATAGAGTAAGTGTAATTGTGTATTTCACATATGGACGAATAATAATCAGACGGAGTGTTTTTGAGCGGCGAAGCTAGTACGTATTTCTGTTCAAAGATATTCTCATAATTGCCCAATCTACAAGCTCGTCATCTTTTATTCAATAGTCTCTTCAATTGACCAACCCAAGAAATTTCTAGCACTGAGATGACTTTCTGCCACAATATCCTTCTCCTCACTGTCATCCTCGCTTTGGATGATAGTAGTAATCAACTTATTATATTTGAGCCCTCTCTGGGCCCTCCCTTGGCATCCAACTTCGGACTACCAATCTTAAGCACCACCCCTGTGGGCCCTGCCATTCCTTCAAAGTCCATGCCGCAGAGGAAAAATAATGAAAAATTTTTTACGCATCGATCAAGCACTAATGCTCTATAGAAAGGTTCGAGGAAACCTTGCAAGCAGTTGTATTGCAAGATATATCAGCCAAAGCAGGTCACTTAGCCTTATATGCCTGAAACTCCAGCCTTCTCCGCCAACTCAAAGCTGATACCAGTAATATATTCGTCTGATACATAATACACCCAATCTACAATTGAAATATCTTTTACAGGATCAGCATACAACAACTGATCATTACACTGAAAAATAAATCTAATAACATCAGAACACCAGAATGAGTAGAGGAGGAAGGTTTGGAGGCTTCTCCTTTGGATTGGGGTTGGATTACAAGGATTTGAAGGAGGTGCGGCTTGGAATGGACCAGCAGAAAAACTGGATAGTGCCCGTGAACGGTCCTTTGAACACAACTGAACAGAAAATTGCTGGACAATTTACCCATTTCCAAGAGATCATGAGAGACGGGCCGTTCTACTCTGGTTCTACGTTTTCGAGTGATCCTAAAGACAAGAAAAATACCACTGAAAAACTCGGCATAGATGACGGGTTGAAACGATACTCGGATAAATACTTGAAAAAGAGAAAGATCCAAAGGTCGATCAGCGATCATCCTTTTGAAAAATCGTTCTTTCCCGAGGAACTTCAATCTGTGTTATTAAAGGGCAAACATAACAAGGGGTTGAAACTCAGCTCGTATCAAGAAAAGAGCTCAAAGGCCTATTTGGATCCTTTGAATGGGGATAAAAAGGATGGCCAGGAGGATGATGAGTTTGCTAAACAAATGTTGGAGCGTTTGAAAAACATTGCTGAAGACGATGATGATAAGGATAAGAAAGACGACGATAACGATGTTCCAGACGACGATGATTATGAGTTCGACGAAGACGATGACGATGATTATAATGCGGAGAAATACTTCGATGACGGTGAAGATTTTGGAGATGAGGGAGACTACGATGACGAGGCGGCCTTTTGAACAGCTAGATGTATTATCTTACAATGCAATAGTGTGCAGTAGAGTGAAGTGTGGCGCAAGCTAATGTAGTGTGTTATTCGTAGTGATGTTCATCATGATAGTTGAACTTCGTGGGGCGGCTGCACTTGTGTCTACTTCCATACCCAGTACGTAGCTAGGCAGGAAATGCTACTGCATGGCACCATAACTTCAGGATGTTCTTGATCAGCTGAAACTATATATTCTTCGTCTAAATCGATGACTTGGTGGCATTTTTAGTTGCTTTTACAAATTCAAAGAGTTACTGCTGATCAAAATAACTCTATCAACTATAAACTCCCTATAATGAAACAAGACTGTGATGATTTCGTAGTTGTCTCAGACACCATGTCCTGGTCATCCATCTACTCTGAAACAATCAGCATTCAAATCAAAGAGGAATCCCGCCATTATGATTAATTCAGCCGTTTCAGTAGTGCTTCTGCCATATAGAGTTATGCTTCTATTTGTCTTGATATTATGATCTGTGTTATACTGAGGTCATTATGTTACGTAGTTGCTTCCAAAGGTCGTAAAATTGGAAGCGAAAAATGTGATGTTCAACTGAGATGCATGAAAAATACTCCGAAGCAGGCGATGTCTAATCTTAAACATGGATGAGAGGCAAGGCAACCTGAAAATGATTCAAACTTAAGGGACCAGGTTTCCCTTTGTGTATTTCAGATTTGTTCAGCAGCCTCTTTTTAATTGTAAAGCCCATATGAACAAAGTGGTGCGAGGTTTCATCTGTGCTATCTGTGCAACTATGAAGGAAAAAATCTGTAAATGCCTATTTTTTCCAGAAAGTTCCATGGCACCCATAAGCTTACGACGATCACACATTTCCCATGAATATGGGCTAAACGAGTTGAAACTGATAATATAGCATATGAGTGAGAACAAGGAGCTGGTATGGGCCAAATACATCCATCTAAATAGATGCATCCTACTCTGCAGCCATTTCTAAATGGAATCCAAACTCAAGAAGCACACAGGGAACTTTCAGCCAACAAAGTCAAGCAAGGAATTGCTTAAAGACACCCCAAATTTAAAAGATTAGTTATCAGCCATCCTGAATCTCATTTTAAGAAACAATTTCAGTGTAAAACACTCAAAGTTGACATGTCTACCAAGTTATGCCCATGTTAAGGCTTTAGCTCACGTGAAGGTTGCATGGAAGCAAAGATATTTTTCCTTCCAAAAAAATCGCAGCGTGTGAAAAATATAAAAATATAAGGGAAAGAAGGATGATTTACCACTTATCCTGGAAATGTTATTATAAATGATAGAGCGAAGTGACCTATCCAAACAAGTCTCTACTGCTTGAACGCTTTCAAAAAGTATATTTAAGCCCGAAATATCATCAATCAGTCAAAAATACAATCATAAACTAACATTATAAACAGAAACCCAATCAGTAACTTAAAGACCCGACAATCACTACTGCAAAATGATTGACTACTCCAAATGGGACAAAATCGAATTGAGTGACGACAGTGACGTCGAAGTGCACCCAAACGTCGACAAAAAGAGTTTCATCAGAATGAAGCAAAGACAGATTCATGATGAGAGAATCAAGAGAGATCAAGATATCAAGCTTCTCCGTCTTCAAACCAACATGTATGAGCACTTGAATGCCCGTGTGGACTCACTTTTATTGAAGCTCTCAGATGCCGAGCTTTTCGATGAGGAAACAAGAGAGAAGTTCCTCAATAGCAATTTCGACCCAAAGGAAAAGTCTGCTGATGACGAGACTGTTGGTGCTCCAACCTACAATGAGATGATTGAAGATCTTTTCACGCAAATTTTCAACGACAACAAGGTACCAGATGGAGCCACTTTGAGAAAATTGCTCATTGCACACCGTCAGAAGATCGACTCTGTCTCTGCGCAAAACAAAGAGAAGTTAGACAAGTTGCTTATTGAGAAAGAAAAATACATCACCTCCGAGGACATCCACACGGGATTTGACTCGTTCTACACCAACAAAGAAAAAATCAACACCAAATCGAGGGCAGAAACCGAAGCTGCTGCTAAAAAACCCACTACAACCACCAAAGTGACTAAAATCGAGACTCTTAACTCGCCAAAGATCGAGCCTCTTCCTAAGGAATCGGCAGCGCCAGCTAAAAAAGAATCACTGAGCAAAAATGCGCTGGTCGACGAGGAATTCGATGCCATGAAGCTTTTCCCTGAAACCGAGGAGTATATCAAGCTCGAGCCTTCGAACTATGTCGAATGTGCCAAGTTTTTGGAGCAAAATCCATTTATCATCGATCCTAACCAAAAAGACGGCTTGTTCATGCGTGCCTTTGACCACCAATTGAAGAATGAGACCGAAAAGGCCAGAAAGGCCATCTACCACGCAGTGATGATCCAGAATATCTGTGATTTGGCTGCTGTTGGAAACGGAGACCTCAACAGCGTGGCCCACAAGGAGCGGGTTATCGGGATGTTTTTCAACAAGATGATTGAGAGCGACCGTTTGCTTATGCAGGAGGTCGACAAGATGACAAAACATATCAAGACAAGATGCGAGGTCATCAAGAGCGAGAACAAGGAAAACGAACAAGAAGATCCTGCAGGAGCTGGCGAGGAGCAGATTCAATTGAAGTCCTTGGACCCTAACACTAAATTGACTATAACCATTCCTGATAAAGAGAAAGATGCCGCAAAGTACGAGGAGTACTGTAAGCTTCCTTCGGAAATGAAGAAGGCTGTGGAAACCGGCTCCTTGGACGAAATCAACAAGGTGTTTGCCAAAATGAAGATCGACGTCGCCGAAAACGTTTTGGAGACCTTTGAAAAAAGCGGGGTTATTGGCATCCAGGCGGTTCTCGAAAACGAAAACGAGTGGGAGAACATGAAGTCAGACTACGATAACAACAAGGGCGAGGAGGGTGCTGAATTTGAAATCAGATCGTCCGATCCTAACACTGAAATTGTCATTTTGCCAGCCCCTACTGCTGAAGACAATAAAGAAGCTTACGATGAGTTTGTGAAGCTTCCAGAGAAGTTTCAAAAGGCAGTCAAAACCGGAGAATTGGCGGAAGTCAACCGGTTGTTTGGCACTTTGACTCCAGATGAGGATCCTAACGAGATCATTGCGTTGCTTGAGAAGTCAGAGGTGTTGGGGTTGTACTCTAAGCCGCCACAATCGACATCATTAGCTGATGAGGTGGACTAATTGCAATGAGGTGAGCTTTTTTTTAATATGGTGCTACTTTGAGGACTGATTTCTGAATATGGTGCTTTGACGATGTTTTTCTTTGATTAATGCTACTGTTGTTTATGAACCTTTATTGTAGGCGTGGTATGAGTATGGGCAGGAATTAGTCATCTGATGGTATTTTTGATGATAGGCTGCAGTGAAGTCGATCAGCTTCTATATTACCTATCAAAATGTGCTGGCAGCTCCCATACATTTTTCTCTATCATAATGTGCTGATAGACTCAATACATTTGTACCATCAACATGTAATATGACTTTCTATTGCCCAATCACGGTTCTAAAAGTACCTCGCTTTTCTTCGGATGCAAATCTTCTCGCGGCTATGAGGTGCGTGGCGATCATTGCATGCAACCGGACGGTCTGCTATTCATCGTTCCCTTCCGTTTGACAACATCATCCCCCAGGGCCTCTTATACGAGCTACGACGCTCGTACCGGAAAAAGTGAACAATTTTCACAATTTGTATACGGAAATTCACCGAAAAAATTATTTCATCGTAATTAGTTGATGCACCGTACGACTAATATATAAACATCCACTAATCGTAGCAGAGTTTATCCCATATTGACCCCTGGCAGTCGTTCGTTCATATTCATTTTTTGAGGCACATTCGTTATTTCTTGCAAGTCATTCATTGAAAGTCAGTCGTCAGCTGCCAATTTTCACTCACTAATAGCATTCGTCAACACTCATTCCATTGCATAGCATAGCATACCGTCAAAATGTGGTCCACCTCTTTTCTTGTTCGTTTGATAGTGCTACCTCTCGGTTTTTTCTATATTCTCCACCTGTTGTTCTACACCTGGTTGCCCAAAAACTATATTTTTGACCACAAAGAGGTCCAGACCCTTGCCCAGGAAGTCATCGCCAGAAATAACGGAACCGGTTTGACTACGTACGAATTCCTCACTGATCTCCAAGAAGAACTCGCCAAAAAGTACGGAAGTGAATACATCAACGAGCTTAACCAAGTTGACTGGGTTTACAACAACGCTGGGGGAGCTATGGGGTCGATGTTCATCTTACATGCCTCTATTTCCGAGTACTTGATTTTCTTTGGCTCTGCAGTTGGTACCGAAGGTCATACCGGTATCCACTTCAGTAACGACTACTTCACTATTTTGAAAGGGTATCAATACGCCGCCTTTGCTAACTCTTTGGAAAGAGAGGTTTTTGCTCCAGGCGACCAACACTGGTTGCCAATGGGCCACATGAAACAATACTCGATGCCACCTGAAAGTTGGGCTCTTGAGTTGGCCCAGGGATGGATTCCTTCGATGTTGCCGTTTGGATTTGCCGACACTTTCACTTCGACCTTGGATTTCTACAACTTTGCCGTGACAGCATACTTGACAGGCAAAGACATGATCAAAAACTTGGTTGTGAATAAGAAGTTTTGATGGGGTAGATAGATTACATTCGTAAAAATAATACAAGGCGTGCACGGACTATATATTAAGAAATGCGACTAACCTTTCAATAGAAACATACAATAGAAATCATGCAAAGTGCATTGAAATAGACATTTGATTATTCAAGATTATATTATTATTGTTTATAACAAGAAAACCATGCCGAAAGCAATGGAATATAAATATTCGATTACTCAAAATTAAGTTATTAATATCATTAAATTGCAACGCAACGCGCGGCATTGTAGCACAAATTTTTCTAGACAGATCATAACATCTCCGCTTTGCTGCAAGATGATAGACCGACGAGCACAATGCGTATCCAACTTCTACCCCACCAGACGTCTAAGTCTCTCCATTCTTTAGAATACAATATATATAAGCCATTTAGATAGCATCTTTGAACTTCCAACCTAGAAAGGCATCTCTTTGATAAACTCCGGCATTTGACTGATAACCCGTTCCTTGATCTCGTCCCCATGGCCACTAACGACTTTGATGATCAACTCATTCAATTCCTCAGATCCCAAAATATCCACATGTTCAGCTGTCTTAGATCCACCTCTGATGTCAAACCTTTCAGGCTCGTGCTTCATTTCAACCACCGTGACGTTAATATTGCCTGGATTGTAGATAGACCCCTCTTCCTTCCATTTGTGGCACATGGTGTGTGTAAGCAACGAAACAGTACCGTCACCATCGCTAAAAATAACGTTTTCAGGCTCAGCATAGGCCAAAGAAACGTTCAATTTGGTTACTTCTTTGTCCTTTTCCTCTTGGTACTTGTAAGCTCTTTCGGTAGGATTTCCCACTCCGTAGAAACAGTAGAACTTCATGCTTGGTGCAATAGGCAACGGAGCCTCCAAAGGATTGGACCATTTCAGGAAATCCTCGTTATTGGCCTTCAACTGCTCAGCAGTTTTGGCTATTCCATAACTGTATTGTGTTCTGACACGGTCGGAGAACCAGGAAGGAGAATGTTTGAGCAAAAATTCAATCGCAGCATTGACAGTCAAAGGCATCTGCGAGAAAATACCAATATTCTCCTTGAACTTGATGAACGATCCAAAACTGGAATTGGTGGTCTTGTTTGACCACAAGTCGTCAGGAGCATGCGACAAGCCACCCCAAATGACCTCCCCTCCTTTAGGCAACATACTTGGGATTCCCCCAAACGAGCGGAGCATATCAACTCTTTCCTTTCTGCTGAAGAATTTTTCCAAACCGTACATGGCAAAACTGTTAAGCTGGATGGTATCCTTCATTTCACCAGAAATCAACGCAGTAACGGCTTTAGGAGTGCCTAAGGTAGACCCTGCTATGTCTATAACAGCCTCTATATGGTTTTCGACCCAATCGCGGCCGCCGTTACCAAAAAGAGGCCCAGAAGCCTCCACCCATTTGAGAAAATAGTACACAACTTGAGAACCCATCGAGTGGCCCACAAGAACGGTTTTATCGCCCTGTTTGGCCTTTTTCATCTCGATATTGGCCTTGAGTTTGCTGAAATAGTTGTCTCTCCGCTCGAGATCAAGATAGGCCAATCTCCAGTCATAGGCAGCAACCTGCATTGTGTTAGGATCGTAACCTAAGGCCCCAAGATTGCTGACGATCTTGTTCCAGATCCAGTAGCCAGTAATAAAGAAGTCTGCAGCCTCAAACCCCTCGGCAGCCCTGATTTTGATGTCTGGAGGGTCCAAACCCGTCTCTTTGTCCAACATAATGTGTTTCAACCAGCAGTTCTTGTTTGTGAACATGGTCTTGACCATAAAGAACGACCCCCAGAGCCGTTTGCGGAAATACGCCTGCCCCGGACAGTCCTCAGTCCCCTCAAGCGACCAGGACTCCAAACCGGTGCTGATAACACCCGGAACCATGATCACAGGGTGGCTGATGGTGTAGTTCTTCTTTTTCATCGATGTGCCAATCACAAAGTCTTCAGTGGGGTCAATTTCCTTGTTGGCGTTCTTGGCCTCAGAGAGAACGTTGAAGAGCCCAATAGGCATGCTATCCTTGAAGTTCTCCAAGTAGTTCGAGTCGAAATCGAAGTCGAAGTCGAAATCAAAGTCAAGGGCTTTCGGGATGTCCACCCCGTTCTCTTTTGCTCCCCAGTAGGCCCCAAGGATAAGCACTACAATAGACGTGAGGACAATTGCGAGTCTGGTTCTGTCCGCAAAAAAACCGGTTCTTGTTTCTGTCTTTTCTGTTGTTTTGACAGTGATTTTCTTGGGTTTAGGCGACCCATTGGAATGTTTAGAGCCTTTAGCCATGGTTGAAATTTCTAGCTGGTGAAACTAATCTAATACACAAGAAACTACTGGTTAAAAAAGGTTAGTTGCAGCGTCAATCAGCCCTGTATGCCTTGTTGATGGTGGTCCTCAAGTTCTGCCAACTACAGATTTCAATTGAGCTGGATAATGTCGTGGGATTGGTCATGGTGCCCTTCGAGCAAGCTTATAACTTTTATTTTTTTTATTTTTATTTTGATTAATACATTTATTTTATCGCTTGCATTTTGTTTTTTCGTTTCGCTTTTGTTAGGCATATCTAGATCCTCCATGCGTCGGTGGATGAGTTTTATCCGTGATCCGGACGGTTGAGTTTAGAGTTTTGTTAGACGTTACTTGTTAGAAGGTACTTGTTAAGCGGGATTAAGCTCGTATTTTGGTTTTTAGACGTACTTGTCGAAGAAAAAACTTGTTGAGGGAAGCTGAAGTGTACTTGTCACATCAAGTTATGTTCAAGGTATACTTGTCATATGCTTATGAGAAGATAGACATTGGTTCGTGAAATCGTGATTGTTAACAACTTTGTCGGACTTTCTACAATAAAATTATGTTAAGCTTTTATACGTCATACTAGCAGAGAGTGACTCTGTGTGAAGATGCGTTTGAAAATTAAGATGTCGTACATGTTGTGGTCATGCAGATGTGAAGATCAGTAGTTGTTGGACACTTGAATGAATACCTATCTGAAGACGTGCTGAGAGCCATGGCGTGCTTTTTGCGTCTTCAAAATAGGCACTGATAACTCTCTCGGAGTGAGTTTTTGTTGAAAGTACAAAATGGTTGTTAGCTTTCTGAATATGTACCTTTAGAGTGCTTGTTTGACTTTTTGAAATGACTGTACAAAGAATCGTTGGGAATGCGAAGAGTACTGTAATGTGTACACGCTGAAATAAAAACACGAGCACTTGTTTGATGTGTGAGGCAACACTTGTTACTGTCATAAGGCATGTCTTTGTCAACAAAACCTCAGATGATCTAACAAGGTAAAAGGTCTTACTGAAGCCTCATTCTGTATCTTCAGCATGTTTGCTGTTTCTTGATTGCACATCGGCACGTTTTCGACCCACCTTCATTATATTATTCCGCTATATACACGTTTCAATTTAGTTGCCCCCATACTGTCCTAAGTGCTGCTATAGCTACAAAATTCATACCTATATAAGAACACGATCATGAGTATCTTTATCAAACAACATCAGTAACTTCAAATTTATAGCATCTTCACTATCGACATATGTGACACTCCACGATACATTTAGTTTACATCTTTATACTCAATCTTTATTAGGTTACACCGTCCCGTTTATAGACCATAATCTCTAGATAGTGAAAAACTACTAACAAAAAGTGGAGTGCACTCGACACTTCTAGAATAATTCACCAAGAATATTTTTGGTATCGCATTCAAAGACTCAATCCCTCACGCAACAAAAAAAAAGTACATATACACCGTTGCACGTCCCTAAAGTATCAATCACCACCCTGGAAACTTGCACCCAAACCGCTCGTTGAGATAGTCCCAGCCTTTCTCATAGTAATCGTTTTTCGTAACCCTCAACTTCTTGTACAAATCTGGGTAGTTTGCTAACATGTTCATGGATTTCCACCCATAAATCATGGGGTCGTGCTCAGGGTTTTGCAGGTCCAAAGCGATCCGAATGTCCCACTCCACTGGCAACACCTGCTTCAAATCAGTGAGAAGACGGTCCTTGAACCCGGGGAACTTGAAGTTTCCGCCTATACACACTATATTGCTTACAAGCAACGGCCGCACAAGCTCTGGACACGAATATATCGCGTCGTAGATGGTCTTTATGAGCCCTGCACAGTGTTTGATTGTCGATATTTCAGGATCAAATAAAGTCTCGGGAACACTGAATCGCTCGTCATAAAGCCGCATAATCTGCAAATCGTCGATGTTGAAATTTGGAAGGTTACGCACCTTGTCTGTCAACAAATAACCCCGTGTAGTGTTTTTAAAGTCAGGGAGGATGTAATCGACCATAGAATTTGTATCGTCGATTATACGACCCCCACGGTGTGCTTTATCGTACTTTAGCTTTTCCAACGACTTATTATAGTTCGAAGCAACATAGCAGCACTGTTCCTTGATATTGTTTACCAATATCGTTTCGTCTGTAACATCATAATATCGGAACGAAATCAACTCACGCAAAAAACCTGTAAGAAAGCGGCCGCCAATATTTAACTTTTTAACCCCCTGCCAATATGTTACCCCGTATAATACGGGAACAACATAAGTGCAGTCAAAGCCCGAATCTATCACTAGCTGGTAGTCCTTGAAGCATTTGCCAGGCAGCGACACATCCTGTGAAGGAGGAGCCCCATCTGATGCTAGAAGCTGATCTGTAACTTGCCAATTGAACGGCACAAACGAGCTTGTAATTCCTTTATAGAGACTGTTGAACCCATACTGCTCAAATATCACCTGATCTGTATGTTTGCTGAGCTTTGGAAGCGTGAATGGGGACTCACTGAGAATCAAATCGCATTCAGGCGGATTGACTTTCAAGTTCAAATCACGCGAATTGAAACAGTAGTCCCAAATGATCTTCTCAAACTCCCAAGAACAGAGCTGGTTCTTTTCATAAGGTCTTTTGATATAGCAGCCACTTATGTTCTGATTTCTGTCGATAAGTTTCCCAAGAATAAGTCTTCTGTCTTTCGTTCGCACAATTGAATTGGATATTACCGTGGGCTGCTCCGAAGTTTCGGTCACATCGTGGGCATATCCGATTTTGATGCTATAAGAGCCGTTGTCTATTACCAAGGTATTCTCCATGTTGTTTGCGTGTGGTTTACGTGCAATTGAAACTGTTTATACTGGAAAAGACGTTGATTTGATGTCACGTACTTGCTGCAATTAGTTAATGTTTTTGTGAGATTTTCCGGCCTCGCGAAAAATCGATGAAGATTAACGTGAATTTAAAGCACCATTATGACGGGTCTTACTGTATGGTATTGAATAGTGGCGATCGAGATGCCTCATGTTGACATAAAGGTATTCAATGATACAAAGATTGAAATGGAACTTATGCAGATGTTGGTTTAAAGCAGGAAATCAGAAACTGTATTCGAGTAAACTCGTAGCTTATTCACATTTGTTCATTAGCTGCAGTAGATTGTGAAATTGTGATGAAGCGAGCTTTCATCTGTCTTGAAATAACGCTGGCACGTAAAGACCGACCATAAGCACATACTACATGATTGAACAAAACTAATACACAGATTGAATGTCGCAAAGCAACAATATAGAAAATACCAACAAAAAAACGTCTACTACTCTTAATAGACGACCATCAAACACAAATGATAGGTGCCCTATCTTATACCTTCAAAAGCACAAACCCCTCATAATCATCACGCATTCTTTTAAAGCTCCTGGCAATCCTCTAATAAATACTTCAACGCAATAGCTAAACAAATATTGCTAGTAATGTGTCAGCTTGAGTGTCGCGATACAACTGCACATCGAAAGACCGATATTTGATCATCCCAAATCCTTCGTCATTCAATATATTGCTGTCAAGCTTGACTATCTGAACAATTTCGTTGGCCTGCTGGTTAAGGTCAGTTTTCTGAGCCACGACCTTCCCGCTTGACATGAGAAGCAACCCGCTCGAATACTGGATGTACTGAGCACACCGATACTTTTCTATTCCTGCTTTCGCAATTCTAGCTATATTAGTAACTCGAAGTAGAGCGCAAAACTAGTTGAAAAGTCCACTTACGTTTCCTCAATATCCATGACAAAGTTTCATAAATTCAGAGTGTTGCAAATCTCCATCTGCGATCCCTTTGCATCGTCTTTAATTGTGTTGGTATCTCTTTGATAGTGACTATCAGTTTTCATATACTCGGTTCCCAGGAAAATGGGTGTTGAGCCCTGGCGCAAAAGCGACGGTTGTATTTTCTGCACCTGCGGCATGTGCCATGCATCCGAAAACTGCGCAAATCAAACGAAAGAGATTAAAATTTTTTCCTGGTAGACGAGAAAGTGACATAGATGATTGACAAGTCATATAAGACTTACAAGACTTGGATATAAGACTCGTAAATAGGCCCATAGACTTATATAAATATATACTTATATGTCTGATCCTTGAAAACCCTCGGTTATCACATAAAAATCACAACAAGCCAAAGGATACCACACCCAACCCTGTCTGACCAGAATCCCGGTGACTGGCATGCTTTGTAATTGAAAGGAAGACTGTCATTTCAATTACTTTCCCTTCGCTGCTGCTCATTGCCACAGAGATTAATTGTTCGGGCGCGCGTGCCACACTGACATTGACAGCAAGCTGAAATGCTGAACAACAACGCCAAAACCGGTACTCATAGTGACAGCAGCTGCCCGCGCCTTCAAACAGGCGCAATGATTTTTCCCAGCGTGGTTGTTACTGGCCTGCCTGCCGGTAAACCTGCTAATGGGCCTGTTTTCGCAGGACCTACTGCAGCAACCAGAAACCTTGTGCCTCTCACGACCAATAATAAACGCGACTCTATGTCCTCTATCGTTTCTGATTCCACGGTGACGCCAATCACGCCTACCACCCCTACACACGATAATTCTCAGTTCTCTCCGCTTTCCTTGCAAAGTACAATGACCCCTATCTCGATCGACAAGAGTTTTTCGCATCTGGAGACCTACCACTCCCCACTTTCGTTCACATCACGCCGTAAAAGAAATTTCAAAGACGTCACTGGTTCGTCAACCGACGAAGACAACTCGGAAACCGAGTCGGACTTCGAAATAATTGTCTAGTTCCGCGCTGAAGATACCCCGCTATGCGACAGTGTAAGGTCTCCTGTTTTACTATTGCTATGCTACACGCTACTTGCTGGTTGCTTTTTGCCATTTGCTCTTACGATATTGCTTTTACTCCTCATCATCTTTATTCTTTTCTGTTTTTATAGTTCCCTCATGATTTTCCATTCCTTCGTATACCCTTTTCACCTAATCACGCGGCTCCTTTCGTTTCGCGAGCCGTGGCAGTCGATCCATTATCTAAAAAGAACATCCATGGTGATTTATCTCATTGTTTAAATGTTGTGTAGTCGTGCATAAAAAGACAGCTATTGTTTGCCTCATGTCGTGTTGAGGCCACGCATTGAGGATAATGCCTGCTTTCTTGTCCTGAAGTTCTGCAAAGAGGACATTCCCTGCATGGAAAACACTTGCTGCGACCCTTTCAGACGTTTTATAAGACAACTGGGCAAAAGGAAACTGAAAACGCACGTGCCTTGGCCCACAGAAAAGTTCAAAATGGTCCAAAATAGCCCCACATACCGCAGAGAGGGAAGCAATGACGTTGCCACAGGGGACCAGACCTCTCTGGACTTTCATCAGCAATAAAGAACAGGATGAAATCAGCTGACGATAAACTCTTGTTCAAGAGAAAATTTTTCAGGCTTGCTGTGCCCAATTTGGTGATATCCCCCAACGATCCCTTCTGGGACGTTTTCTGGAAAGAGCCAACGAACGCATCTGACATCTACAATTTGCTAACAGTGAACGACATTTTAGCCATCAGAGGAAAAAATAGGGATAACTTCCATCGATTGATCAGATTAACAGTCACCAAACTCATTTGTTTGTACCGGCAAATAGCCGTGCGTCTGTCTTCGTCAACCCCATCTGCCGGTTTCAAGCTTGATGTGAGAGAATTGTTGAACTGCTGTCGTTTATTGACTCGTCTATTGCCCTTTCTCTTTGAAGATCCTGAAGAAGCCACAACCGTTAATGACATTTTCTGGGGCTCTCATGATGAAGTGCCAGTAGGTGTCCAACTTGTGCGTGACTGTGTGGACTTATTGTTTGTGGAACACTTTACGATACCAAAACTCGCAAGCCGTTCTCCGGATGCGTTGATATGGGAGCCGGGAGTTGGACGTCTGATCCCTCAAAACTATGCATTTCTGGACAACATCTATCTTCAGTCAAATCGACTCGAGATTCTCCGTCTTATGGTGGTTCTTTTCTCACAGTGTTTGTACAAACCCTCAACAGCCCTTGTTAATAGTGGTTCGCGCTTTCTCACGGTTCTTGTGACGTCGTTGCTGAAAACAAAAACGTTGGTTTTTTTGTGCTCATTGTTGAACGTCACTTGTCACAGCTGCGAGTTGGAATCACAAGCTAGTCTATACAAGTCGCAGATACCGGAGCTATTGTTCTTGATGTGTACATATTCTGTCAAGTTATTGTTGCTCGCCATAACGTACACAATACCCCACAACGACGCCCAATTTTTGACTGAGTTCGATGTCACGTCTCTGAAACCGTTCAACAGCGTTCGGTTCTACTTAGGAAAGTTACAGAAAAAGAGCGAGTTGCTGTTCATCGTCCAGAACTTGGTGGACTATCTAGTAAAGCCAATGAATTACCACCAGGTATTGGAAACATACAAGCTTAATACTAGCAATTCGGAGCTGCGTCAGTGGCTTATGGAGATGACCATGCTAGTGTGGGAATTGTTGCAATGCAATTCACATGTTTCCAGCTTTATGGCGTCTGAAAGAGAGCCGGAAACCGGCGAGCTTTATTCGAATGTCCTCATGACGGTTCTCATTCACTACATTGTCACGTATCGTGGAAGTTCGGAGGTTAGCTCAATGAGACGCTTACTGAGCTACTTATTTCTCAATATGACTTCCAACCCAGAGTTTATGTCCAACACCCTACAGCCTATGCAGAGTAAAATTTTCACATCACGAATTCCGGGTTCTTTCATCAAATCAGCGAGTCCGGTCACCTTTTGCGACCTATTTGTCTATCATGCATGTCACATGCTTGTATATGACGTGCATCTCTCTACGGACTTACTAACCCCTACAATTGTGGAATGGATCTACAATTTGGTCTCTACATCGCTCCCGGCCACTTCGATTGGCAATCGGCGGCCAGTACCTCGAGGAGGATGTCTCTCCTATGCAGCGTGTCTGATGCTAACCCAACTCACCATTAAACTTAGCAATCCCAAAATTCTTAGCGAAAACTTAATGAATTCAGAACTTCTTGGCCTTCTAGTCAGGGCAACAGCTAACTCAATCAGATTGTTTCCAGTTCAGTCCCAGATGCTGCTATATTTCATTATGAGAAATTCAAGAGCATACAGCAATATTCTTGAGATGATGGCTAATTTTAGAGATCATCATAAAGCAGTGTCTAAGAGCAGAGACAATGGGAAGGAAAAAGTGGAGTTTGGTAGAGACGCTGATGAGAAGTTCGCGGTGTATGATGACTTCCATGAACAGAAACGTGTCATGTCTAGTAAGGCCAAAGGTAAGGTGCCTATAAGTTCTCCTCATCCAGCACAGTGTAGTGGCTTGGGAGCAATTAGTTTTATACTTGACTGTGTGAATTTGATAAATAAAGAGATCCCGAATTTTGAATCCTACAGGTTGGATCAGATTGATCTGAGCTTGAAAGCTATAAGGGAGATTCCGCAACTAGAGGATAAAATCGCTGATCTTCTGCGTAGATCTCACTTAGATGACGGTAGTTGTGAAGATTCGTTGAAATTTGTTTGGTCGGTGGAATCGCTAGGGTGGTACATGGGGCTTATATGGGGAAAGTTGTATAACGCAGAACAAAAAGGTTCCTTGAGCTTTTTGAAGTGCTGCTACACATTGCAGTCCTTCCCAAAATCCATAATGAATTTGAGTGCGCTGCCGGCCACAATGTTGTCAAACTTTTGGAGGTCTTTTGGAAGTGACGTCGATCAGGGTCATGACAGTACCACTATTGAGGACATCAAGGCCAACGTAATCGTGCCGACATTTTTCAGAGGGACGAGGGTTCGCTTGTTCAAGGTGGAGGCACCAAAAGTACCGGATTACAAGAGTGTGGTGTTAGACGTAGGTAATAGTTTGGCAAGACAGATTCAGAAGATGGCCCAGGGAAATGATGGCCAAGATGGTCGTAGTGGCGATGCTAGTAGAGTAGACAATTCGCATGATTATGGATAGTTTACTGATTATTAAGTGTATGAATATAGACTATATACCATAGTTCTACCAAATTACGGTAATCATGCTTTTTCTTTTACCCCACACGAACAGCTGGAAAGCTGGCTACTGTAGCTTTCGCAAGCATTGTCTTCCAATTGTAGCAAACATCTCGTCATTTGCTCAAATGACAAATATACTGCTACATCAACACCGATCAAAATCAAAATAACAACTGCTTGCAATTGAAATACAATACTGTAAATAACCTAATTTCTTCCCCGTCTTCTTCCCTTTTTCTGCACCAACTCAAACCCGTCGTCATCCACAATAGGCTCTTCAGCAGCAGGCTCTTCATCCACATCCATTTTGTCCTCGGAAACCTCAGAAACCTCTGCATTTGCACCCTCCAATGTCTCATCTTCGCTTTCGTCTTCATCGCTGACATCTGGGTTCGAAGGATCCTCCTTGACCTCCACTTTCACTTGGGTTCTGTTCTTGCTTTTCACCAACCATTTCTCGTATGCGCTCTTGATGGTGTCGTACTCCTTGCGCACGCATTGGTTGTATGTGTCGATGATCTGCTTGGCAACCAACAAGGCGGAATCGTCATCACAATTGACTTCGAACTCATCAAGCATTGCATAGAGCAAGGTTTCTTCAATTAGGGTCACGTCGACAATGCGCTCGGCGGTAAACAAGTCGATGACGATCTGGGAAATCCAGTCGCGCTTGTCCGCAGACTCGGGACCTCCCCATTGGTTATCAACAGCGGTTTGCAAATCGTCCCAGGCGTGCACGGCCATCAGCACCCCCAACTCAAAGTTGGCCTGCTGTTTTTCGTCGGCAAACTGGAGGGACTTTGCCTCCTTAGGGGCCTCTACAAACTCGGTTGGATCGATACGGATACTCATTGTTGGTTGTTGCTGGGGTGGCCAGCCGGAGTTAGACATGGCGAGATGCATGTGTGAAAAGTTTTTGAAAATTTTTTGACCTCTTCGGCCAGGGCTGCGCAACGCGGGAAGGGAAAAAAGAAGGGGAAGGAGAAAAGACAACAGAAAAAAGAATGTAAAAAGATCAGGTTTTGAAAACGTCAAATGGGCGAATGGCTGTTGCCAGATTGCACTTGGAAGGAAGAGGTATTGAACTCAGAGAGGAAAGAGGATAAAGAGAGGAAAGAAAGGTTGTATAGAGAAACTAGATATACCTTTGCGAGAAACCGACATTTGCGCATTGCTATATTTTTGAGTTGCTGTTCGTTTACGAGTTGCTTTGTGTATAGACTTATCAAACGGGTGTTATCAGGAAGCGCTGCAGATAACTGTTTGCCATACATAGATAACTGTTTGCCATACATAAATAACTGTTTGCCACACATAGCAGATAACTGTTGCCATACATAGCACATCACTGTTTGCCACACATACCACATCGCTGTTTGCCACACATAGCAGATAACTGTTACGTTCTTGCTATCTATACCCATTTGCCCATACTGCCATTTGCCATTTGCTGAGTACTTCTGCTCAGGATCGCCGACATATACACCATACCAAAGCCTACAAGAGCCAAAATGTCCGCAAGCAAAATCGCCCAGGACAACAGCGAGAAGATCGACAACGCCCTCAGGGCTCTCAAAAACAAAAAACAGGCCCCCGTCCATGCCACAAAGGACTTCTCCATCTACGTCATGGACGACAAGCGCGAGGTCTCCACCAAGGAGCGCATTGTCGACTCGGTGTCCCCGCCGCACACCTTCTCCCCGCCGGACGAGGACGTGTTTTTGCCCAACGGATTGCCCAACCACGAGTTCCTCAAGACGCACTTCTTCCACGAGGGCCGCTTGCGCGAAAGCCAGGCGTTGCGCATCCTCAAGCAGGCCGCGGCGGCGTTGCGTGCCGAGCCAAACCTCCTTGAGGTGCCTGCACCCGTCACAGTGTGCGGGGACATCCACGGACAGTACTACGACCTCATGCGGTTGTTCGAGGTGGGCGGGGACCCGCGGGACACGGCGTACTTGTTCCTCGGGGACTACGTGGACCGCGGGTACTTCCTGATCGAGTGTCTCCTCTATCTCTACAGCCTCAAGCTCAACTTCGGGACGCACTTCTGGATGCTCCGCGGGAACCACGAGTGCGGCCACTTGACGGACTACTTCACCTTCAAGATGGAGTGCGTGCACAAGTACAGCGTGGCGGTGTACGAGGCGTCGCTTGCGTCCTTCAACTGCCTCCCGCTTGCGGCGATCATGAACAAGCAGTTCTTCTGCGTGCACGGGGGAATCCTGCCGGAATTGCGCTCCTTGGACGACCTCCGGCGCATCGACCGCTTCCGCGAGCCGCCCACGCGCGGGCTTATGTGCGACCTTCTCTGGGCGGATCCCATCGAGAGCTACGACGACGACGTGGAGCTGCGCGCGTTTGTGCCCAACGCGGTGCGCGGCTGTCTGTACGCCTTCACGTACCGCGCGGCCTGCGACTTCCTCAAGCGCACGGGGCTCCTCCTGATCATCCGGGCGCACGAGGCGCAGGACATGGGCTACCGCATGTACAAGAAAACGCCCTCGGTGGGCTTCATCTCGTTGTTGACGATGTTCAGCGCCCCCAACTACCTCGACTCGTACAACAACAAGGCGGCGGTGTTGAAGTACGAGAACAACGTCATGAACATCCGCCAGTTCAACTCCGCGCCCTCCAAGCCCTACTGGCTCCCCAACTTCATGGACGTGTTCACGTGGTCCCTCCCGTTTGTCGGCGAGAAGGTCACGGACATGTTGGTGCTGATTTTGAACATCTGCTCCGAGGAGGAGTTGGACGAGGAGACCCCGCTTGCCACGCAGCCTGCGCAGAGCTACGACGAGATTGTGTCGCCAGAGGTGCCGGCCCCGCTGCCGGCAAAGCCCCTGGGCCTCAGCGAGGCCACCCGCCTGGCGTTCCGCCGCAAGGTGATGGCCATTGGCCGGGTGTCGCTCATGTACCAGGTGTTGCGTGCCGAGCAGGAGAACATCGACCAGTTGAAGAGCTTGGCGGGCGGCTCGTTGCCCAAGGGCACGTTGCTCAGTGGGTCTGAGGGGTTGAAGAGCACGATCCACTCGTTTGAGGAGGCCAAGAAGGCTGATTTGGAGAACGAGGCCATTCCGCCGTCGCCGGCGGAGCTTACCCGGAGACGCTCGCAGAAGGAGGAGCGGTTGAAGCGCAAGATCCGGGACAGTGTGGGGTCAGTGCGTGATTTTTAGGAGGAGTGATATATAGTATATATACTATAAGCACATATATGTGCTTTGATATATGATATGTGCTTTGATATATAATATGTGCTTTGATATAATATATGAATGTGCTTTGATATATAATATGTGCTTTGATATAAATATGTGCTTTGAAGACTGGCCCAGGCATGTAAGGCATCTAGATTGGTGGCTTGGGACCAAATTCACTTTTCACTGTTGGCACCCAATATAGGCATTAATGCCCTAACATGGCGTTGGCTCAAAAACACCGTATTGAACCAGAAATGGTACATGGGGTACTTAACCTTCAGCACCTTACAGTAATAGCAACGTTGTTCAGTTTACAGTGATAATTAACAACTCCGTTGTGCTTACAGTGAGGCCTATTTGTTGTACAAGAATAAAATTTAGATAAAATTCCAATTTGAAATGCAAACATAGATACAACTGCGACAATCGAAGCAACAACAGATGGAACGATAGCTTTAGCACCGCCTTCCTAAATCAAGAGGGAGACGGAGCTGGATTTATCGCAGTGCTGACTGCAGATGTGAAAATAGTAGGAGCCACGCTCAACTCAATAGCACAATACTCGATTTGATAAATTCTGTCATTGGAAAATGAATAAGTATTGGTTGTGATGCCATCTCCAGTGGAATAGTCGTAGTAAGTGTAGGAATCAGTATCAGTTCTGTTGTTCGAGAACTCGGTCAAGGCATTGTAGGTATATGAAATGCATGTTGTTTATATATCAACTGTATTTCAATAAGGTTTATTGTTTAACTTTCTTTTCCTTTTTCCTTTTTACAGAAGAGACCCATCTATGGATCTAATGGCCCTGTATATTTTTCTGTATCCCGATTATAAATATGTATACAAGAATTTGGCTATGTACTTCTTGTACGTATGTTAAATTTCAGCTGATCTGGTTAATATCTTTATATTCTAGATGTTAGAGATAGTCCTATCTCCTCCTTCCTCTATTTATCTATCTAGTTTATGTTATACGTTACAGTTATTCCGTAACTAATTTTATTTTCATAGTATTTTCCGTCGAGCTTAGCTCGACGCATTCTCCGCAAGAAAAGGGAAAATGAGCATAGCTCGACGCATTCTCCGCAAGAAAAGGGAAAATGAGCGTAGCTCGACGCATTTTCCGTACGTCACAGGTCAATGCACTATAGGCAGGTACAGGTAGCGTAGGGGCAGAAATTCGCGGCCAATCGGCGGTTTTACGCATTTTTCAAAGGAATGCTTTGATATAGATACTTTATTCCAAATAACCCCGCATTTACTCACCCCCCACAAGACTGTGGCCCACAATTCTCACTTCGATTTGCAAGATATCGGCAAGACATGGAATCGGACCATAGAAAAACACTTATAAGGTGATATTCATGTATGTCGTCATAGGAAAAACTATTAATTAATAGATGTTTCAATAGCCCCCTAATCTATTCAGGATATATCCTGAATATATACATTCATAGCAGAGCATATATTTTATGATGATTTCTCTGTTCTCAGTGAGTAAGAGCAGTGTATCACCACCAAGTGCCGTGTTCGCAAACCTAGCAATATTCCCAACTATACGATGAGCAACTCAAATCGCAAATCAAGCTCCACCAAGCAACAAAAAGACGTTTTCAACTTGGCCCCGTTCGTCAAAAAGTTAGATCCTAAAGTTAGGCTTGATGTAGCTGAAGAGCTCGTCAGAAAAGCTCGCGCAGAGAACAGAAAAGTTAGCGTCGCGGCAATTGCGCGACAGGCATGCGCTAACCCTCGCTCTCTTCAGTCGCGCGTTTCCAAGGATCGCAGTGTGGAGAGTCCTACCGTCAAACGCCCACGTAATTGCTTAATGACTTTGGAAGACGAGAGGTGCGTGGCAGCTGTCATCGCAGCATCCGAATCTGTTAAGAGGCCTATAAAGCGGAACATCCTCAGAGAAATTATAAAGCTCATTATTTGTCAAAGGCGCACAGAGTTCCATGCGAGTGATGTAATACTCAGCACTACTTTGAAGGACCAAATATTGTTGTCGTACAGAGCTCCTCCAAGTGAAAAGATTGTAGTAAATTCGTCGTTTTTGAACAGATTCAACGAACGCCATGGCTTGCGGGCGGACAAGAAAACTGTTCTGACAACACCAGCACGGCACTCTACAAAATCTGTCTCCAGTATTGAATCAACCGTGACAAAATTCTATGATCTTGTCATCCAGAACAAAGTCAAGCTAGAAAATGTCTACAATTACGACGAGACCCTGATTTATTACGAAGAGAGAAATAACATTCAGTGTATGAATACGACAGGTGGGTCCAACAAAAGCCCCCAACCTGTTAAAAGCGATTTTGTAACATTATTCGAGTGTGTTCGAGCATCCGGTGAGGCTATTCCCCCGATGCTCATCTTCAGATCGCAGAAGGCCAACGCAGCGGTGAATATCCCTCCTGCTATTATCGGCGACAGCAAATATAGTGGGTGGCAGTTTGGCTCCTCTCAAACTTCATTCATTAATGGTCTGTTACTGACTGAATGGCTTCGACACTTCAATAAGGTTACCACAGGTCCCGGAAACGTTGAAGAGCCAAGAATAATTATAACAGATAATCATCCTGCTCATATCAATGAAGAGCTTATCCAATATGGTCTGGATCACAAAATCTATTTCCTTTTCCTACCGGAAAATAGAGCTGGATTCCTTCTGCCGCTTGATTCGCTAATCTTTTCTCTGCTCAAACTGCAATATAGTTCAGTTTTAAGCTCGATCAATGACAATCATTCCATCAAGGTGCGTCTCACGGTTCCACCGAACAAAATGAGGCAACGCATCGCAAGCTTGGTGGACATTGAAAACTGCGAAAAGCTTTTGAAGGAAATCGACGAGTGTCTAGCGAGTAATGAGCGAAGCCAGGTGATTCACATGGAAAATGTTGACAGGGATGCCAATGATGAAGAGTGCAGTATATCTTGCAGAGAAAGTTTCATCAAAGCAACATTCGAGGCCCGGGCAAGGGCCTACAAGAAAACATTCATAAAGGACGCTTTCTCGGTTACAGGTCTCGACAAGGGCTACTTGGAATTGCAGAATTTGACACCAGAAGAACTAAAGCAGCATATCACCAATGTCACTAAAAATGTTGCGAAAAGATCGGCGATAATCGATTTGCGATTGAATGACGACCATGGTCGCTCAATGATGAACTACTTATCTTTGGAGCTTCTTGGAGAAGCCCTCTTTGACGTCTCTCTTGTATCAATTGAGCGGTTCGAAGGCTATGAATCTTTGATCCGCAAATATAAAGCCCGTCGGAACACCTCCTCCTCTTCAAATACATCTGCGATAGCAAGTGTGGCAACTGCTGTAAATTTAGAAAGCGGTGATGCTGCACGCGTAGCCACTTTTCCAAAAGATAGCTTCAGCAAATCGTTAATGAGATTGGCAGAATTCTATAGCCCAGATTACCTTCCAAGGGAAATGTTAAGTGAAAATTTACGCAAAGATTGTACGCCTATGCCCACAGATAATTTCTTTCTGCTGAAAAGAGACGATGAGCCATACACACCGCAAAAATACTATTCAGAGGGTAGTCTCCTGATTTCAGAGACTGAGGAAAGTGCAGATAATACTGCCGATGGCACAATTGAGAGTGTGTTCAGTAGGAGAGCTCTGCCCTTGAAAGACAGCGAAGACAAGAAGTCGCACAAAGCTATCGACAGCCAGCCACAACACAATTTCAAAATTGGGAAACGCCATCGTCAGAAACGAGCCGTGTGTCATCGTAAAACAGAGAAACTCTTGAATGATTTTACCCTTTTGTGCAGAAAAATAGCTTGTTTAGGCGCTAGGGAAATTCTCAATACCACGTTACCAGCGTCAAGAGACAATGAAACAACTGGCATAGAGATTATGGCCGCCTTGATTAAAAGAGTTGGTTTAGAGGAAGCCGGAGATAAAACTGCAGAGCTTGAGAAGGAGCTCGAAAATAAAAAGAAGGTGATGAAAGAAATGGACGAGGAGATTCAAAAAGTTCGCGATATAATCAATCAGCAAAACATTGTGATTGGAAAGTACTCATTGATGAATACGGAAATGCGTGTTGAAGAACAAACAAGCATGTCGCATGAGATAGGTGACTTTAATTATCAACTACGAATGTTGCAAGATAAGAAGGAAGCTTTAAAAAGCTTTCAGCAGGATCTTCGGAAGCCATCTTTTCGATGATCAGCTAGCGGGATGACCATTGGTTGAAAATCACTATATAGCGTAGTAAAAATCAATAAGGGAGATTTTCATAGTTAGTATTGCGGGATAACAAAGTTTCTTGCAGAGTACCCTTTCCTGAAGCTGGTGGTAGTCAAGGACTAAAAACGGGTCCGAACGAGATGAAAACCATAATATATGTACTACGCACTTCAGGCGCGTGTTGTGTAAGAGGATACAGCTATGTAAGTTACTCATTATGCTGACTATACTGTATCGGTAATCCATATCATGTTCTGCATATCTTGGGGGCTGAAAACTCAAAAACCTACAATATCAGGCAATTGGACCAAAAGAAGATAGACAATACTGAAAAATGGCACAGCGGCTCACTTGATGAAGATCAAAAGCAATGCATTTAAGTTAGGCGAAACTGCAGATCGAGATACTCAGATAATACAAAATATACAGGTAGTAACACAAGTATTACACAGGCAATACACAAGTAGTATAATGTTCCAAGTTTCTGCCACGATATTCCATTATCCGATTGTAATTCATTATCTCTCCACTTATGTATAAACACCATGACAAAGTGTAGCCCCGTCTTTGGAATACACGGCCGACCAGGAAATCAATCTTGATTGTGTTTCTGATTATCATATATTGATCCTGTGATTGAACCACAAAGCTAAAATAAATAACTGAAATGTACAGAACTGAAAGTTATATTGCTAAACATACGGAAGAAAATAATAAGACATATAATGCTTCAATGGCCTACCCCATTCCAAACTGCTTCATCATGTTCTGCATCATGTTCGGATTCTGTTTCATCATGGACTGCATCTCCGCTGGACTAGGCATTGCTGGCATTCCGCCTCCGCCTCCGCCCATCATCTTCATTATATCACCCATGTTAGGCATTCCGCCCCCACCGCCGCCCATCATCTTCATCATATTCTGCATCATTCCTGGGTTGCTCTGCATCTGCTGCATGGCTCTGTTCATATTGGCAGGGCTGAACATCCCTCCTCTGCCCCCAGGGGCGCCCGGCATGCCTGGAACTCCGCCTCCGCCCTGTTTCTGCATGTCCATGAAACTCTTGGACCCCTTGGCGATTCTCGCCATAGTTTTCTGCTGAAGAAGCACCATTTCAACGTCTGAAACAGAGGTTCCAGACCCACGTGCTATCCGCACAATACGCGATGGTTCGTCGATGAATATGTTTCCGTCGCTATCAAGTTCCTTCTTGGTCATCGAGTCCATTATATAGATCATTCTCTTCAATCTGAGCGACGCATCCTCCTCACTTACCCCGCTCATCAAATTAGACATTCCCGGGATCATAGACGCGATTTTCGACAACGGACCCATTTTGAGCATGTTGTTCATCTGCGTCTGGAAGTCCCGGAGCGTGAACTTCCCCTCCTGAAAGTTTTTTATTGTGTCCTTCTGGTCCAAGTTCAACGACTGCACGTGCTCCATCAAGCCCTGGATGTCGCCGATTCCAAGCAATTTCAGGATAAACGACTTGGGAGAGAACGTCTCCAAGTCCTGTGTGTGTTCTCCGGTCCCCATAAAGATGATCGGGGTGTTGGTGGCTGCCACAGCCGAAATTGCACCTCCTCCGCGTGCATGGCCGTCCATTTTTGTCAATATAATGGACCCAAAGTTTGCAGACTCTTTGAACGCTTTGGACTGCGACTCTGCGGCCTGCCCAATGGAGCCGTCCAACACCATGATGGTCTGGTTAGGATGCACTGCGTTCCCGATCTGCACCATCTCCTCGAAAAGATCGGTTTCCTGCTGGTGACGCCCCGAAGTGTCGACGATAATGATCTCAAACTTTTCCTTTTTGAACTTCTCCACCCCGAGGGCGGCCACCTTGACCGGGTCCGTCTCTGTGTAGGATCCGTAGAACGGAATGCGCGCCTTGGTGGCGTTCTGCTTCAACTGGTCAAAGGCCCCCGCACGGAAAGTGTCCGCACACACCATCCCCACCTTGAAGTTTCTACGCAGGTAGTAACTGGCCAATTTTGTACACGTGGTGGTCTTCCCCGCCCCCTGAAGCCCCACAAACATGATCACGTTGGCCTGGTTCTTCTTGGGCTTGTATGGCTCGGTCTTGCAGTCCACAAGGGCCACAAGCTCGTCGAACACAGCCTTCTGGATCAACCGCTTCTTGTTGACGCCCGGGAGGTTTTCCTTGCCCGAGATCTGGCCCCGTATGCGGTCCCGGAGCTTTGCTACGAGCTTGAAGTTGACGTCGGATTCGAGAAGTGCGTTGCAGATCTCCTTCAACATAGCGTTGATGGCACTTTCGTCCACGACATCTGATTTGGTGATATCGGAGATAGCAGAGTTGATTCTGCGCCCCAAGTCAGCCAACACCATTTTGAGTGATTGAGTGTGGTATGAGTGGTGTTTCGTAGGTGTTTCGAGGGTTTTGGTGCTATGTGCAAGGGCTGATCTGTGTGAGTGTCGGTGGGGGCATTTTCACTTCGTTGTTTGATTTTCATCGAAAATTTTTGGAGCCGTGTTAGGAGCCCGGCTGGAGTTAGGCGCGCTGGCGGCCCTGGGGTGACAAAATTGCTCTGCGCACGCACACCGTGACAGCTGCACTGTGGCAAACCAAATGGGTGTTACATTATGGTGGGATACAAATCATGGTAATTTGGTACTTCGGTGACACATTATGAAGGGATTTACAGTCTTTATGGTAAATTATAGCTTCTGAGATACGCGTTAGGCCATCCTTCTATGTGAAAAATACCCCAAGCACCAAAACCCAAAAGCAGAGCTATTATTGCCAACATAGTACAAAGCGCTTTCCCCCCTTATGCGAGTCGTTCTGGGCTCGAATCCTGGACGAAGCAGGCAATGTTTTTTACGGAGACTGCGATTATCGTCTATCAATGTAGTTTTATTATGCTAAGATGAATGCTGGTTATGAATATGCACAAGAAAGAATATATAATGATCAGCTCAACAACTACCGTCTCTTCTTCTTCTTGTTCGTAGTGGTCATCCACTCGTCATCACTAGTATTATCAGGGTCCATTCTCAACGCATCGTCCCAGTTGCTGACGTACTTCTCGACGCTCTTGCGTCTCTTGATGAACTCCTCGGCAAAACGACGCCCGTTGATAGTCTTCGAGGACGAATAGATTGTGTCTTGGATCAAGTCCTGCGAATCCGAACTGCATGGGAATTGGAAGAACATCTTCAACAACTCCTCACGGTTGACTCTGGAATTGAGATCCTTCAATTCAGAGCGGCACCAAGCCAAAAACTCTCTGCGCTCCTTGTTGACGGACGACGAGCCGCCCAGAGAACCGGCGGCTGCCGAAGCGAACGAAGAGGCCAGGGGCACAGATGTGTTGGCAGAAACACTTCTCAACTGCGCTGGACTGGCGGCCTTTTGCGTGGCATTGACGATTTTGATTTTAGAGGCTCCAGAGGCTCTGGCCGACACCTTTTTGCTGCTATTGGCAACCACTGTCCAGTTGTTGCCACTGCCGCTGTTGGTAGTGCCTTTAGCAGCGAGGCTCTCGGCCAAACTTGGAATATTTGCGGCTTTTTTGGCAACGCCGCCCACGGAAGCCGAAGCGGCTGCGGCGGCTGCGGCGGCTGCGGCCGCCTCTTCCTTCTGGATTTCCGCCAAAGTCTTGGCCGGAACGGTTTTCTTCATGGCCACGCTGGCCCATCCGGCGCTGTTAGGCAACCCTTGGGCGGTTTCTGACGAGCCGGAAACCTTGGCCGCTTCCGCAAAAAGGTTCTTGCGGTTAGCTTCCTGCTCAAGCTCGTTTTGCTTGAGCTGCTGCTCTCTTTCGGCGGCCTCAAGCTGCTGGATCTCTTTCAAAGTCATCTTTTTTGCCGGTTTGGACTTGGAGGAGATTGCAGCCCAAGGGGCAGGCTTAGAGGCGGTCGAGGTGGCCGGAACAAGCTTCTCGATGGCGGGAGACTCGGCCTGTTTGACTGGCGAGGCTGCTGGGGCCGCTGCGTGTTCTGCAGGGATGTTTTTGGCCGATGTTTCGGCAATGTAGTCCGCCAACGGGACCTTTTTCTCTTTGGTGTGCTTTTTCTCGGCCTGCTTGCTGCCAGCGGGCTTTTTGGCCGCCTTTGGCTTGGTTTCCGGGGCCACAGCGGCGGATTCCTTCTTTGCAGGCTCCTGCTGCTGCACAACACTGCTCAAAATAGAGGTTTCCTTCTTCGGAGCTTCCGAGAGCTTGAGAGAGCTGTCAAACTGGCTGTCCAAGTCCACCTGGCTCAAAATGCTGTTGATCATGCTGTCCGGCAACCCGCCGGCGTCTGCGTCTGCGGAAGCCGCGCCGTTTGCCTCAGAACCGCCAAAATGGCCAAAAGACTGGCTGGCAAGACTTGGGCTGTTCAACTGGCTTTTGGACGAGCTGGAAATCGCATTTGAGAGGCTGGACCCCGTGGTTTGCGGCATCATCGACACAAACTGCGACAGCGGAGACGCAACCCCGACACCGGTGCTTGTAGCCGAAAGCGCCGCGCCAAAAAAGCCCTGGCTGTTTGGGGCGGCGGAAGGATCCATGGCGATGGTGTCGCCTGAAAGACCCGCCAAATTGGCGCTGCTGAGCGGCGAGCGGTACATGTTGGCGAGCCCGGAGTTAAGCCCGGAGTTAAGGCTGCTGCCGAGGGTGTTCCAGGCCTGCGGAACCACCTTGGCACGTGACCCCCAGGCGTCCGGGGCAAAGAACTGCGACAGGGGCTGCGGCTGGGCCAGGGTGACGAACCCCGGCAACGGCAACGGGGCCGCCGGCGGAAGCGCAAGGAACGGCTGCACCGAGTTCTTGACCACGTTGATGTAGTCGCTGATCGTGTAGAAGTGCACCTCTTCTGCTTTGCGCACGCGCAAGGTCAAGGTTAAGTAGCCCTGGGCGTACCAGTTCTGCATAAGCGCGCCGTTAAACGGCCCCTGCTCCTGGTTGGAGGAGTCGAGGTAGAACCAGTTGACGTTCTCGGGCGGGGTGACTGCGGGGACCGCGTGCGCCATGTTGAAAAGGCCTGGGGGTGGCGTGTGGATGTCGGGGATGTGCTGGAGGGGATTGAGGGGCAGCGAGCTGTGCAGAAGGGGGTTTTGGATGGAATTTTGGATGGATGCTGGGATGGATGTCTGGCTGGACGTATGAACTGATGCTTGGCTGGAATTCTGCACAGGCTGCAGGGGCTGTTTATGCTGCTCTCTCGGCGACAGGGCGCTCCCGATCAACGAGGAGCTCGAAATGCGCTCCAAAAGCGACCCTGCGGCCTCTGCGGCGCTGGGCTCGCGGCTGGAGCTGCCCCCAAGGCTCAAATCGGACACTGCGCTGCTTAGCACGCTGACCTCGGGCTGCAGGGCCTCTGGGCCGTTTGGCGCGCCCACAAGGAGGTGCAAGATCGGAGAGGGGCTCAGGTTCCTGTATTTGGCGTCAGATTCGTACAGCTTGAGCCTTCCGTGCTGGTTGAGGTCCTCCAACACCGAAAACATCTCGCCGAGCGAGTACCGTTGGCTTCTGGAGTTTGGGGGGAGACTCTTCATGCTGGTGAGGGCCTCCTGCACAAGGCTGGGGTCCACACGCACCTCCGGGGCCTGTGCGGGTATGCTGGGGCTGCTTGGGCTGTGGCTAGGCTCCAATGCCTCGGAGGCATGGGTCTTAGGACGCATCCAGCTGGGACCAAAAGATAACGAGGTTGTCTGGGACATTTGCGGGGAATTGCGGGTTTTGGGGCGTGGGGCAAGAATGTGCGTTCAATGACGTGTGTGCTGCTGTTTTGCTGCTGTTCTTGCGGGTTTTGCTGCGTTGTTGCTGCGTTGTTGCTGCTCTGCTGATCAGGCAGACCAAAAAAATTTTCTTTGGCACCTAAAATTTTTCACTTTAGCCAAAGCTCCACAAAAAAAAATTTTATTCTCCCGCGGTTGCGAGCCCGGGCGGCGTGCGGAAAGCACAAGCAATCCACTCGATCTGAGGCAAAACACAAGCAAAAGAGACGGGCCCAAAAGAAGAGGCAGGCAAAAGAGGGCAAATCGCAATCGCACACATCGACAGCAACAATTTTGCAGCGTCCTGATTTACATCTCTTGTGCTATAGCCGCAGCCATTGCTTCCATACGTTCTCCCCAATGTCTTCCAAACCCGCCCCTTCCAAACAAGGCTCTGCCAAAGTGAGCCCATCCCCACGGGCCTCCACCATAAAGGACAACTTTCTCAAAATCGCACGCAACATCGAGTTTGCGTGGTTCATGGGCCATGTGACAACGCTTCTCTCGTCGCTCCTCTATTTCCTCACCTACCGCCGCGGGGGAGCCCTCAATGCGGTGTTGTACCGTCTTGTGTTTGTGGGTGTTTTGGAGTCTTTTGGCATCATCATCTACCAGACATCCAAAAACGCCCGTCTTTCTGTGGTGTCGTTGCTTCAAGACAGCAACCTCCAGTACTTGTTTGACGCCCTTATCTGGATATTTGCGCCTATCAACACCCTTTCCATTGCCCCTTTTGCTATCTTGTCGACTTTCCACGTGGCTCGTTACGTCAATAGCGACATCTTGCCTTGTTTGAACATTTCCAGCACATCCGCAGTCTCCGTCCGTTTGGCTGCTTTTATTCGCAGCAACAACGAAAAGGCTTTGCATTACTTGGCCAGTTTCGAAATTGTGTTGCTCTTTGTGTTGATCGGCAAGGCTTTGACCTTCAGAAAGTACTCGTGGTTGCTTTTGACCTCGTACTCTTTCTTCATGAAATTGCGCTATGAGACCAGTCCTTACACCAAGCTTGTCCTTAAGTCCTTAGAGGTACGCATTGACGGAGTTTTGGCTGATCCTCGTGTTCCTGCTGGGGCCAGACCTGTATGGGCCAAGTTCAAGTTCTTCTGTCGCCAGTACTTGGGGATGCCATTAGTAGCCACCAGTGTGCAAAAGAAGAGATAAGCAGGGGCATGTGTATAGTTGTTTATATTTGTATGCGTGTGCCTTTGGTGTGTGTGTCTGTGCTTATCGTGCTTATATGAGTGCTTAGGGTGTGTATTTATGCCTTAGGTGTGTATTGTGCATGCTTATGGTGTGTTCTATATACTTGCGGTACGTGATTTAGATACGTGATATCAGCTTTGATTTGTTATCCACTGACCAATATAAGTGATTGTTAACTAACATGGGCCTTACTGTAGAGTATCGTATCTATTTTGAGCGATTGCTTCAGTATGCATGGCGATAAGGTACTTTTTCTTAGCTGATGCCTGCTATACAATCGCAACCAAAAACTACTTTTCTTTACACTGTACAGCACACTTTTTCAAAATTTGCGTGCTGGTTGTACCACAGTTTGCCCCTCTTGTGTCATTATCTGGCTGATAAGACCCACTTTAATAAGAATCCGCATTTTTTCATGGCGACGTATTTTTCAAGTCGACAGACTCATTTTGAATGAGCGATGATCTCCATTTTTTGAGTAAAAAAGCGGAATGTGTAGAAAATATCACATTCTTCGGGTCTGATCAATCATAGCTACCGGCGTTCAAAATATGTATAAGATTTGAAACAGTGTCTTCAATGAATGTAATTCTACGCTATACAGATCTAATTCGCAATGTATGGATTTGCATTGGAATTGCGAATACTGTCAAGAAGTGAGTCTCACCGCAATGTTGTCTCAACCATCACCACTTTCTGGAGACTGAAATAGCTACATAGAGTTATTTGACGGTTTATTCATCGTACATTCTGTTTCTACTTACTTGACTGGCTAAATTGGAGATGTCCTTAATTTCGACACCCTTAAAATTACCAAGGGAAACTCTCTGTTTACACATAGATTTGCAAGACTTCCCGGGTAGCTCTATGGATGAGCTCCTTTGCTCGCTAATGCAAACGGTCATGGGTTGGAATTCCGACTTTCACACAACAGTTCCAATTGTGATTATCACAATTTATTCATGCTAAGAATTGGTCCGATATTCAACATCGAGAAGGATCGCTTGCACAGTACACTGTTCTTTCTGGTAAACGCATGTATATTGGATGGACCAACAACGGTTAACTTTGAAACATGAGTCATTCGATGGTGACTTCAGCGACGCTTCTGAAAAGTTCAGCAGCAGAATGTTGACTTCCATCAGGTGATTGCTGGAGAGTTAACAACGGAAGATCCAGCAAAAAGAAGAGCGAGCTGATAATAAGCAGCTAGGTTCTTCTGGCTTTCGAAACTCCCAAGTTCCAAAAACTGGGATGTTATGCCGGTCTGTTTTTATACTGTTGATTAGGTTTTTTATGGGTATGCACAATAGATTACGAATGCTTTTGCTCACCTTGATTTTTAACTTAATCTATTGTCGTATTTCTCAAAGTTATTGTCTTCTGATTGTTGAGGTGACACATCCAGTGGACCTACTCGACTAATCACTGAACAAACTGCGCCGGGCTAATTGAATTAAGTATTTTATGCGCCGTTATGCTTGGTTATGTCTCAACATATTCAACATGACCCAAATTTGGAGCGACTTTCCGTGATTGGGATTGGTAGAGCTTTACTTGATTAGGATTGAGCGTAAACTTTTGGACATGATCAAAACTGCTTTGCTTCTTGCCTTCTGTATAAAAGCTCAGCCATTTCTCGTGCTTTACAGAACTGTCGTCTTACGATCTTTTAATCGCCCAAGATTCATCACCCAGAATTATATCACCTAGAATTATAACACCTAACAAAACAACTAACCAAGCCGCTGATCTGTTTGATAAATCTCAAAGATGAATCACATCAATACAAGACTAGATGTTCAACTATGGTATTGCTGCTCTTGTGACCGCTGCAATCAGGGGCCATTTGGTTCACTGTGTTTTCTTTGCATGCACGAACGCTGCAGTTCTTGCATCAAATAGATGAGTATATAGTATCTCTTTGCGTGCTATATAACATATAACTATTTATAGCTAGCCACTGGTCTTTGATTATATATGATATATTTGCTTTCTTTCCTTATAAATGATTTACATTCCTCGCTATCACTGCAAAGAGAACCCCGGATATTTTCGAACAGATTATCCCATGTAGCTACTTGTTCCTCAGCATTTTTAAAAGCAGTGAACATGTTTCAGCCTCACTTCACCTGCTGGAAGTGCTCGCGAAATCAGCATAGGATTTATCGCCGTTGCATTTGAGGCATTTTATGTTAAATGTACCCTCAATATATGCAATATTCTATGAGTGACAATGACACTAGCATGTCGTAATGTACATGAACCCCTTTACCAGCTGCCTATTATTGCCAACAACGCTAGATACGAAACAACAACCTTTCCCGTGACAAATGAAAAACCCGTTCCTAAGACAACATACCCAGCCCCCAACTTTACTCTGAGTGCCTCGTCCAATTTATTGTTGTAGATTCCCGTTATCGTCATAACAGCAGAGCCTATAAGACAATTTAGCATTGCGAGTAAGAGAAATATCTGTTTCAGCCAACTGACTTCTCGAAAGATACAGCGGATGGGTATCGCAAAACCACCTCCATTGCTTATGGAAGGCAAACATCCAAAGAAATATACCGTCAGAACGTTCAAGAGAAGAAAATCTATTTTGGCAAGATTTCGTATTGCCATGCTCACTTTCCTGGTTATGACAGCGGCATTTAACATGTAGACTTTGTACCGTTGGTCAGTAAGAGTCTCCAATCCTTTGATAAAAATATTAGGATGAAGCGTCTCAAAAATCGGCATTAGGACACTCTTGTTTCTGGCCTCAACCTCTGTACGTATTATATCTCGCGTCATCATTGCAAAAACATCGAGTCCATTGTTTGCCTTATCTGAGCAGGACCTGGGATTTGCTCTGCATGCTCCCGAGAGCCCCAGCTCATATCTGGTATTTTGTTGCAAACTGCTTGACACATTTGACAGGTGTATCATGTTAATGAACCCCTCTGGATCTTGAAAAAATGTTTGAGGGTCTTTGGACGCCTTGTCGACCGCTGCTGCGACTATGGCCTGAATAGAGCTGAAAAGATTGTGAGTAGCTGGTGGCATGTTAGATATAGATACATTTAGCTGTGGAAAGCAGTATTTGGAGTCGGCGTTGCATGTGAACAGAGTAGCTTGCATAAAAATGTTCATGGTGGTCACAAGAAATAGGACAAGTATTGTGAGGATTAAAGCCCGGCAAACCATTGGATAGTTGTTGATGAGGCCTTTTTTGGAAATAGTTTGAGAGGCGAAGCTTAGAAGAGACATAGAAATAAAATAGTGATGACTTTGTATTGTGATTGCTGCATGTGGGAAAAAATCAGCATGTACCACAAAAATAAGATAACAAAGAAGAGTATATCATAACCAGGAGAGCTAGAAGAAAAATTGGGACAGTAAACAACTGCATTTTGACCAGACTTAACGAAAAGGCATAACAAAAACTTAATAACAGTAAACAGTAAATGAGCATCTCAAAATGAAATATTTAAGTGAGTAGAGGTGATCACTGATGATTCAAATGAATGGGTTCTTATAATCGCTAATATAGCTTTTTCCGTTCTCCGGCGACAGTTTGGGGTTTGTATAGAGATCCTCAATGTCTCGAGCAGGTCGATTGAAGAGCGTCTCTTTGATAGTACCATTCTTTTTCAACCCAAATCCAGAATAACTCATGTCCCCATTATCCTCTAAAATGTGGTTATAGTCAATATTGGATGCATACGGATCATTCGAGCTCAACACACTGATCAAGTCTGAGCTTTTTTCTTTCTTCAAGGGAGGTCGCACGACATTCAAGTTGATAGTATTTGGTTTGGCAAGGGGACTATTGGTGCCAACAGTAGCGTTTCTAACAATGAAAGTATTGCCTGGGCTATTCCTACTGTTAGCTCCACTATTGAAATTATTTCCAGGGCTAGGCCTGCTGCTGAAGTTACTGTTATTCTGATCATACAACTGCAGGGATCCAACAATAGTTCTCCCAGACATTGTCCCTGCACGGCTGGTTGAGGCCACGCCAAATGACTTTGGTGAAAACCCGCTGTTTTTGTTTAACTTCCTGCTTCTAGAGAACGACTGCATCCTCGTTGCCGAAGACATCGTGCTTTCGTTTCTTGACATAGGTGGGGTTCCCGTAAGCTCGTCGTGATATATACTGTCAGGGGTAGGTGAAAAAACATTTGGATTGGTGAAGAAAGATAGTGATTGAAGCGACTTTCTGTACTCCGGGCGATAATTCATCTCTGATCTTTCCACAGGCTCTTCGTCAATATCATCTTCGGAAACAGTGCACCAAGCAACACCTCCCCATACAGAAAAGTTCAAGAAGGCGACTACAAATAAAAACCAAAGCAGTGAAAACCACCGGCGACTCAAATGCAAAAGAATGCCGTAATCACCCAACTCGCTAGCCACACTCAGCTTCAAACGAATGGAAATAATGGTCAAACTCAAAGCAGATATTCCAATACTCAAAAAACACACAAGGGACAAGGCACCAATGATATGACCCAAAGCCATGATAAGCTGGTTTTTTTTGTTACGGTACTGGATGGCATAAATTACAATTGCAAGAAGACACGAAGCAACGGCAGTGCTAACAGAAACCATAAGACAGGTAGGCAACATCTTCATGTATCGGGAAAGCGTGTTGATAAGCTTGTTGTATGCCTGATTAGTTGTTGGATTGTCGCTACTGTATGCATATTCAAGGACAATCGTCAACCCGACCTTCTGAAGAAGCTGTCTATAGTTAAAGACGTAATATTTGCTTGTCTCACATTGAGTAATCGAAAAGTTTTTGTCAAGTTCTATCACATCGTCAGACATGATGTTCTCGTTGGAAAGCTGGATGGAGTCAAACGTCCCGTAGCAGTAACTCCAAATCGATGAGATAATGAACTGCGGGCTGTTTTCAAACTCTTCCGAGGTGTATGCGACCAAGACTTCAATTTCAGATGTCGTGAATCCCGGTCCGTAAGGGTTTTCGTTGGCACTCAGACTGTCTGCACTGCTGGCTAGGGCATTGTAAAGCCCCTTTGCCACCTTGAGATGCGAGAACTGGAGTCTGTAGATATATACTTTATCTGGAGAGACATACAGGCCCACAAGAAGAACGAGTATGAGGATAACTAGCACAAGAAAAACCACAGCACGGAACCCTAAAAGGATGCGCTCTTCCACCGTCAAGCGCTCAAAGAACTTGGGCAATTTCATCGTTGCTGGGCTACGGTTGGCCTTTCTTAATCTAACCGTATGAATGTTTTAAGTGTAGCTTATAGGGCTATGTTGAGTGAAAAGTTCACACTTTTGGACTTTTCTCCTTTTTGTCCCATGCCGTAGCGTTGGTACTTTGATCCAATGGCCCGTGAAGTTGGAACCTCTGAGATTTTTTTCAGCCGGTGAAAATTTCAGATATTCTAGATTTTGACATACGGCCGTGGGTGAGGAGACGGTATACGGCATATACAATTTTATCTGGAGGAACCATAAATTGGCTCGCTTCAGAATAAACACTGTTCAGCGAAATGTCACTTGGCCTGCTGAAACCATTGCCAAGCTTGTATAAGCTCCGCTATCAGCTCACAAGCAAACCCAAAGATGGTTATCTCACAACAATCAAAATATCGCCCAACGGCAAGTATTTTGCCACGGCGTCCTCGTTGGGCATAATAAAGGTATACAGCACTGCTACAGGCTCCTTCTTGATGAAGTTTAGTGGCCACGAGAAAGGAATATCTGACATTTGCTGGGCTCCTACGTCGCAGTATATCGCGTCGGCTTCGGACGATAAAACCGTCAAAATATGGTCGCTCAAAACAGTGGACCACGTCAAAACGCTAGCCGGACACACATACCATGTGACATCGGTGCGATTCAATTACAAGGGCAATCTTTTGATTTCTGGGTCTTCTGACGAGGCCATAAGAATATGGGATGTCCAGCGAGGCCGCTGTTTGAAGACCTTATCAGCGCATTCTGACCCAATAGCCTCAGTGGACTTCACTTGGGACGGAACAGTGCTCGCAAGCGGCAGTTTTGATGGCCTTATTCGCTTGTTTGATGTAGCTTCAGGCCAGTGTCTCAAAACCTTGATGTACGACCGCTCGGACCTGTCGTTTCCGATCTCATATGTGAAGTTCTCTCCTAATGGAAAATACCTTCTTTGTAGCTCATTGGATGGAACAATCAGGCTCTGGGACTACTCAAACAACAAGGTAGTCAAGACATATCGAAACAACCAAACAGCACCACTTTTGCATAAAGATTCAGGCGATGGAGGCCTGATGATGGACCTTGATGAAGAAAATCCAAAAGCAGTGCCTGAAAAAGGCGACTCTGGCCCCAATGTAACCTTAGAAAAGGTTAGCAAAAATCAGGAGATAATCTCTGAGAAATACTGCTGCAGTAGTGACTTTATTACTGTCACTGGTAACCCTCTAATAATATCGGGGTCAGATCATGGAAAGATATTCATTTGGGACTTACAAAGCAAGGATTTGGTCACAGTGTTGGAGACCGGGGAACCTGCTCCTATCTTGGAAATAAGCACCTGGCATGAGGGCCAGGTTTTGGCATCAGTCTCCATGAACGGGGTGGTCCAGATCTGGGATTTGAATGTTCCTATATGAGAAAAGCATTATAGACTTTGTGAATATTGGATCTCTTTACATTTCTAGGTTCGTTTGTTATTCTAATTTGTAAACTAATATAGGCATATTGTATTTTAGGACATATTTCTTGACCGTATACAGTAACACCGTCAACAATATTCACTATCAGATCTAACACTCGACATGTATTATGATAGGTAACGTTCATTACAAAAAACCTCCAGTTAATCACTCAATGATTTCTTGGTGGTCTCTTCATCAAACTCATCGTATTCTCAACCCATCCCTCTGCACCTCCCTCAAGTACCAACACGTCGTAGATATCCAATGTTTTCACCCCCAACTCTTGCTTTTCCTTCTCCGAGAGCTTCTCATGGCCAATGATCGCACAATTTCTCGTCGAAGGAATTCTCAACATCTCCTTTTTTGTTTTCCATCCCACCAATTGCGAAACCTCTTCAGTATGTTGCACTAGTCCAAAGTAGCTCGATACAGATGATTGCTGTGTCAGCGGCTGTCTTTTAGGCACAAAACGTGCTCTTTTACCTGAAAGGGCATGCGAACAGCAAGGTATTACCATAAAATCGTAGCCTAGAAGAGGGATCCATAATGTCAACTCGTCGGAATGATTTCCTATTATGAATGTGTTCTGTGGAAACTCTGCAATATTGACATATGAAGAATTGAGCAATGTTGCTGAGTTATAGTAAGCGAAAACTGGAACATTGTCCTCGGTTATTGCATCCACTAAATTATCACGTTCGCTGGCCCTCTGCTGTTTGTCTGTATTTTTGTGGTTATGATTGCCATGGTGGTCGATTTTGAAAGTTGAATTCTGCAAAGGTATCTGGAAAACTCTTCCGTTATCAGTGACATTTGGAGAAAATTGACGTATGGCAGGATGAGGTCTTAGGAGTATGCTAGGGATGATCACCTGCTCCTTGAGATTATCTGAGACCTCTTTTGGATATATCTTCCAGGACTTGCGGCTCCTTGCGTCGATCCCCACGCCTTTAAATCCCTCCATGGACAAAATATATACCAAAACTCCGTTTCCACACCCTAAATCGGCAAACTGGAAGTCGTGGTCCTTTGGATATATTCTACCCCATAACTCGATCAAAAACGCAGCAATGGCTATATCTTCAAATACATGTTTCTTTGGATCGGTGTTTTCCTGCCAGTTGTCAATGAGAAATTTGGAATATTTCTTCTTCAAGGCAATATACTTATTTTGAAATAATACCTTCGAGACAACAAGATCATGATTGACCCGTTTCTGATAGCCGTTCATGACACCCCTAGAGTGTTTCTCTGCGGTTTGAAGCAACCGATATGCTATTCTCATGATTCTATCGTCATGGTCTAGCGCACGGAACTTTGAAAGCACATCCGGATCCTGGTATCCAAACGGTAGGTAATTCAATGATATTTCTTTGTTAACACAGTCATAGAAAATTCCAACCGCATAAACAGGAGGCAAGTAGAATGGACAGTCTACAGAGTCCGCGATATGTGGCACATACACCACCAATAAACTTTCATCTTCAGCTTCGCTTTTCATATCAGACTTGCTAGAAGTCTTTTCTCGCAAGATAAGACAAGTTTGGTTTAAAATGTAGTCCTTGAACGGATTTCTTGGTATAAGACGTCTTATGATCCGCCGTTTATATTGATAAGGAAACCCAATAGGCACGTCTCGTAACTCTAAATCGTCAATGTTCTTTTCGAGGATAACCTCCCTTGTGTCGTTTTCGTCATGAGCCTTTTTGGTCTCCAGTATAAGCTCGTCCAATGGAATAGGTTCAGCGTCCTTTTCATCGTGCTCGGCATGAATTTCAGGCTCCTCCTTTTCACAAGAGTATATAAAGTTGAGATTCTTCAAAATATCGGCCCTGAGAAGCACTGTGGAGTTGATGTTTGGCTGAAGAATCAAGTTGTACATTGCTTTCTCAAAGTGAGAAGCATTGAATTCTACCTTGGATTTGCATATCTGCACCCAGTATTCACCAAGTTTTGAAGGCTGTTCCATGCAATTATGTATTCTTTCTCCTGCTTTGGTTTTGATCTTCATCTTGATGCTGGTATTATTGGTTTTTGACGTTCAGGCGTAAAACATAAATGATGATACACAGGACGTTATGTCTTCATCAACCGGGTCATAAAGTCAAGATGAAAAATTTGTGTCTATTTTCATAGAGAGAAAAAAAATCTTTTTGATCGCATCGCAAGAGACCGATCTTAGAGGGATTTGTAGAGTATTTCAAAATTGGCCCATGAAATATGTTGTCTTTTTCTGGGGTTCCATCGGTACACCTATATTTTTCTTAAATACACCAGTACATTTGGCTATTTTTCAATTCAACCACTCTCTGGGGAGACCTAATAATAGCTATTAAGAGGTCATTTACAGCCATAATGTCGAGCAAGGTATTTTTGATGATAATATGAGCTGCTTTGTCAAAAAACTAATACATACAAAAAAATCCATTTACTCTGCTGGGTCTGTGGGTGTTTCTGATTATCTCAGACAATTTCATCTTTATATTACATAGCCAGAATCAAATCTGTACACTTCAGAAGGATACACCAGTTTGGCTCCAGCCATCTAATTGCAATAAAAGCCTCATGCACTCCACATTGTCGGCTGCAATTATCTAGTAAATCAGCAAAGCACTACGCGTTTCATGTAAGCTTACTTTGACTCATATAGCAGCAGTTCAAAGCCTTATGCACGCCAACAAAGTGCATTGGGCCCTTTCATCAAAATATGCTACAACTGGCACAGTGAGGGAACAAATTATACACAGCCAGGTATCAATCCGATGTAGTAAAGTAACTCCGACAACACATGCATAGTAACTCCTCCAAAGTAATCACCTCATCGATTTACAGTTCTGCTGCTTCGCAACTCATACATCTCCCGTGGTCGCTCAACGGTGATATTCCAGAAAATAAGAGACGATGTTTGGAACATGCTGATACATGCATTTCGCGGCTTTCTCACACACTTCTGTGCGTCAGGCGTGTTCCCGATCTCCGTTCAAACCCGCATTTTTCCGCTTAATGTTTTTTTGCACGACATGAGCACAAGCGAGGCTTGAAGCATGGAAGGAAATGTAACGTCCGTGATTGTTTACAATAATGGGCGCAAATATAAGCGCAAATATTGGCAGCTTTCGTTCAATACAGTCTCCAATAGTGCAAGCTATTTAGCTTTTCCAGTGCAAAGCTGATCTTGTGACTCAAAGTGAGAGGAAAAAAATTTTCAGACACTCGGGCTCAGATAAACCTTGATTTCAACATGCCATGCCTGCTGTACCTCTACTGTTACGATGACACAGAGACGTTAGTCATAGATGACGTGCAGATCCTCGTTGACTCATTGGTCGGCAGAAACACATATTTCCCAACTGGAACAGCTGCATGGCTCATGGCAGCTTGTTGGGCACTTTTGTGGGCTTTTCTAGAGACTTTTATGGGTGACTTTTTTTTGGGGCACTTTTTCTGGGTGCAGCCCTGTCATAATACCCCCGCCCAAAGTGCTTAAATAATTTTAGCCGATAAGCACCTCTATATGTCCCTAGGTAACTCGCAGTGTAGCGCAAATAGGACTGGTAAAGCACTGCGATAAGACCAAAAGACTCTGTTGGTGCCTATATTCACACCCAGCCATATCCCTGCAAAGTCAACAAATAGGATTCCTGTTTTTTTTGCGCTATCAAGCCATGCATTAATTATCGCTAACACGATGGATTTCCCTTTATCGCTAACTTTTTCGGGGCGCATCCATACTGTTAATGAGTCACCACGCCTGTTTTTTTTTGTTATCTTTTTTTGTATGTGAAATTTTTCACCAATTTTTCACTTGGCACTTTATCATATAAATACTCGGGTGATTTCCAAGTATTTCAGAGCTGGCTGTGTTGTGTCTTTTCCCTCAATTCTCGTTAATTCCGACAACATATTCTCATTGTACGACACTTCATACAATTGATCTCTCAAGAACTCTATATACTCGCTTTAAATAACAAAAATGTCTAAAGGAAAAGTCTGTTTGGCCTACTCTGGAGGTTTGGATACCTCCATCATTCTCGCCTGGTTGTTGGAACAGGGATACGAGGTCATTGCCTTCATGGCCAACATCGGTCAAGAAGAGGACTTCGAGGCCGCCAAGGCCAAAGCCTTGAAGATCGGAGCCAGCAAATACGTGCTTGTTGACGTCAGAAAAGAGTTTATCGAGAAGGTTCTCTTTCCAGCCATCCAGGTCAACGCTATCTACGAAAACGTCTACTTGTTGGGTACTGCCTTGGCCAGACCAGTGATTGCCAAGGCCCAGATCCAGGTGGCCGAGGAGGAAGGCTGTTTTGCCGTTTCCCACGGTTGTACCGGTAAAGGTAACGACCAAGTCAGATTCGAATTGTCGTTCTACGCCCTCAAGCCAGACGTGACCGTCATCACTCCATGGAGAGACCCAGAATTTTTCAACAGATTTGCCGGAAGAAAGGATCTTTTGGACTATGCTGCCGAAAAAGACATCCCAGTGACCCAGACCAAGGCCAAGCCATGGTCCACGGACGAAAACTTGGCCCACATCAGTTTCGAGGCCGGTATATTGGAAGACCCTAACACCACTCCTCCAAAAGACATGTGGAAGTTGACTGTCGACCCTACTGACGCGCCATCTGTGCCTGAGAACATCGAGGTGCATTTCACTGCAGGTATTCCAACCAAGTTGGTGTATTCCGAAGAGGGTGTCGTCAAGACGGTCACCGATCCTGTTGAGTTGTTTTTGACAGCCAACACCATTGCCAGAAGAAACGGGGTGGGCAGAATCGACATTGTCGAGAACAGATTCATTGGAATCAAGTCCAGAGGATGTTACGAAACCCCAGGGTTGACTCTTTTGAGATCCACGCACATTGATCTTGAGGGATTGACCTTGGACAGAGAGGTCAGAGCCATCAGAGACAACTTTGTCACCACGAACTACTCCAGAATCCTCTATAACGGGTTGTACTTCACCCCAGAGGGCGAATATGTCAGAAGCATGATTGCTCCAGGCCAGACCACCGTGAACGGTGTGGTCAGAGCAGCCTTGTACAAGGGATCTTTGACGATTTTGGGCAGATACTCCAACACCGAGAAGCTCTACGACGCTACCGAGTCGTCCATGGACGAGTTGACGGGCTTTTCGCCAGAAGATGCCACTGGATTCATCAAGGTCCAGGCCATCAGAATCAAGAAGTACGGTGAGAAGAAGAGAGAGGAAAACGGCGATAAGTTGCTCCAGTTATAAGGCTCTATTGGATGTAGATATGCTAGATGAAGTAAATAAAAATTGTTCCATAGTTACATCAGCTGTAGGGTCGTATTCTCGCTTTGTCTTGGTTGCGGTTTATGATTTTTCGTGTCTTGGTTGATGTCTCAACTGGTCTAGGTTCACTTGGTTAGCGTTTATTAGCCTGATTACTTTCAATTACTTTTGATTGCTGCGAGGCTTGCGCGTGTTGATTGCGCCTGGATACCCTTGGGTCCCCTTTGTTACTCACGATCACACCATTGATCACCGGACGCTGTAGGTTCAATAAGACAGATTCGGCAAAAGGGCATTGTTCCACAGATGCGTGCGGTGGCTGCCCATTGTGTGGACAGGCGGGGCACATTTGGGTGTTGCCTTTTACATGCCTTGGGCTACTGTGGCAGCCCAGTTTGGGTGTCGCCTTTTACATGCCTTGGGCTACTGTGGCACCCCAGTTTGGGTGTTGCCTTTTACATGCCGTGGGCTACTGTGGCAGCCCAGTTTGGGTGTCGCCTTTTACATGCCTTGGGCTACTGTGGCACCCCAGCTTGGGTGCTGCCTTCTACATGCCTTGGGCTACTGTGGCACCCCAGCTTGGGTGCTGCCTTCTACATTCCTTGGGCTACTGTGGCTCAATCCTCAATATCCATAGTTTATATTGTTACATGCAACCCCGATCCATACAAACTCTATATAACAATCCCACAATATAAATCAGAAAAACAATTAGCGACTGATCTCATAAAACATACATAAAGAATTACAACGAAAATTAAGCAAAAACGGATACGGAAACCAAACGAAACAAGAACAAGAAAAGAAAGAACGAAAGCTAGCTAAAGTGAGGAGTCATGCTAAGAGGGGGCTGCGGTGGGTATTGTCGTTATTTTGTATTCATGCATACTGCAGTTTCTCTTCGTCGGAAGAGGGCGAGCTCAAAAAGCCGGAGTGCGCCCTTTTTCTGTTGCTGCCGTTGTCGGGCGGGTCCTCGTTTGCCTGCCGCAAGTCCCGCTTTGCCCCTGCAGCCGGCGACGGACTGTAGATCAAGGAGGACACCGACAACACTTTGGACCCCGAAAACGGGCCGCTGCTGTTCCGCGAGGCCTCGTCGAAGTCGTCGTAGTCTGAGTTGATGTTTGAGTTGTTGTTTGAGGTGTCCGAGGCCTGGTGGAGGGTGTTTTCGTCGATTCTGCTGCCGTCCAGGGGGAGACGGAGCTCCATGGCCGCTGCGTCGCTGCTGGCAAGAAGCGGCGGAAGCTGCGGCGCCTTGGCGCTGCTGCTGCTGTTGAGGAGCTGCGAGATGCTCGAGACGCTCCCCAGATGCCCCCGGAAGCTTCCCACGGAGCTTATGGACAGTTTGGCCGACGAGAGCGAAAACGAGGTGTGCGTGGACACCGAGGATATCGACGAGTCGTTGTAGGCCCTTGTGCGGGCTGCAGGGGCCTCTGGGTGGTGTGCGGGCATCTGTGGGGCCGCCATTGCCGAGGGGGCGTAGCTGGGCGTGCTGCGGTACAGCGAGGACGAAAGGGAAAGCGACTTGGCAGGCAATTGGGGGGGTGTGCCTGTTGTGGCGCCTGAGAACGAGGAGGGGTACATTTTGGAAGCCCCCTGGGGCGGATGCTGCGCGTGGATGGCAAAGATGGACTTGCGCATCTGGCGGGAGGAGTCTGTGGTCAAATGGTCGATGTGGGGCAACGAGGGGGGCCTTCTCTGAGGGGGAGCCCTAGAGGGGTCGTAGGACGGTCTGGAAGGCTCGTAGGGGGGTCGAGACTCGTAGGAGGGTCGCGAAGACTCGTATGGGGGTCGAGAAGACTCGTATGGGGGTCGAGAAGACTCGTATGGGGGTCTGTTGGGGTCGTAGGGCAGTCTGGAGGCCTCGTACGCGAGGCCTGGCTTTTGGCCACTTTGCAGCACATTTTGCGGCAAACTTTGCGGCATGCCGTACACGGGCGACGAGAGCTCCGAGCTGCTTCGCACCCGGCTCAAATGGGGCATTTTGGGGCCCTGCGGGTGTCCCGACGGCGATTTGGCCAACGGGTCGATCACAGAGTGCGTTCTCACCTTCAGGGCCTGGCCGGACACCCTGGACGGCGTCGAGGCCACCGAGGACGGAAGCGGCGAAATGTCGCCCTTGCTGGGGGTCCTGCTGGGTCCGGCAAGCGCGCCGGCGTACGGAAAGTCGTCTTTTCCGTACTGGGGGACGGAAAACGTCGGCAACGAGTGCTGCCGCGAAAGCTGTCTCTGCTGGAGCTGGTACGCCTGCTGCTGGTACGCCTGCTGGGCCTGGGACTGCTGGTACGCCTGCTGGGCCTGCGCCTGCTGGGCCTGCTGGTAGGAAAAATAGCGCGGGGGGCCCCCGAAGTCGGTTTGCTGTATGTTTGCGCGGCGCGGCGAGTAGTACACCGGCTGGCTGAACACCGGGGCCAGGGGCGGCGCGTAGAAAAACGGGTACTCGGTGGGGGCGTAGAAGCGGCCCGCCTGGGTACCCACGGGGGCCCCCACCGGGGTGCCCACAGGGGCGCCCGCGGGTACCCCGGCGGGGTCGAGCGGGTACTGGGGCGGGTACTCGAGGGCCCGCGGGAGAAGCTCCGTGGTGTGGCTGAGCGCGTGCGCGTGGTTCTTGGCCGAGTTGGTGCCCTGCCGCCGCTTGATCGACGAGAGAACCGACTCGCCGCCCTTCTTGAACACCCCGGAAGTGTGCCGGAACTCCCAAATGTCCTTGCTGGCGTCGCGCTTCTTTTTGCCCGGGCCGGAGCTCTCGAGCACCGGCGGCGGCTGCGCCGCCTTGTGTCCCGGCGGCAACGGGTCGTCCCGCTCGGTCACGGGGTTCTCCGTGACCTTGTGGAACCCGTACATGTGGAGCTGGCGCACAAAACTCAGGATGTTGCCGTGTTTGAAGTATCTGGTGAGCGCAAGCGAGAACTCGCCGGTGGGGTTCAACGCAAACGTGCCCTGGTTGCCCCCGCGGGTCCACCAGAGGAGGTGGGCGAGCTTGGGGTCGGTGAGCATCGCATAGAGCTTGTGCACGAACGCCATGCGCTTGACGTAGGTGTGGTCGTTCTTTTTGCCGGTTTTTTTGGCCGCCTTGGACACCGGCGGGGCGGTGGTCATGGCAGGGAGCGCAGGCGGCTGGATGAGGGCGTTCTGGAGGGGCTGGATGTTTGTCGAGGAGGGGAGGGTGATGTTTTGGTTCTGGGGGTCGAGCGGGGTGCTCGGGGTGTCGTTTTGGCCGTGGCTGAGGCCCTGGCTGTGGCCCTGGCTGTGGCTTTGGCTGTGGCCCTGGCCCTGGCCCTGGCCCTGGCCCTGGCCCTGGCCCTGGACATGCTGGGCCTGTCCCTGCGGGTGGCCCGCAGCCTGTGGATCCTGGGGATGCGCCGGCTGGTATTGTCGCTGCTGCGCATAGCGCAGGTGGTTGGGGCCTCCGGTTTCCATGTTTGCAGGCTGCTCTCTGTGGCAACGGACGCGGTCAATGGGGGTTGTGTCTGCAGAGCGTCCCTTGGACATAATCAATCCAGATAGCACTTGGGCCAAAATTAAAAATGAGATTAAACGTTTTTTTAAAACAAAAAAATTTTCTATCTTATTTTTCTTTCCACTCAGATTAAATCAAGGAATATAATTAGTATAAAGAAGCTCAGGCTAATGGAAAACAGAATGGAAGCAGGCAAATAATAGAAGCATATACAACAAACCCAAACAAAACAAAGTCAAATCGGGGATGATAATTACCCACCGCCAACAGGAAGCACGCCCGATAGCTGTGGATCGATTCGAAAACACTGGGAGAAACTCTGAAAAAAAGGTTAAACGAGATTAATCAGCGACGAGCTCTGGGAGGCGTTTAAGATTCCACAGACTCCGACGCCAGAACTATAACCTTCAATTGGACTGCCACTAGATGCTATTTCACTGCTGCCGGACACTGAAATCGCAGGTTTCATTTGGTGATAGTGAGCGCGGGAGTTTTTGGCTCCAGAGCTTTTTCTTTTTTGATTTGAAAAGTCTCAGAGGAAGAAAAAATTTTTAAATTAAATTCCCAGAAATCCAAAACTGAAAATGCCCTAGGTTTAAGCTTTTTGCAGCATCACAGTTCAAGACCTGGACCAGCTGGGTGTGCCACAAGCAGAACGGTGCGAGAGCCCGAAGTGCCACCTGCGCCCCGTGGGCCGCCCGCTGCTGCTGCAACTGCGGTGCTGCGTCCCTCGCCCTGCCGGGCTGCCTCCAAAACTCGCGTGCACGTTGCCATTGCCAATCATTTCCTGGACGCCTTCATGCACTCATCACACGCGCTCTGCGTGGAACCTGCACGCCTGAGTACACATTTGTTCCTTTTTGTTTCCACAGTGCTGCCCCAAATAAGCTCAAGGTTCTATCTGCTGGACTTTTTCCGGCGGGCCTGCGTTTGTGGAAATGTCGGTGGCGTGGGGTCTGCTGCGTGCCCTCCCTTTGCTGCTCACTCAACTATGCTGTCTGAGAGGCTTTTACGAATGAAATAGGCAACTGACAAAAACACAGTTTTCTCAGTTCCAGCTGTCTGTCTCTGTGGTGGTGTTGCAATGATCACTGAGCAAAGCGCAGGCTGCAGGCTTTCTGCAGGCTTTCTGCAAACTTTCTGCAGGCTTTCTGTAGGCTTTCTGTAGGCTTTCTGCAGACTGCACAATGCAGAGTGCATTACTGCTGATTGTAGACAGCAGATTTAGTATAGAAAAATACAATGCATGCATGATGCAGCAGCTCACAACTGCGTCTCCGATTGTTCAAGCGCTCAATCTTTGCACTATGTATACTGCACCATGCATATTGCATGTTATTTATGCAATTTAGAAAAGTCTCAGGTCACACTGCTAAATAAGATTTGGGTGTATAGCTTAGCAAGTACCCATATATAGTATACTAGCAAAGACAACAACAGAACAAATCCTAGTGCTCATGGCAATTATAATTATCATAACTATATATTCGTCCTCTCTGGGTCACATCCGCTGTATCGTGCCACGGCAGTGTGTGTATATACGGATTTTATTGATTATTATGGCTAGTTGGGTGCCGTGTCGCTTTACCCTTGCCTCATTCTACCATAAATTCGGTCCAGTGGTAAAGGAAAAAATGTGCCAGGACGAAAATAAAGGTTCACCTGGAAAATAAAACTACGAAAGGTAAAAATAGACATGCAAACATATTAACACACGAGATATATAGCTACAGCTACCGATCGGTATTCAAGTGGTTTTTGTGGAACTCCATCTTAAAAGGGACATCGATAAGAACGAAACATAAACAAAGATTACTGGCTAGAAAGCTGTGTAAGGGATAATCCCAAGTTATTTTTTTCATTGTTTCGTTTTCTGTTTTGTTTTCGTTTTTTTTTCCTTTGTTATTTTGGGCTGGTCTATGTATGTAGGTGGTGGTCACTACTGCGACAACTCCATTCGTATTTAACATCTATATACAAGATGAACAAAAATCATCAAAAATAGCAACAGCAATCACTGAGTCTCATATCGAAGTTCTCAAACCATGGCTTTTGCATTGAGTAGAATACAAAGACAGACCCGTTTGAACATCTTAAACTTTGTTTCTCACAACATTGGTCCTAAAAGATTGCATAGCTGATAGAACATGGAGCGCTTTCAATCTGTATTTTTAGGAGTGGCCGGTCCGTGCTGCGGCTATGCATTATGCCATCCGTGAACAGAAACACCTTGCAGCACGGGAGGGGTCTTGCGCGGGAGAGGCACGAAAATTTTGAGGTTTTGCAATTCTGGGACTATAGAAAAGTCAGTCATTTGCATGTGTAAACGATTACACTTCTTTGAATTCAAACTGATAGATAAAATGAGACGATATTCTTCACTGCGGACACTATTCGCTTCTCCTGTTGTGGTGTTTCTTTTGCTTGTTTTCTTCTGCATCTTGCTTCTCTTAGAACAACTGCTCCTCCTCCTTCTCCTCTTTCTTTGCTTCTATCATCAAATTTACGACGTAGCCTTGTAAATCACAAAGAAGAGAACAAAAAATCATACCATAACACTAACTCAATTAGGACCATCATCTTTATTTTTGTCTTTGATCTTTATTTATATTGTGGTGTTTATCTTTTGTTTGTCTTTATCTTTATTAATAATATCCGGTTATGTCCACAAAAATCCTACTGGGTGCTGCAACACTTTCCGTATCTAGCTAAATAAGGCGAAAATCCAAAAGGAACATTTGAAAGACATTCGTGATCTAAGTAAGTGAAGTTCATTTATTTTTCAATGTTGTCTCGTTTCCGTTTGTAGAAGCGACTTTCCACGGTAATTTACCCAGACTGGTAGGGATCTGTCTTAGCAGTAGGCTGTCTCATGTAATTGCGTAGAATAAGAAAGTATATATTGGGCGGAATCTCAGCCCTTCCAAAAACACATACGTCTTGTATACGTCATATCTGACTTAGTATTGTATCAGTACCCACTTGAGAATTAAACAATTGCAGCCACTTGTATGATTTTGAATTAAGCTGTAATCACCGCCAATTTGGACAACAATTCTGTCTAATTTCGCTATCCATCAGTTCAATTTTAAGTTAAGCTTGCTTTTTTACTTCGACTGTCGTTCTATTTTGGTGCTTTATTGAATGCATTGCCTTGCATGGACATGAGCAGCTAAGAAACTTTATCCTGAGCATCCTCCTACAGGTTCCCGGCACCTTTCATCATACATGCTGATTTGGCTAGATGCCTTTACATTACCAAATGTATTTGCAAAGGGGCATCAAAGCCGTTCTTACGAAACAATGACGGAAAAATTGCGAATTCTAGACTAGAAAAATTATATCATAATGAGCAATAGATCAGATGACTATTTATCATAATAAAGCTAGTTTTCACAGTGATTTTGATTCTCACCTACTTTACTGAGAGTGGACGATACGAATTTACTTTAACTTAGAAAAGAAAGATATACATAGTACTTTTTTCTAGTGAAGGATACAATAGGCATTAGTCGACAGTAAAGGAAGTTATTCCTGCTCTTGCATGAAATACTGCCTTTGTACAGTCGTGGTTATTGTGATAGTCCGCGTCATTTCCCAGCACCAGAAGGACGTTCGGCAGTATCAAATACGATTCCTCGTTCAGAAGATTTTTTAACAATGGATTGATTGTTTACCTAGTCCAGATGCCAGTTCAGATCTGCCTCTCGATCTAAGCAGAAATACGCATAGCTCTTCATTAGGTGATGTGTACCTTCTTGCTAGCGAAGGAATTTACGCTTTTTGATTACTGGTGATTGGTCCATGTGCAGTCAGTAAATTTCTTCGTCCTCCACACCGTCTATCATCAAGGTAAGGAAGCATTCCTGACCTTGCAGAAAACACAATCCGTGTACAGTCACAGTCATTGTTATAGTCCTTCTATTGTCTATTGTATGCCGTGAACACACGAGTTGTGCTAGTTTAATCCAAGTGGCAATTTGAGCCTGTTGTTCTTCCCAAAAAAAGGGACGTGCTGCTCAACATAATATTTCAGTTAGTACGATGGCCCTAACCTGAAGCAAATGTGTGATTCAGGCTACCAAAGCCAGTACTAGATGTCTTTTTGTAACAAAAGAGTCTTTAGTATCCAGCTCATGACACTATGCTGGATTTGTTCTAGCATACGATCAATATACCCAGATTTTTATAGCTCCTTCCAGGCTCTTTCAACAATGAACAAAATTCTGCTCCTTTTTTGAGCATCAAATAGATATTGTAAGCTTCCTATAAATGTTTAGTGTTCAGGCTTGGGTCTAGTTCATTTAATGCTGAACTTTAGAAAGTGGAGGTCAAAGCGCGATTTTTAAAGCGACGGCAGTGCTCATTCAGGGGGTCTTTGTATTTGGCTAATCTTAGACACGAAATTTGCACTACTAATTCTAACAGTGATCCTATCTTTGTATCGTATCTCCAACAAAAACATAACTCAACAATGACTTAGTATCCTTTGTGCTCTCATCAAACTACAAAGGTTTGATGCTATCTCTTACAGCTTAGAATATAAAGGCAGTTCAGGTCCTGATCCTGCTTTAAGTCTGCATTTTAACCTCGAATAGAGCAACCGACTGTTCTCAATCATACAAAAGACGGCTTGGAAGACTCTTTTGGTCGGAGATTTGACTATGTTTCTGGGCACTAAAGCAACAAGTGACCTTCTACTTCTTTTCATCACTATCCAATGACTAAGCTGCCAATATACTGACATCATACTGTAACTACAGGGATTGATATTGCTCAACATTTTCTTCGCCATTCAGCCGCTAAAAAGCGATGAATTGAAAGTCATCAAAACCGCTGTTGCGTGTTATCACCTTTAGCTTCACCATCTGCGCTATCAATAGAACTATCGTTTTTGCATCATTATCACCATCGGCTTCACTGTAGCTCACCGCACTGCCACACCCATCACCAAAACCTGTATTCTCAAAAAAAAATTTGCAAAAAAATGCCGAAAATCACCACACTGCTCTTCTTCTCTACGCTCACTTGATTTATTCTCACCAAATTCAACCTTTCAGATATGTCAGCAATAATATAAAGACCTCTACACATCCTCTTTAGTACTGTCATCATTAGGTGCCCACTCCCAGACATCACATTGCAACCAATGCATACAAATTGCGCGGCTTCCCAAGACAGATATTATCTTTTGATATACCCCCTACATCTGAGACAAACATTATTTCGAGCTCGGATCTTCGCAAAAGACTTCTGAAGCACTTTATCTCTACCCTCGGATAGTATATCATGTACAATCTCTAGTGAAACTACTTCTCATGCTTACACAAACAAGAGAACGAATTCATGAATTCGCTACATATGCCAGGGAGGTCAAGCAAGTTAAAAAATAATAGGGATGCTCGTAGGATCCTCAGACCTAGTACATCATATTCTTTACATGCTTCCCTTGCTTATTCCTCATTTGGATAACAAGAACGCAACTTCATGAACATTCATCGACCGTGACAGCTTCTACTCCGCCTGGGCACTGAATAGGACTCGCTCCCAAATGCTATGGCCAATAAAGTGCCCAAGAATCACAGAATAGTGAGTTTTGACATTACCATGTCGCCAGAAACTTTTGAGATGGTAGTTGTGCTCAACGCCGATACAGATCCTAAAGGCATATGTGGTCCATTCTCTATGCTTGCTCACTACAACTTTTGTAACGCCGATTTGACGACCAAGGACGTATGGAGCTTGGCACTATGTCATTGCGTGCGTAAGACATCAATTTACTTACGCTAAACATCTTGTCGTATCGTTTTATCAGCTTTCTGGTATTCATTGACAGTGTATGCCTGCTGTTATATCTTACATACCAAAGATAGGTTCGCATTATTATATCAATAAAGGATACGCATATTGTCCAACTTTAAAAATAAAATCGCTCTGTACACGGTTTTTTAAAAATCTCACGTTTCGAGGAATTAGGTTCTTTGTTAATCTGTGGGGTAATTTAATTTTTGGGTTTTTTACCCAATAGGAATAAAAGTTTTTCGGTCAGTTTTGTCATGCATTTGGTAAGTTGGTGGTTTGTACATAGAATGATACGTAAATAACCGAGTGGTGTCACTATTTGAATGTAAATAACCGAACAGAAGTACTATTTGTATGACCTAAACAGATCAGAATACTTCTGACCATGATAGAGAATGAAATGAATGACTTCAAAAACTATCGGGACAAGTAACAACATCACGTAAATTTGAGGGACTGGCCGCCTTAGCTAACCAGAGAACATCCTCTGGCCAATGTGCCGCCCCAGCCGCGCCGGATTTACTCGAGCTAAATTTTTCCGAAGCGTGGCACACACTAATTGACCAAACAGATAAGTGACAACATCTAAAAGAAAGTAAACTCTATACAGTAATCTAGGTTGCTAGAATGAAATACATGTTATCCATCTATTTAAAAGAAAGTCAAGTGAAGATAAGTTCCCCAAAGGCTTCTTTTGTATCTAGTTTTGATACAGCGGCTAGTTGTTTGTACTCTAAGCTGAAAGCAGAAGTTTTTGCAAAGAGTTGCATGAGAGAAGTGTCTACTATCAAATATTACCAACTCGGTTGATGTTGTTGAAGGTATCATTGTAGGCCTTCAGAAAGTCTTTGAAGTCCTTCTTTTCTGTTTTCAAATAATTAAATACCTTTCAGGCAGACATCTCTTCGTAAATTATCACACGGAGTTAGTGATTCGTGTAGCGTGTATGTAAAGACTTTCTGTATTGTCTCGAATATAAATGCTGTTTACTATGCAGTGCTGTTGTTCCTGACATTATTCTAACAATTTTCTTTTCAATATCTTGTCCAACACTCTAGTGTCACTCGAACCTCCGTCATTAGCAAAAGAAAGCCTTCGATATAGAGGTAAGATTTGAGCTATTCATGACTAAATACCGCTATAATCCTGACTGACTGACAAGTAGATGCTCCAGCTCCGATGCTACCACCTCTTGAATGGTAAACGAAGATCTCCTCATACAAAATGCTTCGCATCATGAGACGCTCTCAAAGTCTGTATTCAATGTTACCACTAAGAAGAATCCTTGAGGCCTCATCCTCAAAATTGAATAGCTAACATCGACACTCACCACGCGCCGTCATCCGAATCAAACCCATTCCATTCTTCGTCACTTTCTACTAACTCTGCGCCATCACTTTCATCATCACCATCTCTATCCCTATCGCTGTTATCATATCCTTCTTCATCCCTTTCTTCATCACCGCTACAAGCCATATCTCCATCACTGTTACCAGCCGTATCTCCATTTCCATTGCCCTGGGCACTGTCAGTTTCGCTGTCGCTAGCACAAAGATTCACAGGCTCCAAGCGACGCCGCATTGGCCTAATTTCTTCATCATCTTCATCTCCACTGCTCACGACATAGGCTCTATTTCTTCGTATATTTCTCATCAAAGTTTGAAAACGTTCAGTAGCAACATCGAGCTCTAAATCGGCGCGTTCTGCTTCCTCGTCGTAATCTGCATCGTCATAATAATCTCTCCGGTAATCGTGACGGTCGTTATCTTCGTCGTAATCTTCGTCTTCATCCTCAATATATTCATGGCTAAGATGACGTTGCTCTTCTTCTCCATCCTCCTCTGCTGCATCGTCAATGAAATCATCCTCGTAATCGTAATCACGATCATATGGATCTGATCCCTCTTCGTCATCCTCAGCTTCTAGGTCATCCACCATTGGATTCGTAAACGTTGCGTTGCAATTGGTGCACACGGGTCCTCCTGAGGCCTCCCAAAAACAATTACCGCATCTGGGAATATCTTCGTCATCCGAATCGAATATTATTCTAGCCTTCGTTCTCCCACGGAATGCTCTTTCAAAAGGCTTACTTTCTCTGCTAAGGCAATCAGCTGTGTACAATTTCTCTGCGTCCTTTATCATCTTCTCAATCAATGCAGGTAACTCTGGTTGGTCTTTTGAAGATGTCTTCGCTGCTTCGAGCATCGACAATGATATGTTGCGCAATGCCGAGTTGAGACTTGGAGGGTTATCAAGTGGAAGACGACACGTAGGACATGAGAGCTTTTCTTTAAACCATTGATTGAGACACGAATAGCAGTAATTGTGTCCACACAAGCACATAAATGGATGAATCATTATATCATTACATATTGCGCAAGTGATTGACTCGACGATCTGCTCTGCAACTAACGCATGGCCAATTTGAAGGCCAAGAAGCCTCTCGGGGCTTATTATTGTATCGTTGCTCATACTTGGTTTTTTGGCTATCCTTTGCCGGTGTTATGGCAAATAGCTGTTTTGTTCTTTAAGCATCGATTCGCGATGATGCACTATAAATTAGAAAGACATTTGAAATATTTTTAAAAAGCACTTTCAGTTTGCATCATGTAAGTATCACGTGGGTAATCCATTTTTGAAAGCTTACAAGTGTCCTAAATAACTTATTGTCGGCAGTCAAGCCATGGGAGTTGAGACTGTAAGCAGGGGTGATTGGTAGAATATTGATGTATTCCTACTAACAATGTGAAGCATCTAACAGCACCATGTGTCATTTTGAGACAGCGCAAGTTGATTTTTTTTCACTAATATGAAAAAGACCCCAAGCATCAAAATTCAAAACATGGCTATTTATTTTATTAACGAATGACGAAGACGACCATTATTGTTAATGATAATAGCCGTCTTCGTCGCTCTGGTTTTGAGACCCGGACGAAGCGCTCCACATCTTCAGTTGTGATTGTGATTATCATATATTAAGCTTGTAGATTACTTGGCACTATCACACTATTTGTGTACATCACGTGATAACAACATCTCCATCAACTCTCAAACTCGTTATCCACCTGAAAGGCGGGACCGAAAAGAGAACAAGTTTTTTTCAGCTTTTGGTCCTCTCAAAAAAATCCTCGTTTGAAGTGGATGTTTACGACCTAATGATAACCCAATGCTTGTCATATTCTGTATCTTACACACCAACAAACACAAGCAAAATCGACTCTTTCTCAATAGACGCCAGAACTTGCTTTTCGGAGGCTCTACTTATCATCCCTGAATTTCCTTATCAAATACACCCATCATAATCAGTAGTTAACTAAATAATCATGGCAGGCCAATCATCGCAGTTCCAGCAGCTCGAAAAGCTTGGAGAAGGTACCTACGCCACCGTCTACAAAGGTAGAAATAGATACACCGGTACGCTTGTTGCTCTTAAAGAAATCAATCTTGATTCCGAAGAGGGCACGCCATCTACAGCTATCAGAGAAATCTCCCTCATGAAGGAGCTCAAACATGAAAACATTGTCACCCTTTACGACGTGGTCCACACAGAGAACAAGTTGACGCTTGTATTTGAGTTTATGGACAAGGATTTGAAGAAATACATGGACACTTACGGAAATAGGGGCGCTTTGGACCCTAAGATTGTTAAGAGCTTCATGTTCCAACTTCTTAGGGGAATCATGTTCTGTCACGACAACAGTGTTTTGCACAGAGACCTCAAGCCACAAAACTTGCTCATCAACAGTAAAGGTGAGTTAAAACTCGGAGACTTTGGTCTTGCTAGAGCATTTGGCATTCCTGTTAACACTTTCTCTAATGAAGTTGTTACACTTTGGTACAGAGCTCCAGATGTCCTTATGGGCTCAAGAAACTATAACACTTCGATTGATATTTGGTCTGCAGGTTGTATTATGGGCGAAATGTTCACTGGGCGTCCTTTATTCCCTGGCTCCTCCAATGATGACCAACTTATTACTATTTTCAAGATAATGGGAACCCCTACCGAAAGAACATGGCATGGAGTCTCCCAATTGCCTAACTATCGCCATAATTTTGACCTCTACATCTCCCAGGACTTGGCTAACATTGTTCCGCAAATTGACAAGGTTGGCTTGAGTTTGTTGAACTCGTTGCTTCAGATGAAGCCAGAATCAAGAATCACAGCAAGACAGGCCTTGCAACATCCCTGGTTCAGCGAATACACTGTTTCTGCAGGCCATCAGGTAGGAGACTTGTCCTATCAGAGCCAGTATAACGACGGCAGTAGACGGGGGATTAACCAGATAGTATGATTGTTGTATAAACTTTGTATCATTTGTATGATCAATATCTGATAATCACAATCACAAACGAAAATGAAGTGTGCCTCGTCCGGGATTCAACCCAGAGCGACTCGCATTAGAGATGTAGCTGTCTCTGTGATATGTTGGTAGTCCTATTTATGTCTTGGTGCTTGGGGTTGTGTCATACTACTGAAAAAATTTATGTCAGCTTTAATATTGTGAGATTATTAATATCAAAGTTTTGTAATGTACGTTGTGCATGTGTCGGAAATCGAACCTCACACCCTAATGGCTACATGCATGAATGAGCAATTGAGAGCAACGTGTGAATTAGATTGGAACCCTTTGAAAAAAGTTCGAAACGAAATGAATAGTCTATAGGAAGTAAAATAAGTAAAACAAAGTGAAACAACTATAACAACAAGCTGATAACTTGATAGATCAAAAAAGTTATTGGGATGTTATTTGCGCTCAACGCAAATGCCTCCCCGGTGCTCACGTTATCCACAAGACTGATAAGAGATGAGTATTGCAGTTGAGCAAAGGTGTATGTAGGCACAAAACTTGTAGATGCCTCGGCGGCCATGGTGTGCTTAATTTGTGCACGAGAAGTTGCCGTATCAACTCCCTCCGCTGTGTAAGATCCCTTCACCACATTTGACAAGGAGCTTTCTGGGTAATTTGCATCAACTATAAGTCCGTTAGTGTATAACGCACCAGGATCGCTCAGGGAGCTGCTCAATACGGCCTCCGTATCCACAGTCAATATATTCCCAGAAAACGAAACTGTTTGATTGTTCAGCAAGGTGACGGCAGTTGGTGTCCATGTGCTACTACTACTCGTACTGGTGGAAACCAGTCTATATAAACTTGGGGTAAGAGGTACGATTGCATGAGAGGTAGTGGCAGTCGTGCTACTGACATTAGATTTGGATGAAAACAAACTAATCTCTTCGGTGGCAGTACCTTTACCTGAAGCAGTGGAGCTATAGCTGTTAAGAATACTTGAGATATGAGTGGCGGTCTTAATCGTACCGCTCGAGTCAGTTGTTTTGGTGCTCAATAATTCTGCTTCTGTGGAAGTTCTGCTTGATAAGCTTCGAGAGGATGTTTTTGTAGAAAACGTAAAACTGACGGTGTCAGTCCCAGTAGAAGCAGATTGGTGAAATGTATTTGAAGATGAGTGGGAAAGTGTATTTGATACAAAAGAAAGCTTCATAGACTTCGATGATGTGGACAGTTGAGACTCTGATGATGTCGATAGTTTTGTTGATGTTGATGGTTTCGATGTTGTTGACCTGGTTGAGGATGTAGTTGTCGTTGACTTTGAAGTTGTGGCTGTGGCTGAAACTGATTTTAAAGAGGAGAAAGATATTGATGATGTTACGGACGCATTTTCAGTGATTGTCTCAGTGGTTGTATTACCCATCTTGATTTTTACAACATCCCTCTTGACCAAGGCCAAAATATCTTGATTGGTAACATATCTTCCCGCAGCCTCGTAGCTGCTGATAAGAGAGTGTGCAGTGCTCTCTGGTATATTTGCTTGGGCGAATGCAAGCTGATTCTTATCAAAATCCGTTTTCATAAAAATGTATTTGAGAAATGAATTGCCAAAAATGTAATCTTCACTCCCATCGGATGAAAGCATCTTCATGAAGCATTTTTTGCTGCCGGGAACTCTCTCCATTAATTTGTGTAATGGTATCGAAACATAACCTGACTTGATTTTGAAACTGATATATTTTGTCTTTTCAATAAAACATGAGGTAGAAAAAGCCCCCTTCTCGTTCTTATAATCTATTCCCGACTTGAACAAGACTCTTTGAATGTCATCTTCGGGCATAAATATGTACTCGGTAGATCTGTCAAATACCACTCTCTTGGGCTGAACAAACACTTTTCCCGCTCCCTTCTCGGAATGGGTAAAAATACCATCAACAAATGCGTTTGGCTGTTTATCATGATTGAGTCCAATTGTCGTCAATGAGCCTACCATTTTCCCATTAGCAAACTCATCATCAGCGCCAAGAAGGATTTCGCCTGTTGTCCCGTCCCCACTTAAAGATATAGAATACTGTAGTGAGGAAATCTTGCGGCAATTTTTTAGCTGCACCAAGAAGTTCGTTCTGTCTTCTCTAGGTATTAAGCCAATATCAAGCGACTCTGAATCGCCTTCTATAATACTAGCAAATAGTGATAAGTCCTGTATATCACGAATGGCAAACTCTTCGGTGTTATTTTTGTCTCTTGTAGCTTTGTTGACAGCCCTTGAGCTTTTGTATGATGTGAAATTCAAACGGTAGTGATCTTGGGTGGTTACGTATAAGGATTTTCGATTGATTCTTTTGTGAAATATTGCGTTCGTAGATGGAAGGTGGTTTGTAGGGGTTGTTAGCGTCTGACAAATTTCAAAAGTAATTGGGTTAAGTGCTTCAACGAGCTGAAGACATCCCAAAAGTAAAGTGAGGATGAATTCCATTTTTAGTCTGAGAAACGCTTTCGACTGATAAAGGTAACTACACTTTGCAGCACAGAATACTCTCTATCAAAATTGCAAAACGAAAGGAAAGGGCGAAAAAAATGGAGTCAACTGTCTCCTTTAAGTTGAAGTCCAGGATTTCCCATTTAATATATATGATTGATCTATTGTGACTATTTACTTGTCTCAAACTGCTCTCTTCTGTGGAAAAAATAAGGATGTTTCTTATTGAAATTCTATGTAATGTTGAAAAATTAAAAACCCAAATTATCTGTGGATTCTCATGCACGCGGATTAATTACCGCCTAATTGTTATTTTTTCCTTTGGGGATTCGCCATTATTATGGAGGCAGAATAATGTCCTATTGGTGGTAATGGAAAGATTTTTAGATGATCATCAGAAAATCTTTGGTGAGCAACTTTTAGTGTCTTTGCATATGTAGCAATATCAGTTGTCTATGTCTGGATACGTTGAGCGTGTTTCTTTCAGTACATCTCATGAACTTGTCTGTTCCGATTTGAGTGAATTCTCCAGAATCAAAGTTAATGTCTCTGCGAATAAATTTAACTTGTTAGTAAGAGGTTTCAATGAGTGGCTTGTAATAAGTGATGAGATTGTCTTGTGCTTTCATGCTCAACTAACTCTGCCTGTTGAATACAATAAATGATGGAGTTTAGTTGCTTTCAAGCATAACTAAAGGGAGAATCGTAGCTAGGAGATGGTAGCTGTTTGATAGACCGTGTGACTACCGATGTCAATATTCTTTCCTACTAATAGTAGTCTGTCCTGATAAGATGATGTGATAGTGAATTGAATAGCTAAAGATGACTATAGTCATCTTTGGTTTCATTCCGTATTTGAAAATTAGCAACCCATGTACGTGAATGCACTATGACGCCATATCATATGAGGCATGCATTTTTTCGCTTAAATCAAGTGCCTAAAAAATTTTCCAGCATCTCATCGCTTGATTAAAACATCATGTTCGGAAAACTTTACTACAAGCTGGATATCCTCTCAGGTTACTATCTATCTTTAAGCATTCGTGGTCCAATTGACAAATACACTGATAGACTCTGAAAAGAGTTGGAGAATATATAGGCTTGTTACATAAATCCCTCAGCGATCAGAGATGGGAGAAAACAACAATATTGAAGATGATCATCTGCAGTTTCTTAAAAAGCATGAAGCTCATCGTCAAGAAATACGAAAGAATGAACCAAACGAGCCTTTACTAAAAGAAAATACTCGCAGATTCGTGATGTTTCCTATTAAATATTACGACATCTGGAGCATGTACAAACAGGCAGAGGCATCTTTTTGGACGGCCGAGGAAATTGATCTTGGAAAAGACCTCATAGACTGGAACTACAAATTAAACGACAACGAAAGATTCTTCATATCGAGGATTTTAGCCTTTTTTGCTGGCTCTGATGGAATAGTTAATGAGAACCTCGTACAAAACTTCTCATCGGAGGTCCAAATTTCGGAAGCTAAGTGCTTTTACGGGTTTCAAATAATGATTGAAAATATACATGCCGAAACATATTCACTTTTAATTGATACCTATATCAGAAATCCTGATGAAGCCAACAAATTATTTAATGCGATTGAAACCATTCCTAGCATTAGAGAGAAGGCTGTGTGGGCTTTGAAGTGGATCAACGACAAAGACGCCTTATTTGCTGAAAGATTGGTGGCATTTGCAGCAGTGGAAGGAATCTTCTTTTCAGGGTCGTTTGCCTCCATTTTCTGGTTGAGAAAACGGGGCTTGATGCCTGGCCTCACATTTTCAAATGAGTTGATTTGTCGAGATGAAGGATTGCATACCGAATTTGCTTGTTTGCTTTATTCGCATTTGGAAAATAAACTTCATCCACAAATAATTGAGCGAATAATTGTCGAAGCGGTATCTATTGAGAAGAAATTCTTTGAGGAGTCATTGCCAGTTTCGTTGCTAGGAATGAATGCAGGCTTAATGAACCAATACGTTGAGTTTGTGGCTGATAGACTACTAGTTTCTTTGGGAAACAGAAAGATTTTTGATGTATTAAACCCTTTCGACTTCATGGAGAACATCTCTCTTTCGGGCAAAACCAATTTTTTCGAGAAGCGAGTTTCTGACTATCAGAAGGTGAAGGTCATGGAAAACATGGACAACATGTCATCATCAGCCGATGTGACAAAAGAATGTCTGAATGAATTGACATTTGATGATGAGTTTTGATTTTTGCCTTGCTTGCCATAGGACAAAACTTTTTGTGATACCCTGTAAATTTGCGGAGAAGTTTGTTTGTATATACCAGTGGCCGTGAATCTACGCACCTGTCAATAGCTAGATTTGGTCACGCCATTCTTCTTTCTGTGTATATTATTTTCTGTCTATAGTCCATGTCTTGACGTGTATTCTTATTTTTTATGTATGCCACCAGACAGCATTTTGCAATAACCCATTAATAAACTCATTCCATTTTGGCTCCCTCGCAACATCTTACAGTAACTCTTTGATGGATTTGACTGCTTTCATGTTACTCTGCAAAATCCTGCAATAGATGAGTTCAACTTATTAATATGAGAGAGCCTCACGCATTAAGATTAAAACAGGACTTTTATCATTACCAGCATAATACAAAGGCGGATAGTCCCACCAGTGTGAATCGTCCTGAGTTCGATTCCCAGACAGAGCACGCTGCATTTGTAATTGTGACTGTGATTGTGATTGAGATTATCATATATTAATTTTATCAACATACTTTAACTCATCTAATACAATTTTATTTAAGCCAACACGGCATATGGCAACCCCTTACATACAAGAATCCCTCAAATACCAACCTTTCTTTGAATTTCGGTCTGAATATCAACTGGCTTCTCTGTATCAATGTTGGTGTAGATATCTTCCCAGTCAATCGAGCTATCTTTGTTTAAAAGGATATCTCTATGAACATTTGAAGGTCCACCTAACACAGATGCTTGAAAATCAGTATTTTCTATGATTTTCAACTCCATTACCCTTTTGGTAGGCTCAGCGGCACCAAATATTCTCTTGTACGACTCCAATTTCAATTTGTGTTGCGTTTCTTCCCAGTTAGCAAGTCTGGCTTCAAGCGGATGTCTTCCGTTTATTTGAGAGGCAATAGAAAGTGGACCTTTTCCAGTTCTTAAGGTATCTGGCAACAGAACTGAAGGCGATTGTTCTGCGTACTTCAATACGTTGACTTCTGACTGATGATCAGCATCTGGGACAAGTTTTAAGCTCTAGGTTGTGATATGTTAGTACTGGCATTGTGAGTTGACATATGAGAGAATGAACAAGTTCTTCGATACAATAGGCGCTCACATACCATTTTCGAATATATTATGTAGTATTTGTACGTCTATGGACTTGAATATGGTTGGTAGGTGTTTAAAGATACCAAGTTCCCATCTTGACAGTGGCAATCAATTGAGAATATCTTTTTTCATTTTCAGACAGTTTGTTGATGGTTTTCATTTTCGCAATGGCGGCCGGGTGCGGTTAGTAATATACGTGGATTAGTATCAATCACATTGGAGACAGGTAACTACTCTACAGGTATCATCGCTCAATAAGCTGTGTAAATTGGTCTATATTATGAACAGAGACAAGGCTAAACAAGTCTATGACGTTCATGCTGAATGTTCGTGGAGACTGGTTTCAAAGGACCACGTTACAGCCCAAAAAGTCACCAAGCAGATGAGATCATGTCTGACTTACTGTACTGCTAAACACCGGCACGAAAAAAGCATCTCCGCCTTAGAGAGGAAAATTTTTTTCTATAGGCAGTGCTATCATCAGCTGTCTATTTGTGTAAAGTCTCAAAGTGCAATCATTTAAACACAGCACTTAGTAGAGGAACCTCTTTTGGAAGCACGCAACATGAAGTTTGTTGCGTTAGTATCAGGCGGGAAAGACTCCTGCTTCAATATTCTCCACTGTCTTAAAAACGGCCATGAATTGATTGCAATAGCCAATTTATATCCGTCATCCGCTGTTAAATCACCTGTTGACGAAGAAAGCGAAGAAATCGACAGTTTTATGTATCAGACTGTTGGATACTCGGTGCTTGACCATTATAGCGAGTGTATTGGAGTCCCAATGTACCGGAAGGAGATATCAGGCACCTCCAAGAACACCGGCCTCCAGTATGAGAGGACGCAGGAGGACGAGACAGAGGATTTGTACCAATTGCTTTCGATGGTCAAAAATGCCCATCCAGACGTCCTTGGAGTCAGCGTTGGAGCAATTCTCTCCACTTATCAGAGAGTAAGGGTGGAAAATGTGTGTCTGAGGCTAGGACTAGTATCTTTGTCATATCTCTGGCAACGAGATCAGAAGGAGTTGATGGAGGAAATGTGCAACACTCCAGGCTTTGACGCAAGGATATTGAAGGTCGCAGCATATAAGCTTAATGACAAGCATCTTGGAATGCATATAAAGGACATTTTCCCGACCTTAGTGGCCCTAAACAAGCAGTTTGAGTTGCATATTTGCGGAGAGGGTGGTGAGTTTGAGACGATCGTTTTGGACGCGCCGTTTTTCAAGTATAAGAAGCTAAGAGTCGTGGACCAAAAGGTCATCAAACATAACCAGCATGACGACGTGTTTTATTTGAAGTTGAAGGTCGAAACGGAGCCCAAAGAGTATGTTTCCATGGACTTGAAGACGCTTCCACAGCCGAGACTCTTGAGCGACTGGTTCCAGGACATGTTTGACAATCTCAACCATTTCTTGAACAGAGTGGACGGCAAAGCGAATATCAAGAAAGGCCATTCTGCAATGATCTTTAGTAGACCGTCTGTGACTACAATAAACAAAAACAAGGTGTTTATCGCCAATGTGACGTCGGATCTTGTTAGTTTGGATGACCAGGTGCAAGATGTGTTTGTCAGACTTTTCAAGGAGATGGAGGCTTGTGGAATCAAGTCATCTGAGAACATAATCTCCACGAATCTCCTTGTATCGTCCATGGACAATTTTGCCGCAATAAACAACATTTACCAAAGCTGGTTCCCTCACAGTCTTCCTCCTTCAAGAACATGTTTGGAGACAACCCTTCCAGAAGGCAAATACCTTGCCCTTTCGTGTGTCATTCTTCTAAATTTGGAAACAAAGCTTGGATTGCACGTGCAAAGTCGAAGCTATTGGGCTCCTGCTAATATTGGGCCGTATTCCCAGGCGGGTTACGATACAGTGACCAGAATGGCCAATTTGGCCGGTCAAATTCCGCTTATTCCCGAGTCTATGGTGCTCCCATCAGCAGAATCATACGGTACAATAGACGAGTTCTACAACGCAAGCACAGCCCTTTCCTTGAAACATATCAACTCCGTTAAAGAGGCAATAAACCACGAAGAGATTGGAACATTCGTCTGTTATGTAACCAGCAGTCTGCTTGTTCCTGCAGCATCCGCAGCTTATTCTGATTATATTGATTATTTGGAGAGCGAAAGAGGTGCGAAAGCGGCCCGTAAAAATTTTTTTGTCGCAGAAGTTAATAGACTTCCCAAGGACGCTCCGATCGAGTGGAGTGGTGTCAGTTATCAAAACGTAATTAGTGATGATGACGACAGTGATTCTGGTTTTGTTGAGCATGTGAAGTGCGACGAGGCACTTAAAACCTTGCTCAACAAAGATCATACCTTGGTAATCAATGGCAAAGAAATAATCTCCACTTTGGTGTTTGCTGATATATCTAGCAATATAAACAAACTTGAAACACTACTGGCTTACCAGCACTTACACTTAATTGTGTATCTGAATCCATCAGCCTTGCATGACTTGTCGTTATTCGAATCAGAGTCTACTAAAAGTGGCGTTGAGCTTATTCCAGTCAATGCGGTATATGATTGTTCTGGTAAGCCTGTTGATATTGCAGTCATTGTGAGAGGAAGCATCTAGACCGGCGCTCATTGTTATCAGCGCAGCATATGTTTCTTTTGGTAAGCAGTGTGATAATGCAATTCATTTAAGAAGCATCCAGGCTGTATATTGCTGCAACTTATGCTTTAGCACAGTAAGACCACTCTGGAACTACGCATGAAGCTTACAGACCGTATATTGCTACATTCCGACCGTTCTCCAACACAATAGGAACATTGTAGAACTACGCATGAACGCAATTATCCTGCTTTTCATCCCACTTACCTGTCGGTAATAATCATGCTTGATGGAACTCTACTTTAGTCATCAGCGTGTTCTGTGGCCAGAAGTCTAGTTTTTATCATGATTATGTGTCTCTTTTGCTTTAATAGTAGAAGCACTTGTGAGGTTGGATATCTTTGAAACTTGGCACCTGGATTCCTGAGGAACTACCTGAAAAATTTGCCTGTTTGTGTATCTGAATCCATCAGCCTTGCACGACTTGTCGTTATTCGAATCAGAGTCTACTAAAAGTGGCGTTGAGCTTATTCCAGTCAATGCGGTATATGATTGTTCTGGTAAGCCTGTTGATATTGCAGTCATTGTGAGAGGAAGCATCTAGACCGGCGCTCATTGTTATCAGCGCAGCATATGTTTCTTTTGGTAAGCAGTGTGATAATGCAATTCATTTAAGAAGCATCCAGGCTGTATATTGCTGCAACTTATGCTTTAGCACAGTAAGACCACTCTGGAACTACGCATGAAGCTTACAGACCGTATATTGCTACATTCCGACCGTTCTCCAACACAATAGGAACATTGTAGAACTACGCATGAACGCAATTATCCTGCTTTTCATCCCACTTACCTGTCGATAATAATCATGCTTGATGGAACTCTACTTTAGTCATCAGCGTGTTCTGTGGCCAGAAGTCTAGTTTTTATCATGATTATGTGTCCCTTTTGCTTTGATAGTAGAAGCACTTGTGAGGTTGGATATCTTTGAAACTTGGCACCTGGATTCCTGAGAATCTACCTGAAAAATTTACCTGTGCAGACTGAGCATTTTTTACAATCAGTACTATCCAGACTAGAATCCTGGAAACATTATGACCTTGAGACGTGTGTCCTGTGGCAAAAACTCCAGTAATTCTTATGTTTCAGTGCTTCTCGCAGGCAACAATAGTACTCAACAACTTTATATTGAAGCTGCTTCAGCTTCGATTCATAATACTCAAAAACTTCTAAAAACGGACTCTTACACATTACAGAACTGCCTAATGCGGCTGGGTGATATGCAGTACTTGGTGCTTATTACATCACCAGCCTACCAGAGTGCTATAATTGATGATGTAGGCGAAGTCAAGGAAAGACATGTTGGTAGCAATGTCAAAGAGATGGTAGGTTATGTCGGTTATAATCAATTGTCAACTCAACAATGCCGTGTGTTCATGGAAGTCTTACAAAATAGACATTCAGCACCCTAAAGATCAGTATTTAATCATGAAATTGTGCTCCCAGGAACAATATAAAAACCTGGTGAAATCCCCAAAGATTCTCTAAAAACAACGTTGGATTCTGTTCTTTTTATGAAGTCATTACATACAAGCTCTTCTGCCACAATTAACATTCAGACACGAACAACAAAACTCTGAAACAACCCTTTTACTAGTAAGCTAATTATTCAATCATCGCCATGACAATTCAAACTGTTTACGTCTCCTCTGCTGTTAGAGAAAGACAAGGAGGTGTTGGTGTTTACTTTTATGAAGCCGACGAAAGAAAGTCCTTTCCATTGCCAGCTTGCAATTTTAAGTTTTTAGAATCCATGGCGGTATTGAAGGGCTTAGAGCAGATTCACCATAGGGTTGAGTCAGGTTTATATGACGACGACGACTTCGTTATTATGACTGACTCTGATCTTGCTATCAGAGAATTCAATGAAAAGGAGATTACTTACCCCGTTGATAGACTCCACACATTGAAGGGCGAAATCAATGCCACCAGACCGGGAAGGGTCACTATCAAACATGCTTGCCGCAATGTGGATGGGTTGATTGAAGCGGACGAAATTGCTTGTGCTGCTGCCGCAGCTTGTGCTCATTTCTTTTCCACCAGCTCTTTGTTTACATAAGTGCGGGATGTGCTCTTAGATTATCACACCAGGTAAAAATCAGATGAACACTCTCAATTTATTCTTAGCTATTATTATCCTTTGCTCATATATATCTATTTTATAGTCAAATAAAAATCTACAATACTTTTATAAAGCATTTGTAACCCTTCATCTGAGACTTCAAACTAAAATTTTTTCTGTGTGGTGAGCTGCACTATTTCACGCACTTCCGCGGTGTAACCTAGTGCTTACTGAAAGAGTCGTGAAAAATTTGAACTCGCCCGATCGATGCATGTCGAAAAACAACTTAATGTCAGAAGAAACAAGGGAAAAGACCTTAAGATTCGTCTCAGACATTAATGTGTGAAAGTGTTCATCTATTGTCACCAAGAATTATGCCATTAAGACTCGTATCAGACAAAGGTGGGTTATTCTGGTGCTGAGTAACCATCGGCTCAACAGATCGGCTTGCTCTTAAAAACGCGTCATAAGCTTTTTACTGTAGCTTGAAGTTTTATGACAAAAAAAATGTTATCTATCTACATTGGTGTGTTTGTGTACATTCTGGCAGATTTCTTTCCAGTAGCTCAACAGATCATTGTATTTATATGCGTGTGCCTCCTGGAACAGTATAAAGATCTAATGATTCAAATATATCTATCAAGAGTAACGCAGCATTAACTACTGTATAAAAGTTTATTATTCACTAGTGTCTCTGCAGCAAGTAACACTCAAAAACAAGGAGCATAACTCTTCAACAAATACCCTTCATTTTTGAAGATTCTATCTGTATCATGGTATTTCAGACTGTCTATGTCAGTGCTGTTGTTAACGGAGGATTAGGAGGTTACGGTATCTACTTTGGTGAAGATTCTCCAGACAATAAGTCTGGCATTGAGTATTCGGCGAATCTATGCTACTTGGAAACCTTTGCTGTCACTAAAGCTCTCGAAGTCATCGATAAGAAGATACAAGAAGGACTAGACAGGCGCATCAACTTCATCATCAAAAGTCATTCTGTGTATGCTATCAGGGAATTCTTTGGGGCAGAAAAGAGTGGTGTTGTCGCAATCAAAAACTTGAAGGCCAGTATCAATGGTATCGGACCCGTAAGGGTGGGCATGGCAAGAGCTAGCAAAAAAGAGCGGGGTTTGCAAGAAGCACGCAAACTAGCTAGGACCACCTTTGCTGATGAGTGACTCGATCCTTGCAGCTCGGCGTTATTTCCAATTGGTGCATAAGTTTTTAGACTCCCCTTTGAGCAAAAATAAAAGAGAGAATCTCAAATTATTGATAGATAGATAACATGTATCTCATCCTAGCATTCTAAACTACTGTATAGAGTTTATCACGCGTCTGTGACGATATATAGAAATATCAAAGAAGGAAAAGCTGCACGGCATAAACCTCACCTTGAAGAATATCACAGGTTTAGCTGCTCCCCGCGTGTAGTGCTGTTGTTCGTCATCATCGGAACGAGGGTTCCAAAATCGATTTTCATCGAGGATACCGAGTAACCAGAGGTGTACTATTCCGTATAGTAGCCTATACTTCAGTATTAGCAGGAGCGGCGAGTGGGGGGTTAATATTTATAGGAGGGAGTTAAAATAAGGGCTGACGGAACTTAGTCGCAGTTGTGGTATCTTGAAATCCGTGGATTTTATATGAGTATTTGACAACCTTTTGTAGTTGTTTCTGGTCTTGGTAGATTCTTTGAAAGACGTCTCTATTGACACCAAAGTGTCTTTGTTCCTCGCGCCGTCCATCACACGTAAATACGTGATCTGGGAGTGGCTCGCTGTCGTTGCGTTTTGGGCATTCAATGTCGGTGGCTCCAGCCATCCGTTTGAGTGTCACCAGGTCCAAGCTCTGACATCTAACCTCTTGGGCCAACGAGCTGAGGACAGGTGTCGGGGCTTTTAAGACCTTTGTGAGTAGAAGTTTACGCTCGGTAAGTGAGATGTCAATTGTGCCTCCACGCAGTTTCATGTGTCGTTTTGGTAGTATATGGGTGCTGTAGTGGGTGTTATAAATTAAGGGTCTGCTCAGGTCTGTAACGAGGATGTCTCTGCTTACAGCTCATTCAACGACATAATAAATAGCAGAACTTGTATGAGGCTTCTTCTCCAATCTATGACTATATAGAGACGTACAGGATAGCCTGGAAATGGCCCTCTTTTATAAAGACAACAATTTTCAGCCCAAAATCAGTCTAAATAAGCAAGACACCGCTGAACAAATGGAAAGATGTTTAAAGTCGCAAGAACCAAGGTAAGGTAAGCCGCAGAGCATGTAGATCCTCGAGAGGGCTCATATCCAAAGGTTTCGAGTTAATACCAGGCGAACAGATAGAACGATACAGTCTAATTTCAGCATGGACAAGATAATAGGTCCACAGACCGCCGTATCATGAGTGTGTTTCTTTTTGCCATTTGTCCACGATGTGGGTTCTGACAAGTTGTTGTAAGGTCTGAAGTATTCGGTTGTTGCTGATCACACTTTCGGGATTCTCGTTGCGAGAATCTCTCTCCCTGATGATATGTGTGCTGCTGCCACTCTCACCTGTATGATACTATTGAGGGTGATCGATTTCATAGGCAGGTCCTTGGGAGATCTAAGGGCTTCCCCGAGGGCCACTCTTACCGGGTAGCTCTTGGCCGTTCGCAGCCTAAGGTATTTCGTTGGCGTTCTGAATAAATATAGGTTGGCTGGTAGCATCCCTGCCTCTATATATATACAAAATGGGGACGTTCATTGTGCTGATTGCGCCTAGGATATGACTTGTGGCTCTGTTAGGAACTACCGCCATCTTTTCCAGGCTCGCAGCCGTGATGCCTTGCGTGTATATTCCCATTGCATGATCAATCAATGGGACCGAACACGACTTGACTAGCGTCTTGGTGGCTTTGCCCGACTGGCCTCCCGTATTTCTACTTAATTGCTGGACTCTAACAAAGGTGCGTCGCATCTCGGCGATTGTACTGGTAATGTATTTCAGGATGCGTAAAAAACAGAATGAAAAAAGCTAAGTATGAAACAGAAAACAACAGTAAAAGGATAATATTTCTATACAAAAGTTTTGCGTTACTCAAATTATCTTAATTCTTTCTTCCTCTCGCTTGCTCCCGTCTGGCAAGGGTATCAGCGATGCCGTCTTTTCTGCTTCACTAAGTGACTTGCTTTTGCTTCCAGGCCGTGTTTGGTGCGTTGAACCTTATGTATTGTAGTTTCTTTCCATGGTCGAAGCTGCTCTTGTTCTCTGTTGCCCATTCGCAACATTCCTCCAAGGCCCTCAAGAGCCTGTCTCCTGGTAGTCAAAGGCAACTAGTGAGATGTCGTCCACAAGCCCATAGACTTGGAGAGATGGGCTGGGCTTTTTGAGTCTTTCATATAGATCTCCCAGATAATAAATAAACAATAAGGGAGATAAGGGTGATCCTTGGAGAGCCCCTTTGGATGCCTTGATTTTCTTATGGCTAAGTCTCTGGTCGATTTTAAGGGAAGACGTTCTATTTTGGCAGAAGTTGAGCGTTACGCTATGGAGTGCCACTGGGACTCCACTTTCGTGCAGTTTCTTGTTTAGTCATTATTCCCGAAGGCATTCTCCACGTCTATCGCTAGAAGTCCCAGGCGTAGAGCTTGCTTTTTGGGTGTTGGCCTTATTTTCCACACGTTTTGCTGGTATTTTATGTCGTGGACGAGTTTGAGTACCGCATCCGTGGCGCAGTACCCCAGTTGACGCCGTAATGTTCAGCTGGGAGGTTGATGTAGGACAGCAAGCGTTTTTGAATGATAGACTCAAAGGCTCTTGCCGCAATGTTGATTGAACTTTATGGCCTTTACGACTTTGGCAATTGATATTTGTCTTTTCCCGCCTTTTGGGGGGTCAGAGGCTCGCTTACGTAGTAATAGTTGTTGGCTCTGCAAAGAGCCATTATTGTTTCTCTGGTAGAGACGGTTTTGGGTTGGAGCCTTAAGGCTAGGGGTTGGAATGAATGGACTCCATTTGTTGGTGCGCTCCCTTGGCGACTTCTTCTCTGGTTTTTGTTTGATTAAAAATGGATTCTGCCACTGCTGGCATCATGGGTGGTGCTCTCGTTGGGTGTTACGATTGCTTTTGTGTTTGCAGGAGCATTTTGTTGGTTAGTTCTGGAGCGGAAACGTTTCTGATTTGATGCTGTCATTGTATGGGCAGAATCTTTATGTCAAGCCGAGGATTCCTATGTGCTTGGTGCGGGCTTATGTCAATGTCGGCAGGCGATCTTGACGCAAGGGAATCCCTCTGCCCTGCTAGCTTCGCGATTAGTTCAAAAATTTGGGATGTTCTCTTGTTTGATAAGTGGGGTTGCTGGTCTCATAGGTTTGACGTAGGTGGAGCCTTCGTTTTAGAGTTGGATTTGGAGGTCTTCCTCGAAGCACTGTGGCGCGATCCATTTAGGAACGCTTGATAGGACAAGTTGGGTCCATTTGCGACAATCCATTTCTGTGGCAATGTCGTCAAAGATGCTGAGGAAACGCGCTTTAGTATTTTCGTCGCGGTCCTTGAGATTAAGGCGAGATAAGTTTCTTCTGCAGTTTGGTGGATTGAATCGACAATCCCGGTTTCTTTTAGTTGAAAGATGGTTTGAGAGAGGCCCTGGCCGTGTAGCGTCGGCATTGCTAGTACGTTTATCTATTTTGAGAGACCATGTGGTTTCTCTCTGGGTGACTTTTCGTGTCTTTTCGGCCGGAGCTATTCTTCGTATGCGACTGCTACGTACGAGCGTCTTTTTGGCTGGTGGTGGTAGTATGAGTCATCACGTGACATGTTGACAACTGGTCAAGGATGTGGATTAAGAGCAGGTCGAGCGTATGATTAAAAGGTGGTGAGAAAGTTGTCATTGGTCACCGATTGGGAGTCGTTGACTGATTTGATGTTCCACTAAGTTTTTTCATTGCGTCACTTGTCGTTTAGGGCTGATTCAGGGATATGCCGGAGCATTTTGAACGAGCTCGTTTGCAAAGGTAAAAGTACTGTTGATTGGTGTATTTCGCTTTCGATGGACGGGGCACCTTGACCCAGTTCTACGTGGTCGACGTACAGCATGAATTTTGAAATGGGCGGAAATTAAGGAGAATTAATTCTCTTTATTTTTAGTAACAACGATCCAAAGGGGGTGGGCAAAGGCCATGAAGTCAGTGAGATAAGAGCCAAGATGCATGCTGTATTGCTTTTCAAAGACGGTATGTATGCTGCACAGAAATATACCTAACACGAAGGTTCAGAAGCAATTTAGCGGAGAACCTTATTAATGAATTTTTGTTTTTCAGTTTTCACACTCTTGATTTATGATTCAATACCCAGGTCCCACACGGGCTCTGCGTGTGAGTATAAGTATTTCGCATTCCATTCTACATAGTACGCAGTGAAAATTGTGCGTAATGGCACTCTACTACTCCTTGCCAAAAATCTAGTAACTGTCATGCTCGAATGTCGGTTTTATTGGCTTATACTATGGGTATTTGCCCGTTAAATATTTCAATACCTGAGAGCTCGTTTTTAAGGAGATAAATCATGGAGCATTTCCTGTTTCGGACTGAAAACTCACTACATAGCATACTGCATTATTCAAGCTTGGATACTAAGGAGATTTTGAATTTAAGGCGCCTCCCAGATATCCAAATATTTCTGCGGTCAGCAGTAGTAACCAACAATCTTACACTTAAGTTATAAATAATCCGACCTTAAACACTGCATACCATTCGAAATCTCCTGAAACCATGATTCAACATCAGTGCCTAATTTGACTAATGAGCGCTATACAGTGTTGCTTGCATGATTATCAGGATTCCATCATTCTCAACCCTGATGATCAAGGCAAAGCCAAGCAAAGGTTAATCAAAAAGAATGCTCGGAAAAGTTCTGGCTACGTCGATGCTGATCAATTGTCGGCTCAACAAATCTCTCTATTGGCGGATGCGAATAAGGTATTTGTTAGATCAACAGATAGAATCGTGAGTAAATGTGTCTTCAGGGACAATATAAGTATTCCATAAAGTTCTCAGATCATTTCAGAATACCAGACTCAGTCCTGTTCAAAAAGTTATCATCTGCGAACTGTTCTGCCACAAGCGATACTCGAAAACTAACCGCAAACTTATCAACTAACCTTTAGGGCCATCAAAAAATCATGACTACGAGAGTTCAATTTGTCTATGTCGTTGCTTCTGTGATAGAAAAGAAAGGAGGCATTGGTATTTACTTCAGCCACTCCTCAGAAGGCAAGTCTTACCCCTGCGGTGCCGATGCTGATAACCATTTAGCGACCGTTGCTGTCCTTGGGGCTCTTAGACTTATCGAAGAGATAATAGAAAGTGGGGTGTCTGATGACACCAACTTCATAATCAAGAGTGACTCAGAGTATGCTATCAGGGAATTTCATGGGCTTCAGAATGTCAGTGGCATTAAATCAATTCAGCAACTGAAAGCCCGTATCAACGCCGCAAGAAGCGACAGGGTTACCATCATGAAAGCCAGCCGCAAGGAAGCAGAGATGGGAAAAGCAGACACACTTGCTAATGAAGCTGCTGCTTCTTGATTTCCTCATTGCATCTCTCAGATTTTAGCTATATCCAAATAAAAATATTTTTAACCTTTCATCTATAGCATTTTGTAGTGCCAAACAAATCTCACACGTTGGACTCTTTGCTAAATACACAGAAAGGCAAGAGACTTCTTTGTCTTGTTCATCTATGTCAGCGGACTGACTGAAGAGCCGCGTGGTGATGATTGTGCATGTCAAGATTTTTAGAGAACCGCGAGGCATTCGGCTATCACGTGTTGTTACAAAAGTTGTCATCTAAGATGGCATAAGAAAGACCGGTATGGGCCCCGAAGGTAAGTACTACAGCATGCCTCAAAAGTCCAGCTTTGAAATCAACCCTTCAAGGTCTCAATAATTCAGGCACGAATACATCCCAGTTACGAAGAATGTATCTCATTTGCCTTCATTTTTAGGCGATGCCGTCATAGTGAGACAAAAAAACCTTCAACGAAAAAAAAAATGAAAGTAAGTAAAATATAAAGGAAAAATTGGGACAAAAATAGGGAGAAATAACCAATGAGAGGAGAAAGACAAAAGTACCCTTGTGGTTATATCTCAAGATTTTATGGTGGGGGAGATAAGTGATGTTATCATCTAAGAACTCACGGACGTTGCTAAACAAGAGATATTAGCATTTGCGGCCCTATGTATGAATAAGCATAGATATCTTATTTGAAAGGCTTTTTATTTTGAGCGGTGTTTGATTCCCTGGTTACTCAAGAGACCATACATACACCAGATAACTTTCAGGTACGTCAGCTTTTTGTGGTATCCGCGAGGTTTGATATTCTGATAAAAGGGTTATAGACAAAATGTCTTTTGAAAAATCTCAACAAACACAGGGACCTTTTCCAAAATCAAGGACTGTGGCTGAAGCCTTTTCATTATTTCTCTTTACTGGGCATGTCTGCAATATTGGATCAGTTCATTCTTCAGACTGTATTGGACCAGGTCGATACTCTTTTCAATATCATCTAGCACACTGTTACCTCCGCTAAATATTTTCAGGACTTGCAGAATGAACCGCGGCTTTGATTCCAAATCAAATACTAACAACGATGCAGATTTATCGAACGATACAATCCCCTTAGAAAACATCATCACCAGGGCCCTAAGCTTACCCTTCCAGAACCTTTGCATCACTGGAGAAAGCTACAACTTAGATAGAAACAATAACCTTGATCCATCTGTCAATCTCTTTGGCACAGACATTCTTATGAAAGACCAAAACATGCCTCCTGCCATAGATGGAACTACCAAATGCTTGCGCTCGTCCCAGGAGCCTATAGAGAATGATGGACTGCATATTACGGCGCAGCCGTCGCAATCTCTGCTGTACAAACTTTCTGAAAAGCAGCTTTCACGTAAAAGCTTTCTCACTACGAAAATGATCGAGACTTTGAAGAACAAAAGCGCTTCAAAGCTACATGGTGGTCGTATGGTGTATGGACATGTATACAATCACAATGACCACACGCACATACACGGACATGTTCATAACGACAAGTCTGAGAACTGTCCTTTGGATATTGCGGAAACAGTCAATAATGACTCCACAGAACACCATCAAGGAACGAGTATTGGTGGTTATATGGGAAAGGGCCACGATGGAAATAACTACGGCAACGGCCTTGGTATATTTGCGGAGAGTTCTGGGAGCTTCTCTGTTGGGTCTGCTGGTAAAGTCAAACAGAAGAATTCTGGAATGATAGATATCTCCCATCTAGATAACTTTGACCCTCAGCTAGTAACTATCTGTTGCGATAAGAACCATAAATCCTCTGAGAAAAGCACAGTCTCCCAACGCGATGTTGCGAATGATAATCCGTTTTCAAATGCGAGAAATATTCAAGGAGGACACGGACTCGGAGAGAATAGCAGTGGACATGCACAAAACTCAACAGGTGATCGCCATCATCATCTACACCAGTGCTCAACTTCAGAACTTGACCTCATGAACTCCTGTTTTGATTTTGACTTCTGTGACAATATCTCCTGTAATGATTTTGTATGTGATCAGTTTATTCATAACCATGATATATTTAGCTCTGAAAATTCCAATACGAACAATACAGGGCTACTGGGAGGTCTATCGGGGATTCATCAGGGTGAAGTGGCAGAAGAAGATCATGGTGTCTTGATAACTGGGCAGTCAGAAGAAAACAATAGTGATCACAATAGCAATAGCTACAACAAAAAACATGGAAATACACATGTTAATCAGCACCAACATAGAGATGATACCGGATTTAACTGCCCTCTTTTTCTAAACCCTCATGATCATAATCAAGTGGACGGGCTATACACTTTTGATGTTCCTACTAGTGTTACGGAAAACAACTCGTTTTCGTCGTCAGCCTCAACTTCTTCCACTGTGGTTTCTGACTCTTCTGCTGTAGATTCGTCGCTTGCGGTGCCTTTACTGACAAGAGCTAGCAGCTGCGATAAGAAAACTTTGCTGAGCCGTCATTTTACAGATAGTAATATGCACGACAGGTTCATTTTGAACCCTCTGACAAACGAATTGCGGTGTGTGGCATGTGACAGCGATGAGCATTGTCATACCACTAATAGCAGTCAACAGAAACAGAATGAGCAGCAGGAAACACTTGACTGGCCTGGTATCCCTTTGGATCTTGGAAAATTCAATGTCAATTGCTGTTTTGCGAATAACAAAGATGTCACCATACTAAAGGGAAGTCCAGCAGGTTCCCTGGAAGTAGCACCGGCTCCTCTTACGATTACAGCCAGTACTTCTGCTGCTGTAGGTACTCCAGATGATGAATTCATGAACTCTATCTCACACATAAGAAATAAGTTGTCTCAAAGACTCAAAATACCTACTAAGAAGTCCAACGAGTTGATTCTCAATATGATGAAATTGATAGATTCTTTTCCAGAGTCTCTCCACTCTGACAAAACAGCTTTGAAAGCTGTTCAAAACAGCGACGTCGATAGAGAGCTCAACAACGACAACAATAACAACATTCAAGCTACTGAAAGCTTTATGCGTGAGTCAAGTAAACTTAATAATACTAAAAACAAAAGGCCTTTGATGCCTCCTTCTCCACATAGTATTACTAGCTCAAAACGAGCCAAGATCGAGGAAAAAGAGCCAGCTTTTGGTGCTCTTTGCCAATGGGACAACTGTGCAAGCATGGTCGCCGATGTCGAGTCTTTAAAGGGTCATTTGTTCAAAGACCATCTTATTCCTTTATATCCAGGCATTATATCCTCTGACCTGGCCATCAGTGATTTCCTTGGACTATCAACCTCTCTTGCAAACAATACCGAAATACCGGCTAATAATAGTAGCATTAATCCTTACAATTCCACAAACGACGGATATGAATGTGGATGGATGGACTGTGACTTCCAAAGTCAGGAGATCACTCTGTTCCTTCAGCATTTATACAATGAACACACCCATAGCTGTGTACCGTCAACAGCTATTGAATTGTCTACCAGAGGCTCAAAATTGAATGCTTCCTCTACACCCACGTTACCCACAAGTACTGCTTCAAATGATATAGTGCCTTTTGAGGTCTTGAATGATTCTGACCTTGATACATCGGCATGTAAACATAAATGCAGCTGGATAATCAATGACAACGGTGACCATTGTGCTAAAGTATTCAAAAATACTCTCGAGCTCACCGATCATGTGATGGATGTGCACATTGGATCAGGAAAATCCTGCTACACGTGCAAATGGGACGGATGTGATCGTCAAGGGCGTGAATTCAAGCAGCGACAAAAGATAGTTCGTCATTTGCATGTACATACCAAACATAAGCCTTTCAAATGCCATGTTTGCAACCACTGCTTTCCTGTGGATACTATGCTATCTCAACATATGAGAGTACATAGTGGGGAGAAGCCTTTTGAGTGCAAGCAGTGTGGGAAGCGTTTTGCCACTTCATCTTCGCTATCTATCCATACAAGAATTCACACTGGGGAGAAGCCATTAGCATGCAAATACCCAGGCTGTACCAAACGTTTTAGCGAGTCAAGCAATCTTGCAAAACACATGAAGACCCACGAGAAGAAATATAAATGCAATAAGTGCACCAAGAGTTTTGACAAGTTAGTCAATTACGAAAATCATATCAAGAAGCATAAATAGAAGCATCGTAAGAATAATGTCAGTTATTTCCTTTCATTTATAAATATAGAGACTTTTGCTGCTTGTGACTCTCTTGAGGATTCTCAACACACCGTTGTGGACCCAGATGGCTCTATACGGCTTGGGATAATTATACGACATTCTATGAAGTTTTTATTTTGTGTAGGTTTTGGTTTGTGCTGACTTTTTTGGGCTTGTATCTTTGCAAGTTGTTATATCCACGATACACGAAGGGCCATAAGAGGAAAAGTATTTGGAATTTCGGCTTTCACAAAATATTCACCATACATAAAATGCCTACAAGCGGAAAAAAAAGCAGAGTCACCGGTATATTGTAGCGGTATAAGTCTATACATCAAGAACAGGAGCTATAGAGTTGGAACAAAAAATTCAAAAATATCACTGCTTCAAATCGGGTGTCGCAACTTGTTCCAGCAGACCATGATCGATATTGCCCTCGTAAGCCGGCTCTGGATCATAATCCCCGTCTGCCACATTTCCATTCTTGATTAAAACAATACCGTTATCTATAGCATGTTTCTTTTCATCTCGTTTGTACAAATACAACACCACAAAGCACATGACAATCAAAGTCAACGCCCAAGCCATGGTCGTTGCGTAGCCCACTTTATACCGAGGAGCGTCCACTGTTGGCCAAATCAACCGATCAATCCAAATGGTGGTCAGCTGCGAAACAAGAAAGATTGTCAACCATGATATTGCCCGCTCTTGAGGGTCATGACGTAACATATCTTGAATCCAAGCCACCATGGTTGCTGATTGTGCCCAGCCTGCATATATAACACTGAATGCATACCACTTCGCGTTTTCCGGAACGTCCCAGATTGTCAATATCAAATTCCCAGTGAAATTTATTACCTGAGTGAAAATGAGACCTCCATATCTGCAGCGTCCCAAGTCACCAATAGAAGCACATATTGCAATGAGCAAGATACCAACCGCTGGAGGAATCGTGGTCATATTGTTTAACTTAGTTGTATCAAATCTTTTCAACGATTTCATCCAAATTGCGTATCCATTTCCAGGATGATTGGAGTTGTTGAAACAACAGGTGTAGAAGAAGGTCAATACGTAAATCTTCCAGTCAGTCAAGATTCTTGTCCACCTTTCTTTATTGAAAAAGCTCGTTGTCGCGATTCTCTGAGGAGGTACAATGTTGTACTTCTTGAGACGCGCTCTTGCCAAACGAATTTCCTCGTCGCTTAAAAACAATGAGTAACATTTATAAGGAGTTCCCGGCAAACAGAAGAACCCTAGCACTCCAACCGGCATTGTACAGATACTATCAATGATAAACATCCATCTCCACCCTGAAATACCATTCACACCATCTAAGGACCTGTAAACTGCACCCTGAAAAAGCCCAGATGAGATGGTTCCTAACATCTGCCCAAAATAGTGGAATGCACCACGTCTAGCAAACTCTCCTGGCAAGTACCAGCACCCAAACAAGTAGTAAGTAGTTGCAAAGAATCCAGACTCAAACATACCAACCATAAATCTATAACCCATTACTTCTTGCGCGCTGTTAGCCTTATACTGTGCTAGAGTGAACAATCCCCACAACACATCGCAGATTGGCATGATCAAATGGATCGGCCATCTAGGTAGCATATACATGAAAGGGATTTGAAATACGACCAAGGCGACATTGAAAACAGTCACGATGTTTATATAGTCATTACCCTTTATGTGAATCTCCTCCTTCATCCCCGAAACATAAGCATTTGCGATATTACTCTGGTCTAAAGACTTGACCCAGTAGACAACAAACACATAGAACGCAATGAGAAAATCTAACTTGAAAAGTAATCTCTTCTCAGCTTTAGAAGTTCCTTCATCAAACCATTTATACCAGCGATGTTTCTTTCTTTCGTACTTGTTCAACCGGTATTCGTATTCGTCGAAATACTTCCACCACTTACGGTTTGTTTCATCTCGATACTCTATGGGTCTCTCTTTGGCTATAGAAGCCTCTGACTTCTCTTTGAAGTAAGGATGGTCTTCAGGATAGTCGTCAACCTCCCGGATTTTAATAGGCAAAACTTTAGCTAAGAAAGACATGTTCAACCGGACAACTTTGGCTTGAAGCTCAAGAAGGTATTTAGCAAAATTACATTACAATTTGGTCTTCCAGTATGGAATATTCGACTCTTTTTATACTATTTTACAGCCCAAATCATGTTCAGTAGTAAAAGTATTTAAAGGGTTTCTAGATCGAGCGGAGCAAAAGTGAATCCTATAGATCATCTTTCCCCGGTTATTTCTCCGATTCTGACATACCGTGCAGGAGAATTGAAAAGAGAAAGTTGTCCATACTTTCTATTGTCTATTACGAGAATGTTTCCTTTGACATACTTTGTGTTGGTGTTCCGCCTTATCTAACTCTCTATGTCATCCAAAAATATTCGACATTGCTTTCATTATGAGCACAATCTCAGCAGAAATTGTGTCATTTTTCAACTGTGTCATGTCAAAATTACAACGTGCGGGGGAACAAAGGAAAAAGAAATTACGGTAACAAAGAACGATGCGCATTCACACTTTTAAACGTCATTTTCAAAAACAGGGATACAGCACCTAGGCCCTTCAATACAGCGGTGAGTCTTCGAGAAGTTTTCAATGAGAAAGTGGGACTACTCTTTCAAAGCTTGGCCGAGAAGGATTTTTGTCCAATTGAGATTCTCAGAATAGGTAATATTAGTCGAGATCATCCTATCTTTTGTGAAGCAAGATCAGAAACCGTAGATGAAAACTGTGGTAGATGTAGATGTCCGTTCTCGCTTTTCATTGCTTTTTCCGATAAGACTAAGCTCATATATACTCAATTCTATTGTTATGCCTAAAGACATGAATACGCGCAAACGGTTGTTGAGACCGGGCAACGTTTCTTGGTATTCATTTGGGTCGCTCCCCGCAAGAGCATCCTTTTCAGATGGTTATTCCTGGTCGTTTAATGAATACGGTCTCCGCTGAAACGGCTCATTTACCAGAGCCGTCCAACTTGTCGAGACCCGTAATGTCATTTATTTGCTTTAGCGAGTGGCCAGTTGGGTAACTTATTCAACGGCATGTCAGCTCAAACTATTATAAAATCGGCTCTTTATCGAGTTTCCATCAATCCAAAAGTATTGAGAAAGGAAGCCTTAGGTGGCAAAATGATGTATAAATAATTGTGTCAGAATCTTTTGTAGGTGCAATTCAGTAGGTATCTGTTCTTCGTATGACAAACAAGCAACTGCGTATCGTTGCGAATCTACAAAGGTGAATCTCGTTAAGGTAATAAACATAAATTAAGCAAACTATACATAAAAATCAACAAACAACACTATTTCTTCGATCTATTCAACTCCTGCAATCTCTGGATCGCCTTGGGGTGTCTCTGAGCAGCAGCCTTCATATACCATTTTCTAGCTTCGTTCATGTCCTTTTCAGTTCCTAGACCAGTCTCTGAAAAATGTCCCAAAGCATACTCGGCCTTCGAAAGACCCTTTTCAGCAGCCTTGCGCGCCCAAAGATAGGCTTCCTTGTCGTTTGTCTCCAAAAGCCCCTTTGCACCAGTCAAATACCATCCACAAAGGGCCATTTCGGCCAAAGCATAGCCTTGGGCTGCGGCCTTCGAGTACCAGCCAATGGATCTTTTGCTATTGATTGGACATCCAAGCTTCCCGTACTCGTAGCACCAACCAAGCTTACTTTGGGCAGCTGCATAGTTTAGCTTTGCGGCTCTAAGGTAGAGATTCAAGGCTTTCTCCTCGTTGGATTCCGGGATGATTTGCTTCAAGTCTCGCACAAAAACAGCATCTTCTTTTGTCAAAGACTCTGTGTCTGTAGGTATTGGGTAGAACCCTTCGTAAAGCTTCCCTAGCTCGAACAACGCGTGGGGATTTTCCTCGTCTGCCTGAGCAGCTGCTCTTTCCAACCATTCAATGGCTCTTGCGGCAGATCTTCTTTGCTGCAACGTCCCTTTGAGGTAGATCATCCCAAGCTTGAACATCCCAGGAACGATGTTGTGATTGGAGGACTTCTGGAAGTACTGGAACGCTTTGATATCGTCCTGTTTTGTTCCAACACCCATTTCATAGCATATGGCAACACGATACATACCGTCGCCGTTTCCGGCCTTGGCGCATTTGGAGTAGTAGTCAAACGCTTTATCGTAGTTTTTCTCCAAGATTTTCCCGTTGGTGTACAAAGTGCCCAAGTAGTAATTAGCATCAGGATAGTCTTTGGACACCAATCTCTTCAATCTTTTGAGACCTTTGTGCAAAAAGACGTCCCGGTTTTTGCGAACCTCTTTGGATGTTGTCAATTTGGCAGGAAGACGAGCTCCATTGACGTCAATAGTGCTGATCAACGACGGTTCCTGGGTTGCTTCAATGATCGCCTTCACCCATTCCAACTGAACCAGCGGAGAGTCGTCACGTTCCGCCGCAGCCTTTCTTCGTAAATACTCATCAAGATCCAACACCGCCTTTGTCCGGCCTTTGTGGTTATTGGAACTATGACTTGGATCCGTAGTGTTATCGAGACGTCTTTCAGAGTGAGGTTTGGATGTGTGGTGCTGCTGCTGACGGTGCTGCTGCTGCTGCTGTTGAGGCTGTTGGTAGCCGTTGTCTCGTGACTCTGCATATCCATCATCATAGCTATTGGCTCCTAATTTAGAGTAGGGGTTGTCATGTGGGTTTTGGATAGGAGTATGGCCGTTGCTGCCATTCACGTCCGGCGAGCCGTATGCAGGAGACGAATAGCCGTCGTACGGATTATCAGCGCGTTCCGGAGCAATAGGGGAGTCAAAGTAGCCATCCTCATTGCCTCCGTGGCCATTCATATTTCCGGGATTGCCGTTTGCGCCACCGGCAGGATTTCCATAGTTCTGGTACGGATTGCTGTTGTCCACAAGCGACAGATCTATGGCGTCCTGATAGGTGTTGTACTGCTTGTTGTTGAAGTGGTTGCTGGAAGGATTGCCGACAGGGTCCATAACCACGCCACCGGTGCTCTGGCGCAAGATATCGCCCTCAAATCCCGACACGGAATTGCCCGTAGGGTTTGGCGGTATCTGCGCGTATGGATTGCCGATCGCCTTGTTTGCATTGCCGTTCTGCATGAACCCGCCGCTGGTGTTCGGGTGCGCGTACGGGTTAGGGTTCTGGTGCACGGGTGTTGGGGGTAGCCCGTGTGGCTGTTGCTGGATGTAGGGGTTACTGGAGTTGGTAAAGCTTCCATTTGCAGAGCCGTACGGCCCGTTGCTTTTCATTGGCTGCTGATGAGGCACAGGCTGTGGCTGCGGCGGTATATTTTGCTGTTGTGGTGGCGGTTGCTGCTGCAGCTGTAGGTATGGATTACTACTCGGATTATTGGTGAACGAGCCGTTCCGGCTCTGGCCTGGATTCTGGCCCATTGGGGGTCTCTGGGGGCTAGGCCCGGGGCCTCTTGAGGGTCTTGGTTTTCCTGATCGACCGTTAGGCATACGCCCGTTGCCTGGATTCACCGGAGGCCTCTGCTGTCTCATGTTGGGGTTTCCCTGGGCTGCACCGTACATGTTAGTGTTGGCACCCATAGGCCCGCCCATAGGTGCATTCATGCCCATGTTTGGGTTCATGTTAGGGTTCATTCCCATGGGCCCGCCCATGGGTGCGCTATTTGCGTTCATGTTTGGATTCATGTTTGGATTCATTCCCATATTGTTCATTCCCATATTGTTCATGCCCATGTTAGGATTTGCATTGTTCATTCCCATGTTGGGATTTGCGTTGTTCATGCCCATGTTGGGATTTGCGTTGTTAATTCCCATGTTGGGATTTGCGTTATTCATGCCCATATTTGGGTTCATGTTGTTCATGCCCATGTTAGGATTCATATTGTTCATTCCCATATTCGGATTCATATTGTTCATTCCCATATTCGGATTCATATTGTTCATTCCCATGTTGGGGTTCATATTGTTCATTCCCATGTTGGGGTTCATTCCCATATTTGCATTCATGTTGGGCATGCCCCCGTTGGCCGCTGGCGGCCCGTTCCTCATGCGGTTGTTGCCATTGAAGCGCGGTCTGTTCGGGTTTCTATTCAGCTTTGCAGGTATCGCAAACGGATCAGAAGCCGAAATCGCACCTGCCCTAGAAGAGGGCATTCCCCCACCCTGGACAGGTCGCTGCTGCTGCGGCTGTGGCTGTTGCTGCTGCTGAAGCGGTGACGGGCCCCTATTAGGCATTCCATAAGGATTCATAGCTGGACCAAAAAGCTTCTGTGATGTTTAACAAAATGAGTGGACGTGAACGCTTATTTGTTCCTGATCGCGGAGGAGATAAAAAATAGAAGCAAACGCCGATTATCTGCAAGCTCTGCGCGGTTACCTTTGTATGCAGTGTTTGCAGGTTGATTCGCTGCAATGTTTATGACCCCTCCTTTCTTTTTTAATTGCCGTTGCTAGCGTAAAGAGAATCAAAAAATCGAGAATCTCCTTTTTTTTCTGTAGGTTTTCGGTGTCTTCAGAAAAAGGCAGCGAAAAAAAAAGGAAAAGGTGCCATAGAGGCGGCCGTGGAAAAAGTCTTAGAAATTACAGGTGATTAGCTCGTTCTGGATCGTGATGCAGAAGGGTTTTGCGGCACGGCCGGCGTCTATGAACGAATGTATGTAACTGTTTAGTGATTATTGAATGCAATGATATATGTATTTGTGTACTGAATGATTGATTAGGTGGAATATGGAAAGGTGCACAAATGCCACATGTCTGTAATGAATCTGCCTATAGTGATTTGTGTTTGTGTGTCTTCCACATGTATATTGATCTGTGCCAAGGTCACAGGATCTGGGTTTCAAGTGGCCGCTATAAGCCGTTGGGCATTGCTCATAACCCATGCATCGAAATCTGGTAAGTTATGCAGTATGTGCGTCTATGCATATACCATGCGTGTAGTGCAGGGCAACAGTCTTCACCCCAGACATGAAAATCATCACCTCACGGAAAATTTTTACAGCATGAGCAGTCGCTTAGAATATTGGAGTAGGTTCAGACAGAAAGAATACCGAATATACTAAGAAAAATAGCAATAATGGGTTGGTGGCCGTTCGGATCAAACAACAAGCAGGAATCTGTGAAAGAGCCGGCGCTTCCGAGCACGCCGAGCAAAGTGTTGCTTGACGACATACCAGGGAAGTTTGAGACCCAAGCCCAGCCCCATCCGCAGGCAGCAGGGCAACAGCCGAAAAAGGCAATGTTCAAGACCGTGTTTGACACGATAACGTGGGAAGACTTCACATTTGGCAATTTGACTAAAATACCATGTTTTCGTGACGCAGGGTTAGTGGGGTTCTCAGTTATGGGTGTGCTATCCACGACAATATTTTTGGTGCATAAGAATCCGTTGAAGGCAGTCAACTGGGGCATAGGCGGAGGCTTGCTAGGTAGTTGTGTGGGCTGGGAACAGTGTCGTTCGCAGAGAAGAAGAAGTTTCGAGAATGTCGAAAAAGCAAAGGCTGCGGTGAAATCAAAGCCAAAGCCAATGATGCACGAGAAAGAGCACCCGTACCAGGAGTACAGTAAGAAAGATTGATATTAGAGGCAGCATTGGTAAATATGGGCAAATATGGGAGGAAATTAACAGTCCTCGACCAACCAGGTGGGCATTGAACAACTCGGTCGCTTTTCTTAAAAACAGACATGCATCTACAATCAAATGACCAGAATGCGATTTCGCCTCAACATCAAACAATTAATGAATGGCATGGGCGCAAAACTGAGCTCCAAATTTGATCAAAGAATATTCCCCTACACAACTCACAAATATTCATCTACTCCAAAACTAACAAAGAATATGCGATATTAACTAGACCTGTATGTATGTATGTTAATTATATTGTTATGTATCAAATATAAGCAACATTGATAATCATCACCGACTAGTGCCGTTGAAGCCCAATAATATATCCAAAGGCTAGCAGGTTGTAGCTCATCAAAATACTACTTTTAGGATAGGTTTTCATTATAATTTTTTCAAAGTCTGTTCGATTCCCTTGGAGTCCAATCCTTCCAAAAGATATTTCGACTCTTTACCAAACTCGAATCTGGCGTACACAGCAGGAGGAACACCGTATGATTCTCTCACTAATATTGGCAAGCTTGGGTTCTCGGCCTTCAATTTAGGATATTGTTCAGCCAAGTATTTTCTCAATGCAACACTGGCTTCTCCGGTCTGCGAAAGATGGAATCTTAATTCCTTGACTGCTGGAGGGAATGCAAATCTGAGAGCTCTAGTGCCAATCATTATTGTGTGTGTATAAATGTATGAGTGTAGGAGTTGGTGTTAACTAATAAGTCTCTGGGCAGTTAGTCAATCTCTTTAGGCAGTGTCCGCACAACCTCAAGGTTTGGATATTGGATTTATGTTTTTTCTCATCAATCAATTTTTTTTCGTTTTCTTCATAGTGGGCCTGTGGACGAATGAAAACTGCAAGAAATATAATATGGAAGCTGAAAGTATGGTTATGAGCTTTGGTCAAATGTGACTTGTGCGTGTAGGAGCATATGTCTGCGTGTCTCTGCATCTGCATGCGTGTCTCTGGGACTGAGGACCTCAGGCTTATCATGTGTATAACCAACAAAAAACATTTACCAACAAAAAACAAGAAAACTTAGCGAGAACCTAGTCCGTAGGAAGTATATAAAGGGGAGGTTCTGGTGGTGATCGTGAATGGCGTTCTCTTCAGTTATTTTACTGGTATTGACTTCAACATCAACTATTCTGAAATTTAGTACTTTGAGGACCGATGTTTGAGACGATGTTCCAGGATGTGCTTACACACTGCTCGAGCAGAGTCCACTCTATGAAATACACCACAGTACGAAAACAAACCAATCATCAGATTAAACGATACAAACACTCCGTCTGTCTCGTTACGCATCCAAATACATAATAAGAAGATAATAATAATACTAATAACAATACTAATCGCAACTGACAGCAAGCACATCTAACATACAGCGAAGTCTAAGGCCGCGCTTACAAGGCGTGCGAGGCGGAGGCGGTTCTGTTTTGCTTGATGGCAGCCTTCAAGTCGTCAACGTCGATGTTTTGGGCCGAGATTGGGACAGAAGTAGGAGCCTTAGGCAAAGCAGTGGTGGTGTGGTGGACGGCGCCGGAAGAGGTGGCGGAGGAGGTAGCTGGAGCAACCGGGGCGGATGCGCCTACGGTGGAGCCGGCAGTTCTGTTTTTAGGCAAGTAGGCGCCAACCTTGGAGGTGATAGGCGTCAATTTGGCCCCGACTTGCTTGATTAAAGGCTTGCTCTTCTCTTGGGCAAGGGTTTTGTACTCGAAAGCCTTGTTTTTGGCCAATGTGGTGTATTTCTCTTTGGCCAAGTGGATTTCTTTCTCGTAGGTGATAAGAGTGACAGGGACAGTGAAGGTCAACACCAAAGAGGAAAACAAGATGGTGTAGAGCGAGAACCACGAGGTGATCTTGTAGAAAACGTAGGACAAAGCAGCAATCTTGAGGGTCTTTTCAATGTCGCTGGCAAACACAATGTTTTGGGCAGCTTTCTCCAAGTGCACAATCAAGGCCTGTAAATGTGGCAAGGCAACGGCAGTGAAGTCGCTGACCTTGGAGGAATGTGCAGGCTTGAAGCGGGAGGCGAAGCCTTGCCCGGTAAGCAACTTTCCAATGTATTCGCCGGCAGCAGCAATGAAGAGCCCAATGAAGGTGAATCTAAAGAACAAGTTAGCAAGATTAAGATACTTGACGGCCAACAAGGCTGACACAGAGGCGCCAAACACCTTTCCGGTCTTGACCGGATTTTTCCATGTGAGCAAGTCGGTTTCGCTCTGGTGGCATGCGCCGCCTTTAATAGGGGTAGCTGTGGAAGGAGCAGAGGCAGACATTGTAGAAGGCAGAGGAATTGGGAGTTATGTGTGTGGAAAGCGTTTCTTTACGAGAGATCACAGGAGAGTGTGGACTGTTGAAACCGCAGGGGAAGGAGATATGTATTTATATTGCGAGACTGTTCTCTTATCACTGGGAAATATACAGGGACAAAGGTCGCACAAAAAAGAAAAATTTTATATTTATTTGTCTTTTGGATGGCAATTTTGCTGAATCTTTTTCTAATCGAATAAATTTCAGTTTTCCCACTAAACTGTCTGATCCGTCCTATAAAAAGCTGCGATAGCTGCGGTTACCCCATCCAGGGCTCCCCTGATCTGTTTGCGTTTACTCTGATCCACGGATTGATTGACAGCCGGGACTCCAGAAGCATGTGCTAGCCTGGCGCTAGGCAATGTGGATCCAGGGTAATTGGGATGTGAGGCGGTGTCTCAATTGCGTGTTTTTGTGGGTCTTTTGCAACCGTTTGCTCAGGGTGATTCTCTTATAGATTTGGGGGGATTTTTTTTTAGATTTGCTATTGCGACAGTGGGGCTTTGGTTGCGTCGTCTGACCGTGAACACCCCCTGTTGCACCCCTATTTGGGAATTCCACCACCGATGAGGTATTATTAATGCGGGACGTAAACGTAGGCGGTGTTTGTACGTGATGTAGATTTGAGTGTTGTCCGGGTGTGCGTTCGGTCTAGAAAGTTCTATAAATCTGGATTGTTTACCGATCTGATTATGTTCTGCATGTAAATTTGGAGCGCATTTGTGTCTAGTAATCATCTTTTCAAATATAACTCGGAACTGTCCACTTCATTATGTTCAGTAATCAAAAACGTGAAAGATTGGGAAATCATATTTGCATCTCATCATCACAATGTGCTGTATAATTGCGTCGCCATTACTGAAATGATTGGCATCTTATTGTCTTCGGCTGAATCATTCCCCATAGCCATTGTGAAACTACAATCCGTATTTTCCATTTTTATGGCATGTGTAATTTCTGTGAGACAATCAACATTGTCGCCTAAGTAAAACCTCTACCAGATTTTTTCTACCGTTTCACTGTCATCTCGTCAATCGTAACGATGGCTACACACAAACAGGGAATATGGATTTATTTGTCGCTAGTCTTTATACCGGCCAACGCCCAATATTTCATTAAACAACAAACCTCAAAGAACATATATACAAGAGACCTAGTATCTTCATATCAACAGAACCATCATCAGATCAATCATCATTTCTGGCTCACTAATCTGTCAAAGGCTGGAATCAACGATTGGGCCAAGGCAAACGAAAACACCAATTTAGGACCGGTGGTCAACAACTTAGGTGTCAATCCCTTGAAGAAAGAGGTGATACCCTCGTTTTTCAACATGTTCTTGAGAATGGTGATCCCGGATTCTGGGTTTTCGAAACTTCTGTTTTGAATTCTGGTCTTGATGACATCCAAAGGTGCGGAAACAATCAAAGATGCACTGGCACCAAAGATACTACTCACAAAGTTCTGGCCCCAAGTAGCGGCAGAATAGTCAGTCAATCCCAAAACGTATTCCTTGGCAAAAGCGTTACCTCCAAACAAAGCGAAAGAACCTGGAGCATTTCTGGCCATGGTCCATCCCCATCCTCTATACAAACTGAAACCTTCGTCTTTGAGAATTCTGAGGAACCCTCTACCTCTGAAAGCTTCTGGGTTTGTTTGTCTCTTGATCTTCAACACATCCAATGGCAAAAGAACAACCTCACCAATTCCAATCAAGGAACCAGCAGTAGCACTCATCAAAGCCTTACCGTTTTTGGCACCGAACGAGTTTTCGTAGGTAGCTTTGAAGTTCTGACTCAATGCCTCGTTAACAAATGGCTGCCCTCCGTATTTGTACACTCTTTGCAACACTTTGTAACAAGCAGCGTACCCCAAACCAGGGAAAAGAGTGAAGATTCTCTTTCCAAAAGCCTCGCGTGCATGTTCTCTGAAGATGACGTTGTTCAAGACAGTCAAGTTGTTCACCTTGGTGGTGTTAGACATCAATCTCTTCGAGATAGTGTCCACAGGATGGAACACACATATTTCACAGATCCCGGCAGAGGCTGACCCCAACACTCTGGCAATTCCACTTTGTTTTTTATCGGTTTTTGACATTGTATGTGTGTGCTTTGTTGTTGTGAAGTTTGTTTGTTTTGGGGCTCTCCTCGAGGTGATAGTACATGGGATTCTTTATCTCTCGATGTGACTGAATTTTTGTCAAAAAATTTTCGGATTTTTTTCTGTGAAATTTTCAGTCACACAATGAAAGTTTAGAGTAATTTAGGTAATTGATAGATGCAGAGTCACGTGGGTTAATTTCGACATGACGAGTATCTATAAAGGGTATTGCTATCGGATATTTATTGATAGATAAAATGTACTTCATTTAGCATTCTGAACTATTGTGTGGAGCTTATCACTGGGCTGTGGATATATGTATGAGTATCATAGAAGGAAAACCTCGCCTTGAAGGATATGGGGGTTAATTTCTACTCGTGTGTAATGCTGATCGTCATCGGAACGAGGGTTCCACGATTTTCATCGAGGATGCCGATTATCCAGAGGTTTTTTATCCCGTATAGTTGCCTATACTTTAGCATTGAGAGGAGCGGTAGCTGGTGGGTTAGTGAATAGAAAAAGAAGATAAAGGATGGGTCAACGGAACTTAGTCCGCAAATGTGACATTTATCTATATACAGATGCATAAATATTGATTGACAGTTGGGGTCTGTTGCTATTCAAACAAATTGATATTTCATCAATGGCATGAGCGTATTTAATGTGAGAAACATCATACAATTGTCACCATTGCACGCAAGTGCTTATCGGATCAATATCTTACACTTATACGGGCATTTGTCTGCGTGCACAAGTACTGCTCAAAGTAGTATAATCAATGCATGATTCCAGAATCTACTACAGGTAATGCTCATCACACAATCAGTTCATACGTCTACCAAAATCCACTCAAGTGCCCTTTGATATATACAACACATAATTCAACCAAATCAACATAAACAGTACTCCGAATAAGTGCAATCAGTAATACTTTTACCAAAATCCACTCAAATGCTCATCAACACATCCAGCTCCTACTTCTACCAACGTGTAAGTCCATAAATAGTACCCTAAAGAAGTGAATCAGTACATATTTCTGCCAACGTTAAGTCTACAAACAGTACCCCAAATAAGTGAGTCAATACATACCTCTACCAACATTAAGTCTACAAACAGTATTCCAAATAAGTACATCAATACATACTTCTGCAAGTATAATATTCCACTCTTTCACCAGATACCCTAGCTATTGCCACCGCCATTGTTCCCGTTATTGCCACCGTTGCCACCGTTACCACCGTTACCACTGTTCCGAGTGAGCTTCTCCATCAACTCGCTATAGTTGAGGTTTCCAAACTGCCCCATCATCTGGCTGTTGAGCATTTGCTGCTGCGAATTTACCATTCCGTTGAACGAAAGCTGGCTGGTCATATCGCTCAAGGAAGAGCTTCCATTGCTGCTGCTGCTATTCTGCTGCTGCTGCATGTTTCTCATGGCGTTCTTTCTCGCCTGCAACTGCAACAACTGTAGCTGCTGCAAGTTCAAGTTTGCGCTGCTTGCCCCGCTGTTGGCCCCGCCATTTGCCCCGCTGTTAGCCCCACTGTTGCCGCCCATCTGCGAAAGCATCATGTTCTGCTTGAACGCATTGAGGTCCAAGTCGTTGATGTTGAAGTTGCTGCGCCCGCTGCTGTCGCTGTTTCCCATGGAGTTGTTCAAGTGGTGCCGGAGGGCTGCGGTCTGCATCATTTGCCGGATGTTTCCGGCGTTCAAGCCGTCTGCGGCCGCGCCGGTTGCCCCGCTGGCCATCATTTTGCGGATCGCCGCCAAATTGGCCATGTTGCCGGTCCCGCTGTTGTAGTTCATCAAGTTGTTTAGAAAGGCCATGTTGGCGTTGCCCAGGCCCATCCCCTGGACCAAGGAGGCTGCGGTGCCGGCGTCCATGTTCATGCTGCGCATCAAGTTCAAGTTCTTCAACAACGTCTCCTTGCTGGCCGCAAGGTCGTCCAGGCCGCCTGGGGCGCGCGCAAAGGCCGCCTGCGGCGACGCTGCGGCGCTGGCGGGGG